>JANJGN010000033.1:13296742-13300293 GCA_026770705.1 Isurus oxyrinchus | reverse complement strand
CAAGCAGCGGAGTCTGGTTAAACTAAGACTCCACTAAAAGCAGAATCGTTCTTTCCAGCAGTACAAACTGAGTGTGGGACACTCGTGAATTATGAATTGTGTATTTAATCAGCCTCTGTCGCTCACTTCAGCGCTGTCTCCAGGCTTGATTGAAGGAGTGCGGGGGGGGGGGAGAGGGAGAGGGGGGCGAGGGGGAAAGCCTCAAGTAACATTGTCCATCCCGTTTTTATTCCTTCCTCAGGTCGTCGTCAGATTCCCCAGGACTCTCGCGGGTACTCCGTCTGTTCGGTGTGCGAGCTGCACTTTGAGCACAACACCGAGCTCTGCCGCCACATCCTGGTCTCCCACCCCGGGGAGGAAATCCCGGAATACCATTTGGAATTCTCGGACAGCGGTTCAGGTAAGCGGAAAGGAGCGGCGCAGGTGTCGCCGGTTAACGTGCCAATCGCCTTGTGCTTAAATCCAGTTGCCGGTCAAGCAGGTGATGGGGCATCGATTATCCCATCTCGGTAGCATAAAAAGAGACAGCTGGCACGCTTTTTGTGCGGAAGTCACTTGGAAGTCAGTAGCACCGGGGAGTTGTCTTGAACCAAAAGACCAGCCTGGATTAGTTCTTCCACCACAACCCGAGGGTTCAAGACCAACTGTCGAGCTCAAAATTCAGGCTGGTGCTGCCAGTGCGGCGCTGAGGGAGTGCTGCACTGTCAGGGGTGCCCTCCTCCAAAACGTGAGAAATAAGCGCAGCCCCCCTTCGAGTCCCCTCCGCCACTCAGCACGTTCGTGGCTGATCCTCCACTTCCAACTTCCATGTTCCCGCCCTAACTCCTGCATCGCTTAATTCCCAAAAATCTGTCCACCCCAGCCTTGAATATATCCAACAATGGAGCATCCACAACCCTCTGGGGTAGAGGATTCCAAGAGATTCACAACCCCCTGGGTGAAGAGATGTCTCCCCGTCTCTGTCCAGAATGGCCGACCCCTTATCCTGAGACGGTGCCCTCGTGTTCTAGACTCTCCAACCGAGGTGGGGTTGAGTGGGTGGGGTTGGGGTTGGGTTTGGTTTTGGTGGGGGGGGTGGTGAGTGGTGGTAGACTCTCAGCATCTACCCTGTCGAATCGTCGCAGAATTTTATGTTGCAGTGAGACCGTCCTCTCGCTCTTCTGAGCTCCAGAGAGTGGGAGGAGGTGTCCATTAACCGGGCGCTTTTCTTGCAGAGAACGGCCTCTTCTCCTGCAGCACCTGCGACCTGAAGCTTTCGGACGAGGAATCACTGCAGCGGCACTTCCTGCGGGTCCACAGCGACGACAAGCCTTACAAGTGCGACATGTGCCAGGCTGCCTTCCGATACAAGGGGAACCTCGCCAGCCACAAGACCGTTCACACAGGTGGGGCCTGTTGGCAGCGCGTGTGCGCTGGAGAGAGACACGCGTGACGGACTCCCCCCCCCCCCCCCCCCCCCCCCCCCCCCCCCCCCACCCTGCGCCAGCCCCAGGAACCTTTGATTTCATTCCCTCGTGGGGACGTGGGTGTCACTGGCAAGCTCGGGAACTCTTTGCCCTCGCCCTTCCCCAACTGGTGGGGGGGGGGCCAGACCGGGGGAGGATGGCACATTTACTTCCCCGAAGGATGTCGGTGAACCAGACGGGTTTTCACAGCAACACTCGCCGGTCCCGGTGACGGTGACCCTGAAACTGTCTTCACGGCTCCAGGTTGATTCATTGAATTTTAAAGTTCCACCGGCAGAGCCACGGTGGGATTTGAACCCACGTCCCTCAGCTCATTAGCCCCGGGCCTCTGGGTTGCAAGTCCAGCGACGTTACCGCTGTGCCGCCAGCTTCCCCCGGAATCCCGTCTGGTGTCCCCCCCCCCCCCCCGGAGCCAGTTTCTTGGCGCCCGGTCGGGTCCTGGCTGGGGTCAGCGGTCTTGCTGGGGTGTGGGGTCGCGGCCGGTACGCAGCAGCGCCTCTCCCTGCTTCCCCCAGCGGCGAGCGTCCGAAGAGCAGGGTCTGTACCCCAAAGACTGAACCTGGTGGGGGGGGGAATGTCTGTTCTCTTGCAGGGGAGAAGCCCTATCGCTGCAACGTGTGCGGGGCTCAGTTCAACCGGCCGGCCAATCTCAAGACGCACACTCGCATTCACTCTGGGGAGAGAACCATACAAGTGTGAGACGTGCGGAGCAAGGTTTGTGCAGGTGAGAGTCTGGAGTTTGCGTCGGGTTCTGGGGTAGCCTTGAAGTGCTTTGAAACAGGAATATCTTGGAGCCAAGAACAGAGCCCCCCCCCCCCCCCCCCCCCACCCCTCCACTGCCTGATGGCTTAAGCGCAATGGCTTCCTCTTGTTCAGGTCTCCTTCTCACGCTTTCAGCTTCGAGGTCCACCTCCATCTCCTGTTCTACCCTATACTCATTGGCGCCTCCTGCGCTCGCTGACCTGCATTGCCTCCCTGTCCACTACTGCCCCGAATTCAGTATTCCCATCCTCGTTTTCAAATCCCTCCTTGGTCTCGCTCCTTTCCCTATCTCTGTGTAACCTCCACTAGCCCGAAAACCCTCCAAGATCTCTGCGCTCCTTCAATCCTGGCCTCTTGCGCATCCCCCAGTTTCCATCTCTCTAGCCTTGGTGACCGCACCTCCAGCTGCCTGGGGCCCTAAGCTCTGGAATTGCCTCCCTAAACCTCCCTCCCCTCATTTAAGCCTCTCCTTAAAAACCTCCCTCTTTGACCAAGCTTTTGCTCACCTGTCCCTAATATCTCCTCGTGTGACTCATGGGTTGAATTTCTTTAGACGATTGCAACTGCCAGGGATATTTTAGTGTTAAAGGTGCTATACAAATGCAAGACGTTCGCTTGTGTTCAATTTTAGGTCGCTCACCTTCGGGCTCACGTCCTGATCCACACGGGGGAGAAGCCATATCCCTGTGAAACGTGTGGGACACGTTTCCGACACCTTCAGACGCTGAAGAGTCACATTCGGATTCACACTGGAGAGAAGCCGTATCATGTAAGGAACCAACAGCCCAACCTAAGCTCTGCTCAGACTGAAGTCAAATCAACCCCCTGGGAATGTTTGATGGGGACAGTGTAGAGTGAGCTTTACTCTGTATCTAACCCCCGTGCTGTACCTGTCCTGGGAGTGTTTGATGGGGACAGTGTAGAGTGAGCTTTACTCTGTATCTAACCCCGTGCTGTACCTGTCCTGGGAGTGTTTGATGGGGACAGTGTAGAGGGAGCTTTACTCTGTATCTAACCCCGTGCTGTACCTGTCCTGGGAGTGTTTGATGGGGACAGTGTAGAGGGAGCTTTACTCTGTATCTAACCCCATGCTGTACCTGTCCTGGGAGTGTTTGATGGGGACAGTGTAGAGGGAGCTTTACTCTGTATCTAACCCCGTGCTGTACCTGTCCTGGGAGTGTTTGAAAGGGACAGTGTAGAGGGAGCTTTACTCTGTATCTAACCCCGTGCTGTACCTGTCCTGGGAGTGTTTGAAAGGGACAGTGTAGAGGGAGCTTTACTCTGTATCTAACCCCCTGTACCTGTCCTGGGAGTGTATGATGG
>JANJGN010000033.1:12891742-13289242 GCA_026770705.1 Isurus oxyrinchus | reverse complement strand
CTGTGGGATAGCGAGAGAGTCCCAGAATCTGTGGGAGAGAGATTTTCCAGGAATCTGAGGCAGAGAGAGAGTCACAGAATCTGTTGGAGAGAGAGAGAGAGAGTCCCAGAATCTGTGGGAAAGAGAGAGAGTCCCAGAATCTGTGGGAGAGAGTGAGAGACTCCCAGAATCTGTGGGGGAGAGAGAGAGAGAATCCCAGAATCTGTGGGAGAGAGAGAGAGTCCCAGAATCTGTGTGAGAGAGAGAGAGAGAGTCCCAGAGTCCGTGTGAGAGAGAGAGAGACGCTGAGTCTGTGTGAGAGAGAGAACGTCCCTGAATCTGTGGGTGAGAGAGAGTCCCTGAGTCTGTGTGAGAGACATAGTCCCAGAATCTGTGGGAGAGAGAGAGAGAGATCCCAGAATCTGTGGGAGAGAGAGAGAGTCCCAGAATCTGTGGGAGAGAGAGAGACTCCAGAATCTGTGTGAGAGAGTATCCCTGAGTCTGTGTGAGAGAGAGAGAGACCCTGAGTCTGTGTGCGAGAGAGAGAGTCCCTGTATCTGTGTGAGAGATTCCCTGAGTCTGTGTGGGAGAGAGAGAGAGTCCCAGAATCTGTGTGAGATACAGAGAGTCCCAGAATCTGTGGAAGAGAGAGAGAGACCCAGAACCTGTGTGAGAGAGAGAGAGTCCCAGTATCTGTGTGAGAGAGAGAGAGAGTCCCAGAATCAGTGGGAGAGAGAGAGAGAGTCCCAGAATCTGTGGTAGAGAGAGAGAGTCCCAGAATCTGTGGGAGAGAGGGAGAGTCCCAGAATATGTGGGAGAGAGAGAGAGAGTGCCAGAATCTGTGGGAGAGAGAGAGAGAGTCCCAGAATCTGTGGGAGAGAGAGAGAGAGTCCCAGAATCTGTGGGAACGAGAGAGAGAGAGTCCAAGAATCTGTGGGAGAGAGCGAGAGACTCCCAGAATCTGTGGGAGAGAGATAGAGACTCCCAGAATCTGTGGGAGAGAGATAGAGAGTCCCAGAATCTGTGGGAGAGAGAGAAAGAGTCCCAGAATCTGTGGGAGAGAGAGAGAGTCCCTGAATCTGTGGGAGAGAGAGAGAGAGTCCCAGAATCTGTGGGAGAGAGAGAGTCCCAGAATCTGTGGGAGAGAGAGAGAGAGAGAGTCCCAGAATCTGTGGGAGAGCGAGAGAGAGTCCCAGAATCTGTGGGAGAGAGAGTGTCCCAGAATCTGTGAGAGAGAGAGAGAGAGTCCCAGAATCTGTGGGAAAGAGAGAGAGTCCCAGAATCTGTGTGTGAGAGAGAGAAAGTCCCTGAATCCTTGTGTGAGAGAGAGTCCCTGAGTCTGTGTGAGAGATTCCCTGAGTCTGTGTGGGAGAGAGAGAGAGTCCCAGAATCTGTGTGAGATACAGAGAGTCCCAGAATCTGTGGAAGAGAGAGAGAGACCCAGTATCTGTGTGAGAGAGAGAGAGAGTCCCAGAATCAGTGGGAGAGAGAGAGAGTCCCAGAATCAGTGGGAGAGAGAGAGAGTCCCAGAATCTGTGGTAGAGAGAGAGAGTCCCAGAATCTGTGGTAGAGAGAGAGAGTCCCAGAATCTGTGGTAGAGAGAGAGAGTCCCAGAATCTGTGGGAGAGAGGGAGGGTCCCAGAATATGTGGGAGAGAGAGAGAGATTCCCAGAATCTGTGGGAGAGAGAGAGAGAATCCCAGAATCTGTGGGAGAGAGAGAGAGTCCCTGAATCTGTGGGAGAGAGAGAGAGAGTCCCAGAATCTGTGGGAGAGAGAGAGAGAGAGTCCCAGAATCTGTGGGAGAGAGAGAGAGAGAGAGTCCCAGAATCTGTGGGAGAGCGAGAGAGAGTCCCAGAATCTGTGGGAGAGAGAGTGTCCCAGAATCTGTGAGAGAGAGAGAGAGAGTCCCAGAATCTGTGGGAAAGAGAGAGAGTCCCAGAATCTGTGTGTGAGAGAGAGAGTCCCAGAGTCTGTGTGAGAGAGAGAAAGTCCCTGAATCCTTGTGTGAGAGAGAGTCCCTGAGTCTGTGTGAGAGAGAGGGAGAGAGAGTCCCAGAATCTGTGGGAGAGAGAGAGAGTCCCAGAATCTGTGGGAGAGAGAGAGTCCCAGAATCTGTGGGAGAGAGAGAGTCCCAGAATCTGTGGCAGAGAGAGAGTCCCAGAATCTGTGGGAGAGAGAGTGTCCCAGAATCTGTGAGAGAGAGAGAGAGTCCCAGAATCTGTGGGAAAGAGAGAGAGTCCCAGAATCTGTGTGTGAGAGAGAGAGTCCCAGAGTCTGTGTGAGAGAGAGAAAGTCCCTGAATCCTTGTGTGAGAGAGAGTCCCTGAGTCTGTGTGAGAGAGAGGGAGAGAGAGTCCCAGAATCTGTGGGAGAGAGAGAGAGTCCCAGAATCTGTGGGAGAGAGAGAGAGTCCCAGAATCTGTGGGAGAGAGAGAGAGTCCCAGAATCTGTGGGAGAGAGAGAGAGTCCCAGAATCTGTGGGAGAGAGAGAGAGTCCCAGAATCTGTGGGAGAGAGAGAGAGTCCCAGAATCTGTGGGAGAGAGAGAGAGTCCCAGAATCTGTGGGAGAGAGAGAGAGTCCCAGAATCTGTGGGAGAGAGAGAGAGTCCCAGAATCTGTGGGAGAGAGAGAGAGTCCCAGAATCTGTGGGAGAGAGAGAGAGTCCCAGAATCTGTGGGAGAGAGAGAGAGTCCCAGAATCTGTGGGAGAGAGAGAGAGTCCCAGAATCTGTGGGAGAGAGAGAGAGTCCCAGAATCTGTGGGAGAGAGAGAGAGTCCCAGAATCTGTGGGAGAGAGAGAGAGTCCCAGAATCTGTGGGAGAGAGAGAGAGTCCCAGAATCTGTGGGAGAGAGAGAGAGTCCCAGAATCTGTGGGAGAGAGAGAGAGTCCCAGAATCTGTGGGAGAGAGAGAGAGTCCCAGAATCTGTGGGAGAGAGAGAGAGTCCCAGAATCTGTGGGAGAGAGAGAGAGTCCCAGAATCTGTGGGAGAGAGAGAGAGTCCCAGAATCTGTGGGAGAGAGAGAGAGTCCCAGAATCTGTGGGAGAGAGAGAGAGTCCCAGAATCTGTGGGAGAGAGAGAGAGTCCCAGAATCTGTGGGAGAGAGAGAGAGTCCCAGAATCTGTGGGAGAGAGAGAGAGTCCCAGAATCTGTGGGAGAGAGAGAGAGTCCCAGAATCTGTGGGAGAGAGAGAGAGTCCCAGAATCTGTGGGAGAGAGAGAGAGTCCCAGAATCTGTGGGAGAGAGAGAGAGTCCCAGAATCTGTGGGAGAGAGAGAGAGTCCCAGAATCTGTGGGAGAGAGAGAGAGTCCCAGAATCTGTGGGAGAGAGAGAGAGTCCCAGAATCTGTGGGAGAGAGAGAGAGTCCCAGAATCTGTGGGAGAGAGAGAGAGTCCCAGAATCTGTGGGAGAGAGAGAGAGTCCCAGAATCTGTGGGAGAGAGAGAGAGTCCCAGAATCTGTGGGAGAGAGAGAGAGTCCCAGAATCTGTGGGAGAGAGAGAGAGTCCCAGAATCTGTGGGAGAGAGAGAGAGTCCCAGAATCTGTGGGAGAGAGAGAGAGTCCCAGAATCTGTGGGAGAGAGAGAGAGTCCCAGAATCTGTGGGAGAGAGAGAGAGTCCCAGAATCTGTGGGAGAGAGAGAGAGTCCCAGAATCTGTGGGAGAGAGAGAGAGTCCCAGAATCTGTGGGAGAGAGAGAGAGTCCCAGAATCTGTGGGAGAGAGAGAGAGTCCCAGAATCTGTGGGAGAGAGAGAGAGTCCCAGAATCTGTGGGAGAGAGAGAGAGTCCCAGAATCTGTGGGAGAGAGAGAGAGTCCCAGAATCTGTGGGAGAGAGAGAGAGTCCCAGAATCTGTGGGAGAGAGAGAGAGTCCCAGAATCTGTGGGAGAGAGAGAGAGTCCCAGAATCTGTGGGAGAGAGAGAGAGTCCCAGAATCTGTGGGAGAGAGAGAGAGTCCCAGAATCTGTGGGAGAGAGAGAGAGAGTCCCAGAATCTGTGGGAGAGAGAGAGAGAGTCCCAGAATCTGTGGGAGAGAGAGAGAGAGTCCCAGAATCTGTGGGAGAGAGAGAGAGAGTCCCAGAATCTGTGGGAGAGAGAGAGAGAGTCCCAGAATCTGTGGGAGAGAGAGAGAGAGTCCCAGAATCTGTGGGAGAGAGAGAGAGAGTCCCAGAATCTGTGGGAGAGAGAGAGAGAGTCCCAGAATCTGTGGGAGAGAGAGAGAGAGTCCCAGAATCTGTGGGAGAGAGAGAGAGAGTCCCAGAATCTGTGGGAGAGAGAGAGAGAGTCCCAGAATCTGTGGGAGAGAGAGAGAGAGTCCCAGAATCTGTGGGAGAGAGAGAGAGAGTCCCAGAATCTGTGGGAGAGAGAGAGAGAGTCCCAGAATCTGTGGGAGAGAGAGAGAGTCCCAGAATCTGTGGGAGAGAGAGAGAGTCCCAGAATCTGTCTGAGAGAGTATCCCTGAGTCTGTGTGAGAGACAGAGAGACCCTGAGTCTGTGTGAGAGAGAGAGAGTCCCTGTATCTGTGTGAGCGATTCCCTGAGTCTGTGTGGGAGAGAGAGAGAAACCCAGAATCTGTGTGAGAGAGAGACTGTCCCAGTATCTGTGTGAGAGAGAGAGAGTACCAGAATCTGTGGGAGAGAGAGAGAGAGTCCCAGAATCTGTGGGAGAGAGAGAGAGTCCCAGAATCTGTGGGAGAGAGAGAGAGTCCCAGAATCTGTGGGAGAGAGAGAGAGAGTGAGTCCCAGAATCTGTGGGAGAGCGAGAGAGAGTCCCAGAATCTGTGGGAGAGAGAGAGAGTCCCAGAATCTGTGTGAGAGAGAGAGAGTCCCTGAGTCTGTGTGAGAGAGATAGTCCCAGAATCTGTGGGAGAGAGAGAGAGAGATCCCAGAATCTGTGGGAGAGAGAGAGAGTCCCAGAATCTGTGGGAGAGAGAGAGAGAGTCCCAGAATCTGTGGGAGAGAGAGAGACTCCAGAATCTGTGTGAGAGAGTATCCCTGAGTCTGTGTGAGAGAGAGAGAGACCCTGAGTCTGTGTGCGAGAGAGAGAGTCCCTGTATCCGTGTGAGAGATTCCCTGAGTCTGTTTGGGAGAGAGAGAGAGTCCCAGAATCTGTGTGAGAGACAGAGAGTCCCAGAATCTGTGGAAGAGAGAGAGAGTCCCAGAACCTGTGTGAGAGAGAGAGAGTCCCAGTATCTGTGTGAGAGAGAGAGAGTCCCAGAATCAGTGGGATAGAGAGAGAGAGTCCCAGAATCTGTGGTAGAGAGAGAGAGTCCCAGAATCTGTGGGAGAGAGGGAGAGTCCCAGAATATGTGGGAGAGAGAGGGAGAGTCCCAGAATCTGTGGGAGAGAGAGAGAGAGTCCCAGAATCTGTGGGAGAGAGAGAGAGTGCCCCAGAATCTGTGGAAGAGAGAGAGAGAGTCCTGGAATCTGTGGGATAGAGAGGGTGAGTCCCAGAATCTGAGGGAGAGAGAAAGAGAGAGTGCCAGAATCTGTAGGAGAGAGACAGAGAGACTCCCAGAATCTGTGGGATAGCGAGAGAGTCCCAGAATCTGTGGGAGAGAGATTTTCCAGGAATCTGAGGCAGAGAGAGAGTCACAGAATCTGTTGGAGAGAGAGAGAGAGTCCCAGAATCTGTGGGAGAGAGAGAGTGTCCCAGAATCTGTGGGAGAGAGTGAGAGACTCCCAGAATCTGTGGGGGAGAGAGAGAGAGAATCCCAGAATCTGTGGGAGAGAGAGAGAGTCCCAGAATCTGTGTGAGAGAGAGAGAGAGAGTCCCAGAGTCCGTGTGAGAGAGAGAGAGACCCTGAGTCTGTGTGAGAGAGAGAAAGTCCCTGAATCTGTGGGTGAGAGAGAGTCCCTGAGTCTGTGTGAGAGACATAGTCCCAGAATCTGTGGGAGAGAGAGAGAGAGATCCCAGAATCTGTGGGAGAGAGAGAGAGTCCCAGAATCTGTGGGAGAGAGAGAGACTCCAGAATCTGTGTGAGAGAGTATCCCTGAGTCTGTGTGAGAGAGAGAGAGACCCTGAGTCTGTGTGCGAGAGAGAGAGTCCCTGTATCTGTGTGAGAGATTCCCTGAGTCTGTGTGGGAGAGAGAGAGAGTCCCAGAATCTGTGTGAGATACAGAGAGTCCCAGAATCTGTGGAAGAGAGAGAGAAACCCAGTATCTGTGTGAGAGAGAGAGAGAGTCCCAGAATCAGTGGGAGAGAGAGAGAGAGTCCCAGAATCTGTGGTAGAGAGAGAGAGTCCCAGAATCTGTGGGAGAGAGGGAGAGTCCCAGAATATGTGGGAGAGAGAGAGAGAGTGCCAGAATCTGTGGGAGAGAGAGAGAGAGTCCCAGAATCTGTGGGAGAGAGAGAGAGAGTCCCAGAATCTGTGGGAACGAGAGAGAGAGAGTCCAAGAATCTGTGGGAGAGAGCGAGAGACTCCCAGAATCTGTGGGAGAGAGATAGAGACTCCCAGAATCTGTGGGAGAGAGATAGAGAGTCCCAGAATCTGTGGGAGAGAGAGAGATTCCCAGAATCTGTGGGAGAGAGAGAGAGAATCCCAGAATCTGTGGGAGAGAGAGAGAGTCCCTGAATCTGTGGGAGAGAGAGAGAGAGTCCCAGAATCTGTGGGAGAGAGAGAGAGAGAGTCCCAGAATCTGTGGAAGAGAGAGAGAGAGAGAGTCCCAGAATCTGTGGGAGAGAGAGAGATAGAGACTCCGAGAATCTGTGGGAGAGAGATAGAGAGTCCCAGAATCTGTGGGAGAGAGAGAGATTCCCAGAATCTGTGGGAGAGAGAGTGTCCCAGAATCTGTGAGAGAGAGAGAGAGACTCCCAGAATCTGTGGGAAAGAGAGAGAGTCCCAGAATCTGTGTGTGAGAGAGAGAGTCCCAGAGTCTGTGTGAGAGAGAGAAAGTCCCTGAATCCTTGTGTGAGAGAGAGTCCCTGAGTCTGTGTGAGAGAGAAGGAGAGAGAGTCCCAGAATCTGTGGGAGAGAGAGAGAGTCCCAGAATCTGTGGGAGAGAGAGAGTCCCAGAATCTGTGGGAGAGAGAGAGTCCCAGAATCTGTGGGAGAGAGAGAGTCCCAGAATCTGTGGGAGAGAGAGAGAGAGAGTCCAAGAATCTGTGGGAGAGAGAGAGAAACTCCGAGAAACTCTGGGAGAGAGATAGAGAGTCCCAGACTCTGTGTGAGAGAGAGACAGATTCCCAGAATCTGTGGGAGAGAGAGAGAGAATCCCAGAATCTGTGGGAGAGAGAGAGAGACCCTGAATCTGTGGGAGAGAGAGAGAGAGAGTCCAAGAATCTGTGGGAGAGAGAGAGAGAATCCCAGAATCTGTGGGAGAGAGAGAGAGAGTCCCAGAATCTGTGGGAGAGAGAGAGAGAGAGTCCAAGAATCTGTGGGAGAGAGCGAGAGACTCCCAGAAACTCTGGGAGAGAGATAGAGAGTCCCAGAATCTGTGTGAGAGAGAGACAGATTCCCAGAATCTGTGGGAGAGAGAGAGAGAATCCCAGAATCTGTGGGAGAGAGAGAGAGTCCCTGAATCTGTGGGAGAGAGAGAGAGAGTCCCAGAATCTGTGGGAGGGAGAGAGAGAGAGAGTCCCAGAATCTGTGGGAGAGAGAGTGTCCCAGAATCTGTGGGAGAGAGAGAGTCCCAGAATCTGTGGGAAAGAGAGAGAGTCCCAGAATCTGTGTGAGAGAGAGAGAGTCCCAGAGTCTGTGTGAGAGAGAGAAAGTGCCTGAATCCTTGTGTGAGAGAGAGTCCCTGAGTCTGTGTGAGAGAGATAGTCCCCGAGTCTGTGTGAGAGAGAGAGAGAGAGAGAGTCCCAGAATCTGTGGGAGAGAGAGAGAGAGAGTCCCAGAATCTGTGGGAGGGAGACAGAGGGTCCCAGAATCTGTGAGAGAGAGAGAGAGTCCCAGAATCTGTGTGAGAGAGTATCCCTGAGTCTGTGTGAGAGACAGAGAGACCCTGAGTCTGTGTGAGAGAGAGAGAGTCCCTGTAACTGTGTGAGCGATTCCCTGAGTCTGTGTGGGAGAGAGAGAGAGAGACCCAGAATCTGTGTGAAAGAGAGAGAGTCCCAGAACCTGTGTGAGAGAGAGACAGTCCCAGTATCTGTGTGAGAGAGAGAGAGTACCAGAATCTGTGGGAGAGAGAGAGAGAGTCCCAGAATTTGTGGGAGAGAGAGTCCCAGAATCTGTGGGAGAGAGACAGAGAGTCCCAGAATCTGTGGGAGAGAGAGAGAGAGTCCTAGAATCTGTGGAAGAGAGAGAGAGAGTCCAAGAATCTGTGGAAGAGAGAGAGAGTCCCAGAACCTGTGTGAGAGAGAGACAGTCCCAGTATCTGTGTGAGAGAGAGAGAGTACCAGAATCTGTGGGAGAGAGAGAGAGAGTCCCAGAATTTGTGGGAGAGAGAGTCCCAGAAACTGTGGGAGAGAGACAGAGAGTTCCAGAATCTGTGGGAGAGAGCGAGAGACTCCCAGAATCTGTGGGAGAGAGCGAGATTCCCAGAATCTGTGGGAGAGAGAGAGAGTCCCAGAATCTGTGGGAGAGAGAGAGAGTCCCAGAATCTGTGGGAGAGAGAGAGAGTGTCCCAGAATCTGTGGGAGGGAGACAGAGGGTCCCAGAATCTGTGGGAGAGAGAGAGAGTCCCAGAATATGTGTGAGAGAGAGTGAGAGTCCCAGAATCTGTCTGAGAGAGTATCCCTGAGTCAGTGTGAGAGACAGAGAGACCCTGAGTCTGTGTGAGAGAGAGAGAGTCCCTGTATCTGTGTGAGCGATTCCCTGAGTCTGTGTGGGAGAGAGAGAGAAACCCAGAATCGGTGTGAGAGAGAGACAGTCCCAGTATCTGTGTGAGAGAGAGAGAGTACCAGAATCTGTGGGAGAGAGAGAGAGAGTCCCAGAATCTGTGGTAGAGAGAGAGAGTCCCAGAATCTGTGGGAGAGAGAGTCCCAGAATCTGTGGGAGAGAGAGAGAGAATCCCAGAATCTGTGGGAGAGAGAGAGAGAGTCCGTGAATCTGTGGGAGAGAGAGAGAGTGTCCCAGAATCTGAGGGAGAGAGAGAGAGTCCCAGAATCTGTGGGAGAGAGAGAGAGTCCCAGAATCTGTGGGAGAGAGAGAGAGAGTGAGTCCCAGAATCTGTGGGAGAGCGAGAGAGAGTCCCAGAATCTGTGGGAGAGAGAGAGAGTCCCAGAATCTGTGTGAGAGAGAGAGAGACCCTGAGTCTGTGTGAGAGAGAGAAAGTCCCTGAATCTGTGGGTGAGAGAGAGTCCCTGAGTCTGTGTGAGAGAGATAGTCCCAGAATCTGTGGGAGAGAGAGAGAGAGATCCCAGAATCTGTGGGAGAGAGAGAGAGTCCCAGAATCTGTGGGAGAGAGAGAGAGAGTCCCAGAATCTGTGGGAGAGAGAGAGACTCCAGAATCTGTGTGAGAGAGTATCCCTGAGTCTGTGTGCGAGAGAGAGAGTCCCTGTATCCGTGTGAGAGATTCCCTGAGTCTGTTTGGGAGAGAGAGAGAGTCCCAGAATCTGTGTGAGAGACAGAGAGTCCCAGAATCTGTGGAAGAGAGAGAGAGTCCCAGAACCTGTGTGAGAGAGAGAGAGTCCCAGTATCTGTGTGAGAGAGAGAGAGTCCCAGAATCAGTGGGATAGAGAGAGAGAGTCCCAGAATCTGTGGTAGAGAGAGAGAGTCCCAGAATCTGTGGGAGAGAGGGAGAGTCCCAGAATATGTGGGAGAGAGAGGGAGAGTCCCAGAATCTGTGGGAGAGAGAGAGAGTGTCCCAGAATCTGTGGGAGAGAGAGAGAGAGTCCCAGAATCTGTGGGAGAGAGAGAGAGAGTCCCAGAATCTGTGGGAGAGAGAGAGAGAGTCCCAGAATCTGTGGGAACGAGAGAGAGAGAGTCCAATAATCTGTGGGAGAGAGCGAGAGACTCCCAGAATCTTTGGGAGAGAGATAGAGAGTCCCAGAATCTGTGGGAGAGAGAGAGAGTCCCTGAATCTGTGGGAGAGAGAAAGAAATTCCCAGAATGTGTGGGAGAGAGAGAGAGAGAGAGAGAGAGCCCCAGAATATGTGGGAGAGAGAGAGAGAGAATCCCAGAATCTGTGGGAGAGTGAGAGAGAGAGTCCCAGACTCTGTGTGAGAGAGAGAGAGTCCCAGAATCTGTGGGAGAGAGAGAGAGTCCCAGAATCTGTGGGAGAGAGAGAGAGTCCCAGAATCTGTGTGAGAGAGAGAGTCGCAGAATCTGTGGGAGAGAGAGAGAGTCCCAGAATCTGTGGGAGAGAGAGAGAGAGTCCCAGAATCTGTGGGAGAGAGAGAGAGAGAGAGTCCCAAAATCTGTGGGAGAGAGAGAGTCCCAGAATCTGTGGGAGAGAGAGAGTCCCAGAATCTGTGTGAGAGAGAGAGAGTCCCAGAGTCTGTGTGAGAGAGAGAGAGAGAGAAAGTCCCTGAATCTGTGGGTGAGAGAGAGTCCCTGAGTCTGTGTGAGAGAGATAGTCCCAGAATCTGTGGGAGAGAGAGAGAGCGTCCCAGAATCTGTGGGAGAGAGAGAAACTCCCGGAATCTGTGTGAGAGAGAGTCCCAGAATCTGTGGGTGAGAGAGAGAGAGTCCCAGAATCTGTGGGAGAGAGAGAGAGAGAGTCCAAGAATCTGTGGGAGAGAGATAGAGAGTCCCAGAATCTGTGGGAGAGAGAGAGATTCCCAGAATCTGTGGGATAGAGAGAGAGAATCCCAGAATCTGTGGGACAGAGAGAGAGAGAGAGTGAGAGAGTCCCAGAATCTGTGGGAGAGCGAGAGAGAGTCCCAGAATCTGTGGGAGAGAGATTGTCCCAGAATCTGTGGGAAAGAGAGAGAGTCCCAGAATCTGTGTGAGAGAGAGAAAGTCCCTGAATGCTTGTGTGAGTGAGAGTCCCTGAGTCTGTATGAGAGAAATAGTCCCAGCGTCTGTGTTTGAGAGAGAGAGAGAGAGAGTCCCAGAATCTGTGGGAGAGAGAGAGAGTCCCAGAATTTGAGGGAGAGAGTGAGAGAGTCCCAGAATCTGTGGGAGAGAGAGAGAGAGAGTCCCAGAATCTGTGGGAGAGAGAGAGAGAGTACCAGAATCACTGGGAGAGAGAGAGAGTGTCCCAGAATCTGTGGGAGAGAGAGAGAGAGTCCCGGAATCTGTGGGATAGAGAGGGTGAGTCCCAGAATCTGAGGGAGAGAGAGAGAGAGAGTCCCAGAATCTGTAGGAGAGAGACAGAGAGACTCCCAGAATCTGTGGGATAGCGAGAGAGTCCCAGAATCTGTGGGAGAGAGTTTTTCCAGGAATCTGAGGCAGAGAGAGAGTCACAGAATCTGTTGGAGAGAGATAGAGAGTCCCAGAATCTGTGTGAGTGAGAGACAGATTCCCAGAATCTGTGGGAGAGAGAGAGAGAATCCCAGAATCTGTGGGAGAGAGAGAGAGAGAGTCCAAGAATCTGTGGGAGAGAGCGAGAGACTCCCAGAAACTCTGGGAGAGAGATAGAGAGTCCCAGAATCTGTGTGAGAGAGAGACAGATTCCCAGAATCTGTGGGAGAGAGAGAGAGAATCCCAGAATCTGTGGGAGGGAGAGAGAGAGAGAGTCCCAGAATCTGTGGGAGAGAGAGAGAGAGTCCCAGAATCTGTGGGAGGGAGAGAGAGAGAGAGTCCCAGAATCTGTGGGAGAGAGAGAGAGAGTCCCAGAATCTGTGGGAGAGAGAGTGTCCCAGAATCTGTGGGAGAGAGAGAGTCCCAGAATCTGTGGGAAAGAGAGAGAGTCCCAGAATCTGTGTGAGAGAGAGAGAGTCCCAGAGTCTGTGTGAGAGAGAGAAAGTGCCTGAATCCTTGTGTGAGAGAGAGTCCCTGAGTCTGTGTGAGAGAGATAGTCCCCGAGTCTGTGTGAGAGAGAGAGAGAGAGAGAGTCCCAGAATCTGTGGGAGAGAGAGAGAGAGAGTCCCAGAATCTGTGGGAGGGAGACAGAGGGTCCCAGAATCTGTGAGAGAGAGAGAGAATCCCAGAATCTGTGTGAGAGAGTATCCCTGAGTCTGTGTGAGAGACAGAGAGACCCTGAGTCTGTGTGAGAGAGAGAGAGTCCCTGTAACTGTGTGAGCGATTCCCTGAGTCTGTGTGGGAGAGAGAGAGAGAGACCCAGAATCTGTGTGAAAGAGAGAGAGTCCCAGAACCTGTGTGAGAGAGAGACAGTCCCAGTATCTGTGTGAGAGAGAGAGAGTACCAGAATCTGTGGGAGAGAGAGAGAGAGTCCCAGAATTTGTGGGAGAGAGAGTCCCAGAATCTGTGGGAGAGAGACAGAGAGTCCCAGAATCTGTGGGAGAGAGAGAGAGAGTCCTAGAATCTGTGGAAGAGAGAGAGAGAGTCCAAGAATCTGTGGAAGAGAGAGAGAGTCCCAGAACCTGTGTGAGAGAGAGACAGTCCCAGTATCTGTGTGAGAGAGAGAGAGTACCAGAATCTGTGGGAGAGAGAGAGAGAGTCCCAGAATTTGTGGGAGAGAGAGTCCCAGAATCTGTGGGAGAGAGACAGAGAGTCCCAGAATCTGTGGGAGAGAGCGAGAGACTCCCAGAATCTGTGGGAGAGAGCGAGATTCCCAGAATCTGTGGGGAGAGAGAGAGAGTCCCAGAATCTGTGGGAGAGAGAGAGAGTCCCAGAATCTGTGGGAGAGAGAGAGAGTGTCCCAGAATCTGTGGGAGGGAGACAGAGGGTCCCAGAATCTGTGGGAGAGAGAGAGAGTCCCAGAATATGTGTGAGAGAGAGTGAGAGTCCCAGAATCTGTCTGAGAGAGTATCCCTGAGTCAGTGTGAGAGACAGAGAGACCCTGAGTCTGTGTGAGAGAGAGAGAGTCCCTGTATCTGTGTGAGCGATTCCCTGAGTCTGTGTGGGAGAGAGAGAGAAACCCAGAATCTGTGTGAGAGAGAGACAGTCCCAGTATCTGTGTGAGAGAGAGAGAGTACCAGAATCTGTGGGAGAGAGAGAGAGAGTCCCAGAATCTGTGGTAGAGAGAGAGAGTCCCAGAATCTGGTGGGAGAGAGAGTCCCAGAATCTGTGGGAGAGAGAGAGAGAATCCCAGAATCTGTGGGAGAGAGAGAGAGAGTCCGTGAATCTGTGGGAGAGAGAGAGAGTCCCAGAATCTGAGGGAGAGAGAGAGAGTCCCAGAATCTGTGGGAGAGAGAGAGAGTCCCAGAATCTGTGGGAGAGAGAGAGAGAGTGAGTCCCAGAATCTGTGGGAGAGCGAGAGAGAGTCCCAGAATCTGTGTGAGAGAGAGAGAGACCCTGAGTCTGTGTGAGAGAGAGAAAGTCCCTGAATCTGTGGGTGAGAGAGAGTCCCTGAGTCTGTGTGAGAGAGATAGTCCCAGAATCTGTGGGAGAGAGAGAGAGAGATCCCAGAATCTGTGGGAGAGAGAGAGAGTCCCAGAATCTGTGGGAGAGAGAGAGAGAGTCCCAGAATCTGTGGGAGAGAGAGAGAGACTCCAGAATCTGTGTGAGAGAGTATCCCTGAGTCTGTGTGAGAGAGAGAGAGACCCTGAGTCTGTGTGCGAGAGAGAGAGTCCCTGTATCCGTGTGAGAGATTCCCTGAGTCTGTTTGGGAGAGAGAGAGAGTCCCAGAATTTGTGGGAGAGAGAGAGAGAGTCCCAGAATCTGTGGAAGAGAGAGAGAGTCCCAGAACCTGTATGAGAGAGAGAGAGTCCCAGTATCTGTGTGAGAGAGAGAGAGTCCCAGAATCAGTGGGATAGAGAGAGAGAGTCCCAGAATCTGTGGTAGAGAGAGAGAGTCCCAGAATCTGTGGGAGAGAGGGAGAGTCCCAGAATATGTGGGAGAGAGAGGGAGAGTCCCAGAATCTGTGGGAGAGAGAGAGAGAGTCCCAGAATCTGTGGGAGAGAGAGAGAGAGTCCCAGAATCTGTGGGAGAAAGAGAGAGAGAGTCCCAGAATCTGTGGGAGAGAGAGAGAGAGTCCCAGAATCTGTGGGAACGAGAGAGAGAGAGTCCAATAATCTGTGGGAGAGAGCGAGAGACTCCCAGAATCTGTGGGAGAGAGATAGAGAGTCCCAGAATCTGTGGGAGAGAGAGAGAGTCCCTGAATCTGTGGGAGAGAGAAAGAAATTCCCAGAATGTGTGGGAGAGAGAGAGAGAGAGAGAGAGAGCCCCAGAATATGTGGGAGAGAGAGAGAGAGAATCCCAGAATCTGTGGGAGAGTGAGAGAGAGAGTCCCAGACTCTGTGTGAGAGAGAGAGAGTCCCAGAATCTGTGGGAGAGACAGAGAGAGAGTCCAAGAATCTGTGGGAGAGAGCGAGAGACTCCCAGAAACTCTGGGAGAGAGATAGAGAGTCCCAGAATCTGTGTGAGAGAGAGACAGATTCCCAGAATCTGTGGGAGAGAGAGAGAGAGAATCCCAGAATCTGTGGGAGAGAGAGAGAGTCCCTGAATCTGTGGGAGAGAGAGAGTCCCAGAATCTGTGGGAGAGAGAGAGTCCCAGAATCTGTGGGAGAGAGAGAGTCCCAGAATCTGTGGGAGAGAGAGAGAGATTCCCAGAATCTGTGGGAGAGAGAGAGAGACTCCCAGAATCTGTGGGAGAGAGAGAGAGAGAGTCCAAGAATCTGTGGGAGAGAGAGAGAAACTCCCAGAAACTCTGGGAGAGAGATAGAGAGTCCCAGAATCTGTGTGAGAGAGAGACAGATTCCCAGAATCTGTGGGAGAGAGAGAGAGAATCCCAGAATCTGTGGGAGAGAGAGAGAGACCCTGAATCTGTGGGAGAGAGAGAGAGAGAGTCCAAGAATCTGTGGGAGAGAGAGAGAGAATCCCAGAATCTGTGGGAGAGAGAGAGAGAGTCCCAGAATCTGTGGGAGAGAGAGAGAGAGAGTCCAAGAATCTGTGGGAGAGAGCGAGAGACTCCCAGAAACTCTGGGAGAGAGATAGAGAGTCCCAGAATCTGTGTGAGAGAGAGACAGATTCCCAGAATCTGTGGGAGAGAGAGAGAGAATCCCAGAATCTGTGGGAGAGAGAGAGAGTCCCTGAATCTGTGGGAGAGAGAGAGAGAGTCCCAGAATCTGTGGGAGGGAGAGAGAGAGAGAGTCCCAGAATCTGTGGGAGAGAGAGCGAGAGTCCCAGAATCTGTGGGAGAGAGAGTGTCCCAGAATCTGTGGGAGAGAGAGAGTCCCAGAATCTGTGGGAAAGAGAGAGAGTCCCAGAATCTGTGTGAGAGAGAGAGAGTCCCAGAGTCTGTGTGAGAGAGAGAAAGTGCCTGAATCCTTGTGTGAGAGAGAGTCCCTGAGTCTGTGTGAGAGAGATAGTCCCCGAGTCTGTGTGAGAGAGAAGAGAGAGAGAGTGAGTCCCAGAATCTGTGGGAGAGAGAGAGAGAGAGTCCCAGAATCTGTGGGAGGGAGACAGAGGGTCCCAGAATCTGTGAGAGAGAGAGAGAGTCCCAGAATCTGTGTGAGAGAGTATCCCTGAGTCTGTGTGAGAGACAGAGAGACCCTGAGTCTGTGTGAGAGAGAGAGAGTCCCTGTAACTGTGTGAGCGATTCCCTGAGTCTGTGTGGGAGAGAGAGAGAGAGACCCAGAATCTGTGTGAAAGAGAGAGAGTCCCAGAACCTGTGTGAGAGAGAGACAGTCCCAGTATCTGTGTGAGAGAGAGAGAGTACCAGAATCTGTGGGAGAGAGAGAGAGAGTCCCAGAATTTGTGGGAGAGAGAGTCCCAGAATCTGTGGGAGAGAGACAGAGAGTCCCAGAATCTGTGGGAGAGAGAGAGAGAGTCCCAGAATCTGTGGGAGAGAGAGAGAGAGTCCTAGAATCTGTGGAAGAGAGAGAGAGAGTCCAAGAATCTGTGGAAGAGAGAGAGAGTCCCAGAACCTGTGTGAGAGAGAGACTAGTCCCAGTATCTGTGTGAGAGAGAGAGAGTACCAGAATCTGTGGGAGAGAGAGAGAGAGTCCCAGAATTTGTGGGAGAGAGAGTCCCAGAATCTGTGGGAGAGAGACAGAGAGTCCCCAGAATCTGTGGGAGAGAGCGAGGAGACTCCCAGAATCTGTGGGAGAGAGCGAGATTCCCAGAATCTGTGGAGAGAGAGAGAGTCCCAGAATCTGTGGGAGAGAGAGAGAGTCCCAGAATCTGTGGGAGAGAGAGAGAGTGTCCCAGAATCTGTGGGAGGGAGACAGAGGGTCCCAGAATCTGTGGGAGAGAGAGAGAGTCCCAGAATATGTGTGAGAGAGAGTGAGAGTCCCAGAATCTGTCTGAGAGAGTATCCCTGAGTCAGTGTGAGAGACAGAGAGACCCTGAGTCTGTGTGAGAGAGAGAGAGTCCCTGTATCTGTGTGAGCGATTCCCTGAGTCTGTGTGGGAGAGAGAGAGAAACCCAGAATCTGTGTGAGAGAGAGACAGTCCCAGTAACTGTGTGAGAGAGAGAGAGTACCAGAATCTGTGGGAGAGAGAGAGAGAGTCCCAGAATCTGTGGTAGAGAGAGAGAGTCCCAGAATCTGTGGGAGAGAGAGTCCCAGAATCTGTGGGAGAGAGAGAGAGAATCCCAGAATCTGTGGGAGAGAGAGAGAGAGTCCGTGAATCTGTGGGAGAGAGAGAGAGTGTCCCAGAATCTGAGGGAGAGAGAGAGAGTCCCAGATCTGTGGGAGAGAGAGAGAGTCCCAGAATCTGTGGGAGAGAGAGAGAGAGTCCCAGAATCTGTGGTAGAGAGAGAGAGTCCCAGAATCTGTGGGAGAGAGGGAGAGTCCCAGAATATGTGGGAGAGAGAGTGAGAGTCCCAGAATCTGTGGGAGAGAGAGAGAGAGTCCCAGAATCTGTGGGAGAGAGAGAGAGAGTCCCAGAATCTGTGGGAGAAAGAGAGAGAGAGGTCCCAGAATCTGTGGGAGAGAGAGAGAGAGTCCCAGAATCTGTGGGAACGAGAGAGAGAGAGTCCAATAATCTGTGGGAGAGAGCGAGAGACTCCCAGAATCTGTGGGAGAGAGATAGAGAGTCCCAGAATCTGTGGGAGAGAGAGAGAGTCCCTGAATCTGTGGGAGAGAGAAAGAAATTCCCAGAATGTGTGGGAGAGAGAGAGAGAGAGAGAGAGAGCCCCAGAATAAGTGGGAGAGAGAGAGAGAGAATCCCAGAATCTGTGGGAGAGTGAGAGAGAGAGTCCCAGACTCTGTGTGAGAGAGAGAGAGTCCCAGAATCTGTGGGAGAGACAGAGAGAGAGTCCAAGAATCTGTGGGAGAGAGCGAGAGTCCCTGAATCTGTGGGAGAGAGAGAGTCCCAGAATCTGTGGGAGAGAGAGAGTCCCAGAATCTGTGGGAGAGAGAGAGTCCCAGAATCTGTGGGAGAGAGAGAGAGATTCCCAGAATCTGTGGGAGAGAGAGAGAGGACTCCCAGAATCTGTGGGAGAGAGAGAGAGAGAGTCCAAGAATCTGTGGGAGAGAGAGAGAAACTCCCAGAAACTCTGGGAGAGAGATAGAGAGTCCCAGAATCTGTGTGAGAGAGACAGAGAGTCCCAGAATCTGTGGGAGAGAGAGAGAGAGTCCTAGAATCTGTGGAAGAGAGAGAGAGAGTCCAAGAATCTGTGGAAGAGAGAGAGAGTCCCAGAACCTGTGTGAGAGAGAGACAGTCCCAGTATCTGTGTGAGAGAGAGAGAGTACCAGAATCTGTGGGAGAGAGAGAGAGAGTCCCAGAATTTGTGGGAGAGAGAGTCCCAGAATCTGTGGGAGAGAGACAGAGAGTCCCAGAATCTGTGGGAGAGAGCGAGAGACTCCCAGAATCTGTGGGAGAGAGCGAGATTCCCAGAATCTGTGGGAGAGAGAGAGAGTCCCAGAATCTGTGGGAGAGAGAGAGAGTCCCAGAATCTGTGGGAGAGAGAGAGAGTGTCCCAGAATCTGTGGGAGGGAGACAGAGGGGTCCCAGAATCTGTGGGAGAGAGAGAGAGTCCCAGAATATGTGTGAGAGAGAGTGAGAGTCCCAGAATCTGTCTGAGAGAGTATCCCTGAGTCAGTGTGAGAGACAGAGAGACCCTGAGTCTGTGTGAGAGAGAGAGAGTCCCTGTATCTGTGTGAGCGATTCCCTGAGTCTGTGTGGGAGAGAGAGAGAAACCCAGAATCTGTGTGAGAGAGAGACAGTCCCAGTATCTGTGTGAGAGAGAGAGAGTACCAGAATCTGTGGGAGAGAGAGAGAGAGTCCCAGAATCTGTGGTAGAGAGAGAGAGTCCCAGAATCTGTGGGAGAGAGAGTCCCAGAATCTGTGGAGAGAGAGAGAGAGAATCCCAGAATCTGTGGGAGAGAGAGAGAGAGTCCGTGAATCTGTGGGAGAGGAGAGAGAGTCCCAGAATCTGAGGGAGAGAGAGAGAGTCCCAGAATCTGTGGGAGAGAGAGAGAGAGTCCCAGAATCTGTGGGAGAGAGAGAGGGAGTGAGTCCCAGAATCTGTGGGAGAGCGAGAGAGAGTCCCAGAATCTGTGTGAGAGAGAGAGAGACCCTGAGTCTGTGTGAGAGAGAGAAAGTCCCTGAATCTGTGGGTCAGAGAGAGTCCCTGAGTCTGTGTGAGAGAGATAGTCCCAGAATCTGTGGGAGAGAGAGAGAGAGATCCCAGAATCTGTGGGAGAGAGAGAGAGTCCCAGAATCTGTGGGAGAGGAGAGAGAGAGTCCCAGAATCTGTGGGAGAGAGAGAGAGACTCCAGAATCTGTGTGAGAGAGTATCCCTGAGTCTGTGTGAGAGAGAGAGAGACCCTGAGTCCTGTGTGCGAGAGAGAGAGTCCCTGTATCCGTGTGAGAGATTCCCTGAGTCTGTTTGGGAGAGAGAGAGAGTCCCAGAATTTGTGGGAGAGAGAGAGAGAGTCCCAGAATCTGTGGAAGAGAGAGAGAGTCCCAGAACCTGTATGAGAGAGAGAGAGTCCCAGTATCTGTGTGAGAGAGGAGAGAGTCCCAGAATCAGTGGGATAGAGAGAGAGAGTCCCAGAATCTGTGGTAGAGAGAGAGAGTCCCAGAATCTGTGGGAGAGAGGGAGAGTCCCAGAATATGTGGGAGAGAGAGGGAGAGTCCCAGAATCTGTGGGAGAGAGAGAGAGAGTCCCAGAATCTGTGGGAGAGAGAGAGAGAGTCCCAGAATCTGTGGGAGAAAGAGAGAGAGAGTCCCAGAATCTGTGGGAGAGAGAGAGAGAGTCCCAGAATCTGTGGGAACGAGAGAGAGAGAGTCCAATAATCTGTGGAGAGAGCGAGAGACTCCCAGAATCTGTGGGAGAGAGATAGAGAGTCCCAGAATCTGTGGGAGAGAGAGAGAGTCCCTGAATCTGTGGGAGAGAGAAAGAAATTCCCAGAATGTGTGGGAGAGAGAGAGAGAGAGAGAGAGAGCCCCAGAATATGTGGGAGAGAGAGAGAGAGAATCCCAGAATCTGTGGGAGAGTGAGAGAGAGAGTCCCAGACTCTGTGTGAGAGAGAGAGAGTCCCAGAATCTGTGGGAGAGACAGAGAGAGAGTCCAAGAATCTGTGGGAGAGAGCGAGAGACTCCCAGAAACTCTGGGAGAGAGATAGAGAGTCCCAGAATCTGTGTGAGAGAGAGACAGATTCCCAGAATCTGTGGGAGAGAGAGAGAGAGAATCCCCGAATCTGTGGGAGAGAGAGAGAGTCCCTGAATCTGTGGGAGAGAGAGAGTCCCAGAATCTGTGGGAGAGAGAGAGTCCCAGAATCTGTGGGAGAGAGAGAGTCCCAGAATCTGTGGGAGAGAGAGAGAGATTCCCAGAATCTGTGGGAGAGAGAGAGAGACTCCCAGAATCTGTGGGAGAGAGAGAGAGAGAGTCCAAGAATCTGTGGGAGAGAGAGAGAAACTCCCAGAAACTCTGGGAGAGAGATAGAGAGTCCCAGAATCTGTGTGAGACAGAGAGTCCCAGAATCTGTGGGAGAGAGAGAGAGAGTCCTAGAATCTGTGGAAGAGAGAGAGAGAGTCCAAGAATCTGTGGAAGAGAGAGAGAGAGTCCCAGAATCTGTGGGAGAGAGAGACAGTCCCAGTATCTGTGTGAGAGAGAGAGAGTACCAGAATCTGTGGGAGAGAGAGAGAGAGAGTCCCAGAATTTGTGGGAGAGAGAGTCCCAGAATCTGTGGGAGAGAGACAGAGAGTCCCAGAATCTGTGGGAGAGAGCGAGAGACTCCCAGAATCTGTGGGAGAGAGCGAGATTCCCAGAATCTGTGGGAGAGAGAGAGAGTCCCAGAATCTGTGGGAGAGAGAGAGAGTCCCAGAATCTGTGGGAGAGAGAGAGAGTGTCCCAGAATCTGTGGGAGGGAGACAGAGGGTCCCAGAATCTGTGGGAGAGAGAGAGAGTCCCAGAATATGTGTGAGAGAGAGTGAGAGTCCCAGAATCTGTCTGAGAGAGTATCCCTGAGTCAGTGTGAGAGACAGAGAGACCCTGAGTCTGTGTGAGAGAGAGAGAGTCCCTGTATCTGTGTGAGCGATTCCCTGAGTCTGTGTGGGAGAGAGAGAGAAACCCAGAATCTGTGTGAGAGAGAGACAGTCCCAGTATCTGTGTGAGAGAGAGAGAGTACCAGAATCTGTGGGAGAGAGAGAGAGAGTCCCAGAATCTGTGGTAGAGAGAGAGAGTCCCAGAATCTGTGGGAGAGAGAGTCCCAGAATCTGTGGGAGAGAGAGAGAGAATCCCAGAATCTGTGGGAGAGAGAGAGAGAGTCCGTGAATCTGTGGGAGAGAGAGAGAGAGTCCCAGAATCTGAGGGAGAGAGAGAGAGTCCCAGAATCTGTGGGAGAGAGAGAGAGTCCCAGAATCTGTGGGAGAGAGAGAGAGAGTGAGTCCCAGAATCTGTGGGAGAGCGAGAGAGAGTCCCAGAATCTGTGTGAGAGAGAGAGAGACCCTGAGTCTGTGTGAGAGAGAGAAAGTCCCTGAATCTGTGGGTGAGAGAGAGTCCCAGAGTCTGTGTGAGAGAGATAGTCCCAGAATCTGTGGGAGAGAGAGAGAGAGATCCCAGAATCTGTGGGAGAGAGAGAGAGTCCCAGAATCTGTGGGAGAGAGAGAGAGAGTCCCAGAATCTGTGGGAGAGAGAGAGAGACTCCAGAATCTGTGTGAGAGAGTATCCCTGAGTCTGTGTGAGAGAGAGAGAGACCCTGAGTCTGTGTGCGAGAGAGAGAGTCCCTGTATCCGTGTGAGAGATTCCCTGAGTCTGTTTGGGAGAGAGAGAGAGTCCCAGAATTTGTGGGAGAGAGAGAGAGAGTCCCAGAATCTGTGGAAGAGAGAGAGAGTCCCAGAACCTGTATGAGAGAGAGAGAGTCCCAGTATCTGTGTGAGAGAGAGAGAGTCCCAGAATCAGTGGGATAGAGAGAGAGAGTCCCAGAATCTGTGGTAGAGAGAGAGAGTCCCAGAATCTGTGGGAGAGAGGGAGAGTCCCAGAATATGTGGGGAGAGAGAGAGAGAGTCCCAGAATCTGTGGGAGAGAGAGAGAGAGTCCCAGAATCTGTGGGAGAGAGAGAGAGAGTCCCAGAATCTGTGGGAGAAAGAGAGAGAGAGTCCCAGAATCTGTGGGAGAGAGAGAGAGAGTCCCAGAATCTGTGGGAACGAGAGAGAGAGAGTCCAATAATCTGTGGGAGAGAGCGAGAGACTCCCAGTATCTGTGGGAGAGAGATAGAGAGTCCCAGAATCTGTGGGAGAGAGAGAGAGTCCCTGAATCTGTGGGAGAGAGAAAGAAATTCCCATAATGTGTGGGAGAGAGAGAGAGAGAGAGAGAGAGCCCCAGAATATGTGGGAGAGAGAGAGAGAGAATCCCAGAATCTGTGGGAGAGTGAGAGAGAGAGTCCCAGACTCTGTGTGAGAGAGAGAGAGTCCCAGAATCTGTGGGAGAGACAGAGAGAGAGTCCAAGAATCTGTGGGAGGAGAGCGAGAGACTCCCAGAAACTCTGGGAGAGAGATAGAGAGTCCCAGAATCTGTGTGAGAGAGAGACAGATTCCCAGAATCTGTGGGAGAGAGAGAGAGAGAATCCCAGAAATCTGTGGGAGAGAGAGAGAGTCCCTGAATCTGTGGGAGAGAGAGAGTCCCAGAATCTGTGGGAGAGAGAGAGTCCCAGAATCTGTGGGAGAGAGAGAGTCCCAGAATCTGTGGGAGAGAGAGAGAGATTCCCAGAATCTGTGGGAGAGAGAGAGAGACTCCCAGAATCTGTGGGAGAGAGAGAGAGAGAGTCCAAGAATCTGTGGGAGAGAGAGAGAAACTCCCAGAAACTCTGGGAGAGAGATAGAGAGTCCCAGAATCTGTGTGAGAGAGAGACAGATTCCCAGAATCTGTGGGAGAGAGAGAGAGAATCCCAGAATCTGTGGGAGAGAGAGAGACCCTGAATCTGTGGGAGAGAGAGAGAGAGAGTCCAAGAATCTGTGGGAGAGAGAGAGAGAATCCCAGAATCTGTGGGAGAGAGAGAGAGAGTCCCAGAATCTGTGGGAGAGAGAGAGAGAGAGTCCAAGAATCTGTGGGAGAGAGCGAGAGACTCCCAGAAACTCTGGGAGAGAGATAGAGAGTCCCAGAATCTGTGTGAGAGAGAGACAGATTCCCAGAATCTGTGGGAGAGAGAGAGAGAATCCCAGAATCTGTGGGAGAGAGAGAGAGTCCCTGAATCTGTGGGAGAGAGAGAGAGAGTCCCAGAATCTGTGGGAGGGAGAGAGAGAGAGAGTCCCAGAATCTGTGGGAGAGAGAGCGAGAGTCCCAGAATCTGTGGGAGAGAGAGAGTCCCAGAATCTGTGGGAAAGAGAGAGAGTCCCAGAATCTGTGTGAGAGAGAGAGAGTCCCAGAGTCTGTGTGAGAGAGAGAAAGTGCCTGAATCCTTGTGTGAGAGAGAGTCCCTGAGTCTGTGTGAGAGAGATAGTCCCCGAGTCTGTGTGAGAGAGAGAGAGAGAGAGAGTCCCAGAATCTGTGGGAGAGAGAGAGAGAGAGTCCCAGAATCTGTGGGAGGGAGACAGAGGGTCCCAGAATCTGTGAGAGAGAGAGAGAGTCCCAGAATCTGTGTGAGAGAGTATCCCTGAGTCTGTGTGAGAGACAGAGAGACCCTGAGTCTGTGTGAGAGAGAGAGAGTCCCTGTAACTGTGTGAGCGATTCCCTGAGTCTGTGTGGGAGAGAGAGAGAGAGACCCAGAATCTGTGTGAAAGAGAGAGAGTCCCAGAACCTGTGTGAGAGAGAGACAGTCCCAGTATCTGTGTGAGAGAGAGAGAGTACCAGAATCTGTGGGAGAGAGAGAGAGAGTCCCAGAATTTGTGGGAGAGAGAGTCCCAGAATCTGTGGGAGAGAGACAGAGAGTCCCAGAATCTGTGGGAGAGAGAGAGAGAGTCCTAGAATCTGTGGAAGAGAGAGAGAGAGTCCAAGAATCTGTGGAAGAGAGAGAGAGTCCCAGAACCTGTGTGAGAGAGAGACAGTCCCAGTATCTGTGTGAGAGAGAGAGAGTACCAGAATCTGTGGGAGAGAGAGAGAGAGTCCCAGAATTTGTGGGAGAGAGAGTCCCAGAATCTGTGGGAGAGAGACAGAGAGTCCCAGAATCTGTGGGAGAGAGCGAGAGACTCCCAGAATCTGTGGGAGAGAGCGAGATTCCCAGAATCTGTGGGAGAGAGAGAGAGTCCCAGAATCTGTGGGAGAGAGAGAGAGTCCCAGAATCTGTGGGAGAGAGAGAGAGTGTCCCAGAATCTGTGGGAGGGAGACAGAGGGTCCCAGAATCTGTGGGAGAGAGAGAGAGTCCCAGAATATGTGTGAGAGAGAGTGAGAGTCCCAGAATCTGTCTGAGAGAGTATCCCTGAGTCAGTGTGAGAGACAGAGAGACCCTGAGTCTGTGTGAGAGAGAGAGAGTCCCTGTATCTGTGTGAGCGATTCCCTGAGTCTGTGTGGGAGAGAGAGAGAAACCCAGAATCTGTGTGAGAGAGAGACAGTCCCAGTATCTGTGTGAGAGAGAGAGAGTACCAGAATCTGTGGGAGAGAGAGAGAGAGTCCCAGAATCTGTGGTAGAGAGAGTCCCAGAATCTGTGGGAGAGAGAGAGAGAATCCCAGAATCTGTGGGAGAGAGAGAGAGAGTCCGTGAATCTGTGGGAGAGAGAGAGAGTGTCCCAGAATCTGAGGGAGAGAGAGAGAGTCCCAGAATCTGTGGGAGAGAGAGAGAGTCCCAGAATCTGTGGGAGAGAGAGAGAGAGTCCCAGAATCTGTGGTAGAGAGAGAGAGTCCCAGAATCTGTGGGAGAGAGGGAGAGTCCCAGAATATGTGTGAGAGAGAATGAGAGTCCCAGAATCTGTGGGAGAGAGAGAGAGAGTCCCAGAATCTGTGGGAGAAAGAGAGAGAGAGTCCCAGAATCTGTGGGAGAGAGAGAGAGAGATCCCAGAATCTGTGGGAGAGAGAGAGAGAATCCCAGAATCTGTGGGAGAGAGAGAGAGACCCTGAATCTGTGGGAGAGAGAGAGAGAGAGTCCAAGAATCTGTGGGAGAGAGAGAGAGAATCCCAGAATCTGTGGGAGAGAGAGAGAGAGTCCCAGAATCTGTGGGAGAGAGAGAGAGAGAGT
Source organism: Isurus oxyrinchus (assembly GCA_026770705.1). Taxonomy (NCBI): domain Eukaryota; kingdom Metazoa; phylum Chordata; class Chondrichthyes; order Lamniformes; family Lamnidae; genus Isurus; species Isurus oxyrinchus. Next base: position 13,264,819 of record JANJGN010000033.1, on the reverse strand, counting down.
CCAAGAATCTGTGGGAGAGAGCGAGAGACTCCCAGAAACTCTGGGAGAGAGATAGAGAGTCCCAGAATCTGTGTGAGAGAGAGACAGATTCCCAGAATCTGTGGGAGAGAGAGAGAGAATCCCAGAATCTGTGGGAGAGAGAGAGAGTCCCTGAATCTGTGGGAGAGAGAGAGAGAGTCCCAGAATCTGTGGGAGGGAGAGAGAGAGAGAGTCCCAGAATCTGTGGGAGAGAGAGCGAGAGTCCCAGAATCTGTGGGAGAGAGAGTGTCCCAGAATCTGTGGGAGAGAGAGAGTCCCAGAATCTGTGTGAGAGAGAGAGAGTCCCAGAGTCTGTGTGAGAGAGAGAAAGTGCCTGAATCCTTGTGTGAGAGAGAGTCCCTGAGTCTGTGTGAGAGAGATAGTCCCCGAGTCTGTGTGAGAGAGAGAGAGAGAGAGAGTCCCAGAATCTGTGGGAGAGAGAGAGAGAGAGTCCCAGAATCTGTGGGAGGGAGACAGAGGGTCCCAAAATCTGTGAGAGAGAGAGAGAGTCCCAGAATCTGTGTGAGAGAGTATCCCTGAGTCTGTGTGAGAGACAGCGAGACCCTGAGTCTGTGTGAGAGAGAGAGAGTCCCTGTAACTGTGTGAGCGATTCCCTGAGTCTGTGTGGGAGAGAGAGAGAGAGACCCAGAATCTGTGTGAAAGAGAGAGAGTCCCAGAACCTGTGTGAGAGAGAGACAGTCCCAGTATCTGTGTGAGAGAGAGAGAGTACCAGAATCTGTGGGAGAGAGAGAGAGAGTCCCAGAATTTGTGGGAGAGAGAGTCCCAGAATCTGTGGGAGAGAGACAGAGAGTCCCAGAATCTGTGGGAGAGAGAGAGAGAGTCCTAGAATCTGTGGAAGAGAGAGAGAGAGTCCAAGAATCTGTGGAAGAGAGAGAGAGTCCCAGAACCTGTGTGAGAGAGAGACAGTCCCAGTATCTGTGTGAGAGAGAGAGAGTACCAGAATCTGTGGGAGAGAGAGAGAGAGTCCCAGAATTTGTGGGAGAGAGAGTCCCAGAATCTGTGGGAGAGAGACAGAGAGTCCCAGAATCTGTGGGAGAGAGCGAGAGACTCCCAGAATCTGTGGGAGAGAGCGAGATTCCCAGAATCTGTGGGAGAGAGAGAGAGTCCCAGAATCTGTGGGAGAGAGAGAGAGTCCCAGAATCTGTGGGAGAGAGAGAGAGTGTCCCAGAATCTGTGGGAGGGAGACAGAGGGTCCCAGAATCTGTGGGAGAGAGAGAGAGTCCCAGAATATGTGTGAGAGAGAGTGAGAGTCCCAGAATCTGTCTGAGAGAGTATCCCTGAGTCAGTGTGAGAGACAGAGAGACCCTGAGTCTGTGTGAGAGAGAGAGAGTCCCTGTATCTGTGTGAGCGATTCCCTGAGTCTGTGTGGGAGAGAGAGAGAGACCCAGAATCTGTGTGAGAGAGAGACAGTCCCAGTATCTGTGTGAGAGAGAGAGAGTACCAGAATCTGTGGGAGAGAGAGAGAGAGTCCCAGAATCTGTGGTAGAGAGAGAGAGTCCCAGAATCTGTGGGAGAGAGAGTCCCAGAATCTGTGGGAGAGAGAGAGAGAATCCCAGAATCTGTGGGAGAGAGAGAGAGAGTCCGTGAATCTGTGGGAGAGAGAGAGAGTGTCCCAGAATCTGAGGGAGAGAGAGAGAGTCCCAGAATCTGTGGGAGAGAGAGAGAGTCCCAGAATCTGTGGGAGAGAGAGAGAGAGTCCCAGAATCTGTGGTAGAGAGAGAGAGTCCCAGAATCTGTGGGAGAGAGGGAGAGTCCCAGAATATGTGGGAGAGAGAGTGAGAGTCCCAGAATCTGTGGGAGAGAGAGAGAGAGTCCCAGAATCTGTGGGAGAGAGAGAGAGAGTCCCAGAATCTGTGGGAGAAAGAGAGAGAGAGTCCCAGAATCTGTGGGAGAGAGAGAGAGAGTCCCAGAATCTGTGGGAACGAGAGAGAGAGAGTCCAATAATCTGTGGGAGAGAGCGAGAGACTCCCAGAATCTGTGGGAGAGAGATAGAGAGTCCCAGAATCTGTGGGAGAGAGAGAGAGTCCCAGAATCTGTGGGAGAGAGAAAGAAATTCCCAGAATGTGTGGGAGAGAGAGAGAGAGAGAGAGAGAGCCCCAGAATATGTGGGAGAGAGAGAGAGAGAATCCCAGAATCTGTGGGAGAGTGAGAGAGAGAGTCCCAGACTCTGTGTGAGAGAGAGAGAGTCCCAGAATCTGTGGGAGAGACAGAGAGAGAGTCCAAGAATCTGTGGGAGAGAGCGAGAGACTCCCAGAAACTCTGGGAGAGAGATAGAGAGTCCCAGAATCTGTGTGAGAGAGAGACAGATTCCCAGAATCTGTGGGAGAGAGAGAGAGAGAATCCCAGAATCTGTGGGAGAGAGAGAGAGTCCCTGAATCTGTGGGAGAGAGAGAGTCCCAGAATCTGTGGGAGAGAGAGAGTCCCAGAATCTGTGGGAGAGAGAGAGTCCCAGAATCTGTGGGAGAGAGAGAGAGATTCCCAGAATCTGTGGGAGAGAGAGAGAGACTCCCAGAATCTGTGGGAGAGAGAGAGAGAGAGTCCAAGAATCTGTGGGAGAGAGAGAGAAACTCCCAGAAACTCTGGGAGAGAGATAGAGAGTCCCAGAATCTGTGTGAGAGAGAGACAGATTCCCAGAATCTGTGGGAGAGAGAGAGAGAATCCCAGAATCTGTGGGAGAGAGAGAGAGACCCTGAATCTGTGGGAGAGAGAGAGAGAGAGTCCAAGAATCTGTGGGAGAGAGAGAGAGAATCCCAGAATCTGTGGGAGAGAGAGAGAGAGTCCCAGAATCTGTGGGAGAGAGAGAGAGAGAGTCCAAGAATCTGTGGGAGAGAGCGAGAGACTCCCAGAAACTCTGGGAGAGAGATAGAGAGTCCCAGAATCTGTGTGAGAGAGAGACAGATTCCCAGAATCTGTGGGAGAGAGAGAGAGAATCCCAGAATCTGTGGGAGAGAGAGAGAGTCCCTGAATCTGTGGGAGAGAGAGAGAGAGTCCCAGAATCTGTGGGAGGGAGAGAGAGAGAGAGTCCCAGAATCTGTGGGAGAGAGAGCGAGAGTCCCAGAATCTGTGGGAGAGAGAGTGTCCCAGAATCTGTGGGAGAGAGAGAGTCCCAGAATCTGTGGGAAAGAGAGAGAGTCCCAGAATCTGTGTGAGAGAGAGAGAGTCCCAGAGTCTGTGTGAGAGAGAGAAAGTGCCTGAATCCTTGTGTGAGAGAGAGTCCCTGAGTCTGTGTGAGAGAGATAGTCCCCGAGTCTGTGTGAGAGAGAGAGAGAGAGTGAGTCCCAGAATCTGTGGGAGAGAGAGAGAGAGAGTCCCAGAATCTGTGGGAGGGAGACAGAGGGTCCCAGAATCTGTGAGAGAGAGAGAGAGTCCCAGAATCTGTGTGAGAGAGTATCCCTGAGTCTGTGTGAGAGACAGAGAGACCCTGAGTCTGTGTGAGAGAGAGAGAGTCCCTGTAACTGTGTGAGCGATTCCCTGAGTCTGTGTGGGAGAGAGAGAGAGAGACCCAGAATCTGTGTGAAAGAGAGAGAGTCCCAGAACCTGTGTGAGAGAGAGACAGTCCCAGTATCTGTGTGAGAGAGAGAGAGTACCAGAATCTGTGGGAGAGAGAGAGAGAGTCCCAGAATTTGTGGGAGAGAGAGTCCCAGAATCTGTGGGAGAGAGACAGAGAGTCCCAGAATCTGTGGGAGAGAGAGAGAGAGTCCTAGAATCTGTGGAAGAGAGAGAGAGAGTCCAAGAATCTGTGGAAGAGAGAGAGAGTCCCAGAACCTGTGTGAGAGAGAGACAGTCCCAGTATCTGTGTGAGAGAGAGAGAGTACCAGAATCTGTGGGAGAGAGAGAGAGAGTCCCAGAATTTGTGGGAGAGAGAGTCCCAGAATCTGTGGGAGAGAGACAGAGAGTCCCAGAATCTGTGGGAGAGAGCGAGAGACTCCCAGAATCTGTGGGAGAGAGCGAGATTCCCAGAATCTGTGGGAGAGAGAGAGAGTCCCAGAATCTGTGGGAGAGAGAGAGAGTCCCAGAATCTGAGGGAGAGAGAGAGAGTGTCCCAGAATCTGTGGGAGGGAGACAGAGGGTCCCAGAATCTGTGGGAGAGAGAGAGAGTCCCAGAATATGTGTGAGAGAGAGTGAGAGTCCCAGAATCTGTCTGAGAGAGTATCCCTGAGTCAGTGTGAGAGACAGAGAGACCCTGAGTCTGTGTGAGAGAGAGAGAGTCCCTGTATCTGTGTGAGCGATTCCCTGAGTCTGTGTGGGAGAGAGAGAGAAACCCAGAATCTGTGTGAGAGAGAGACAGTCCCAGTATCTGTGTGAGAGAGAGAGAGTACCAGAATCTGTGGGAGAGAGAGAGAGAGTCCCAGAATCTGTGGTAGAGAGAGAGAGTCCCAGAATCTGTGGGAGAGAGAGTCCCAGAATCTGTGGGAGAGAGAGAGAGAATCCCAGAATCTGTGGGAGAGAGAGAGAGAGTCCGTGAATCTGTGGGAGAGAGAGAGAGTGTCCCAGAATCTGAGGGAGAGAGAGAGAGTCCCAGAATCTGTGGGAGAGAGAGAGAGTCCCAGAATCTGTGGGAGAGAGAGAGAGAGTGAGTCCCAGAATCTGTGGGAGAGCGAGAGAGAGTCCCAGAATCTGTGGGAGAGAGAGAGAGTCCCAGAATCTGTGTGAGAGAGAGAGAGACCCTGAGTCTGTGTGAGAGAGAGAAAGTCCCTGAATCTGTGGGTGAGAGAGAGTCCCTGAGTCTGTGTGAGAGAGATAGTCCCAGAATCTGTGGGAGAGAGAGAGAGAGATCCCAGAATCTGTGGGAGAGAGAGAGAGTCCCAGAATCTGTGGGAGAGAGAGAGAGAGTCCCAGAATCTGTGGGAGAGAGAGAGACTCCAGAATCTGTGTGAGAGAGTATCCCTGAGTCTGTGTGAGAGAGAGAGAGACCCTGAGTCTGTGTGCGAGAGAGAGAGTCCCTGTATCCGTGTGAGAGATTCCCTGAGTCTGTTTGGGAGAGAGAGAGAGTCCCAGAATCTGTGTGAGAGACAGAGAGTCCCAGAATCTGTGGAAGAGAGAGAGAGTCCCAGAACCTGTGTGAGAGAGAGAGAGTCCCAGTATCTGTGTGAGAGAGAGAGAGTCCCAGGATCAGTGGGATAGAGAGAGAGAGTCCCAGAATCTGTGGTAGAGAGAGAGAGTCCCAGAATCTGGGGGAGAGAGGGAGAGTCCCAGAATATGTGGGAGAGAGAGGGAGAGTCCCAGAATCTGTGGGAGAGAGAGAGAGAGTCCCAGAATCTGTGGGAGAGAGAGAGAGAGTCCCAGAATCTGTGGGAGAGAGAGAGAGAGTCCCAGAATCTGTGGGAGAGAGAGAGAGAGTCCCAGAATCTGTGGGAACGAGAGAGAGAGAGTCCAATAATCTGTGGGAGAGAGCGAGAGACTCCCAGAATCTGTGGGAGAGAGATAGAGAGTCCCAGAATCTGTGGGAGAGAGAAAGAAATTCCCAGAATGTGTGGGAGAGAGAGAGAGAGAGAGAGAGAGAGCCCCAGAATATGTGGGAGAGAGAGAGAGAGAATCCCAGAATCTGTGGGAGAGTGAGAGAGAGAGTCCCAGACTCTGTGTGAGAGAGAGAGAGTCCCAGAATCTGTGTGAGAGAGACAGAGTCGCAGAATCTGTGGGAGAGAGAGAGAGTCCCAGAATCTGTGGGAGAGAGAGAGAGAGAGAGTCCCAAAATCTGTGGGAGAGAGAGAGTCCCAGAATCTGTGGGAGAGAGAGAGTCCCAGAATCTGTGTGAGAGAGAGAGAGTCCCAGAGTCTGTGTGAGAGAGAGAGAGGCCCAGAGTCTGTGTGAGAGAGAGAGAGAGAGAAAGTCCCTGAATCTGTGGGTGAGAGAGAGTCCCTGAGTCTGTGTGAGAGAGATAGTCCCAGAATCTGTGGGAGAGAGAGAGAGCGCCCAGAATCTGTGGGAGAGAGAGAAACTCCCGGAATCTGTGTGAGAGAGAGAGAGTCCCAGAATCTGTGGGAGAGAGAGAGAGAGAGTCCAAGAATCTGTGGGAGAGAGATAGAGAGTCCCAGAATCTGTGGGAGAGAGAGAGATTCCCAGAATCTTTGGGATAGAGAGAGAGAATCCCAGAATCTGTGGGACAGAGAGAGAGAGAGAGTGAGAGAGTCCCAGAATCTGTGGGAGAGCGAGAGAGAGTCCCAGAATCTGTGGGAGAGAGATTGTCCCAGAATCTGTGGGAAAGAGAGAGAGTCCCAGAATCTGTGTGAGAGAGAGAAAGTCCCTGAATGCTTGTGTGAGTGAGAGTCCCTGAGTCTGTATGAGAGAAATAGTCCCAGCGTCTGTGTGTGAGAGAGAGAGAGAGAGAGTCCCAGAATCTGTGGGAGAGAGAGAGAGTCCCAGAATTTGAGGGAGAGAGTGAGAGAGTCCCAGAATCTGTGGGAGAGAGAGAGAGAGAGTCCCAGAATCTGTGGGAGAGAGAGAGAGAGTACCAGAATCACTGGGAGAGAGAGAGAGTGTCCCAGAATCTGTGGGAGAGAGAGAGAGAGTCCCGGAATCTGTGGGATAGAGAGGGTGAGTCCCAGAATCTGAGGGAGAGAGAGAGAGAGAGTCCCAGAATCTGTAGGAGAGAGACAGAGAGACTCCCAGAATCTGTGGGATAGCGAGAGAGTCCCAGAATCTGTGGGAGAGAGATTTTCCAGGAATCTGAGGCAGAGAGAGAGTCACAGAATCTGTTGGAGAGAGATAGAGAGTCCCAGAATCTGTGTGAGTGAGAGACAGATTCCCAGAATCTGTGGGAGAGAGAGAGAGAATCCCAGAATCTGTGGGAGAGAGAGAGAGAGAGTCCAAGAATCTGTGGGAGAGAGCGAGAGACTCCCAGAAACTCTGGGAGAGAGATAGAGAGTCCCAGAATCTGTGTGAGAGAGAGACAGATTCCCAGAATCTGTGGGAGAGAGAGAGAGAATCCCAGAATCTGTGGGAGAGAGAGAGAGTCCCTGAATCTGTGGGAGAGAGAGAGAGAGTCCCAGAATCTGTGGGAGGGAGAGAGAGAGAGAGTCCCAGAATCTGTGGGAGAGAGAGAGAGAGTCCCAGAATCTGTGGGAGAGAGAGAGAGAGAGAGTCCCAGAATCTGTGGGAGAGAGAGAGAGAGTCCCAGAATCTGTGGGAGAGAGAGTGTCCCAGAATCTGTGGGAGAGAGAGAGTCCCAGAATCTGTGGGAAAGAGAGAGAGTCCCAGAATCTGTGTGAGAGAGAGAGAGTCCCAGAGTCTGTGTGAGAGAGAGAAAGTGCCTGAATCCTTGTGTGAGAGAGAGTCCCTGAGTCTGTGTGAGAGAGATAGTCCCCGAGTCTGTGTGAGAGAGAGAGAGAGAGAGAGTCCCAGAATCTGTGGGAGAGAGAGAGAGAGAGTCCCAGAATCTGTGGGAGGGAGACAGAGGGTCCCAGAATCTGTGAGAGAGAGAGAGAATCCCAGAATCTGTGTGAGAGAGTATCCCTGAGTCTGTGTGAGAGACAGAGAGACCCTGAGTCTGTGTGAGAGAGAGAGAGTCCCTGTAACTGTGTGAGCGATTCCCTGAGTCTGTGTGGGAGAGAGAGAGAGAGACCCAGAATCTGTGTGAAAGAGAGAGAGTCCCAGAACCTGTGTGAGAGAGAGACAGTCCCAGTATCTGTGTGAGAGAGAGAGAGTACCAGAATCTGTGGGAGAGAGAGAGAGAGTCCCAGAATTTGTGGGAGAGAGAGTCCCAGAATCTGTGGGAGAGAGACAGAGAGTCCCAGAATCTGTGGGAGAGAGCGAGAGACTCCCAGAATCTGTGGGAGAGAGCGAGATTCCCAGAATCTGTGGGAGAGAGAGAGAGTCCCAGAATCTGTGGGAGAGAGAGAGAGTCCCAGAATCTGTGGGAGAGAGAGAGAGTGTCCCAGAATCTGTGGGAGGGAGACAGAGGGTCCCAGAATCTGTGGGAGAGAGAGAGAGTCCCAGAATATGTGTGAGAGAGAGTGAGAGTCCCAGAATCTGTCTGAGAGAGTATCCCTGAGTCAGTGTGAGAGACAGAGAGACCCTGAGTCTGTGTGAGAGAGAGAGAGTCCCTGTATCTGTGTGAGCGATTCCCTGAGTCTGTGTGGGAGAGAGAGAGAAACCCAGAATCTGTGTGAGAGAGAGACAGTCCCAGTATCTGTGTGAGAGAGAGAGAGTACCAGAATCTGTGGGAGAGAGAGAGAGAGTCCCAGAATCTGTGGTAGAGAGAGAGAGTCCCAGAATCTGTGGGAGAGAGAGTCCCAGAATCTGTGGGAGAGAGAGAGAGAATCCCAGAATCTGTGGGAGAGAGAGAGAGAGTCCGTGAATCTGTGGGAGAGAGAGAGAGTCCCAGAATCTGAGGGAGAGAGAGAGAGTCCCAGAATCTGTGGGAGAGAGAGAGAGTCCCAGAATCTGTGGGAGAGAGAGAGAGAGTGAGTCCCAGAATCTGTGGGAGAGCGAGAGAGAGTCCCAGAATCTGTGGGAGAGAGAGAGAGTCCCAGAATCTGTGTGAGAGAGAGAGAGACCCTGAGTCTGTGTGAGAGAGAGAAAGTCCCTGAATCTGTGGGTCAGAGAGAGTCCCTGAGTCTGTGTGAGAGAGATAGTCCCAGAATCTGTGGGAGAGAGAGAGAGAGATCCCAGAATCTGTGGGAGAGAGAGAGAGTCCCAGAATCTGTGGGAGAGAGAGAGAGAGTCCCAGAATCTGTGGGAGAGAGAGAGAGACTCCAGAATCTGTGTGAGAGAGTATCCCTGAGTCTGTGTGAGAGAGAGAGAGACCCTGAGTCTGTGTGCGAGAGAGAGAGTCCCTGTATCCGTGTGAGAGATTCCCTGAGTCTGTTTGGGAGAGAGAGAGAGTCCCAGAATTTGTGGGAGAGAGAGAGAGAGTCCCAGAATCTGTGGAAGAGAGAGAGAGTCCCAGAACCTGTGTGAGAGAGAGAGAGTCCCTGTATCTGTGTGAGAGAGAGAGAGTCCCAGAATCTGTGGGAGAGAGATAGAGAGTCCCAGAATCTGTGGGAGAGAGAGAGAGTCCCTGAATCTGTGGGAGAGAGAAAGAAATTCCCAGAATGTGTGGGAGAGAGAGAGAGAGAGAGAGAGAGCCCCAGAATATGTGGGAGAGAGAGAGAGAGAATCCCAGAATCTGTGGGAGAGTGAGAGAGAGAGTCCCAGACTCTGTGTGAGAGAGAGAGAGTCCCAGAATCTGTGGGAGAGAGAGAGAGTCCCAGAATCTGTGGGAGAGAGAGAGAGTCCCAGAATCTGTGTGAGAGAGAGAGAGTCGCAGAATCTGTGGGAGAGAGAGAGAGTCCCAGAATCTGTGGGAGAGAGAGAGAGAGTCCCAGAATCTGTGGGAGAGTGAGAGAGAGAGTCCCAAAATCTGTGGGAGAGAGAGAGTCCCAGAATCTGTGGGAGAGAGAGAGTCCCAGAATCTGTGTGAGAGAGAGAGAGTCCCAGAGTCTGTGTGAGAGAGAGAGAGAGAGAAAGTCCCTGAATCTGTGGGTGAGAGAGAGTCCCTGAGTCTGTGTGAGAGAGATAGTCCCAGAATCTGTGGGAGAGAGAGAGAGCGCCCCAGAATCTGTGGGAGAGAGAGAAACTCCCAGAATCTGTGTGAGAGAGAGTCCCAGAATCTGTGGGTGAGAGAGAGAGAGTCCCAGAATCTGTGGGAGAGAGAGAGAGAGAGTCCAAGAATCTGTGGGAGAGAGATAGAGAGTCCCTGAATCTGTGTGAGAGAGAGAGATTCCCAGAATCTGTGGGATAGAGAGAGAGAATCCCAGAATCTGTGGGACAGAGAGAGAGAGAGAGTGAGAGAGTCCCAGAATCTGTGGGAGAGCGAGAGAGAGTCCCAGAATCTGTGGGAGAGAGATTGTCCCAGAATCTGTGGGAAAGAGAGAGAGTCCCAGAATCTGTGTGAGAGAGAGAAAGTCCCTGAATGCTTGTGTGAGTGAGAGTCCCTGAGTCTGTATGAGAGAAATAGTCCCAGCGTCTGTGTGTGAGAGAGAGAGAGAGAGTCCCAGAATCTGTGGGAGAGAGAGAGAGTCCCAGAATATGTGGGAGAGAGAGAGAGAGTCCCAGAATCTGTGGGAGAGAGAGAGAGATTCCCAGAATCTGTGGGAGAGAGCAAGAGACTCCCAGAATCTGTGGGAGAGAGATAGAGAGTCCCAGAATCTGTGGGAGAGAGAGAGAGTCCCAGAATTTGTGGGAAAGAGAGAGAGAGACTCCCAGAATCTGTGGGGGAGAGAGAGAGAGACTCCCAGAATCTGTGGGATAGCGAGAGAGTCCCAGAATCTGAGGGAGAGAGAGAGAGAGTCCCAGAATCTGTAGGAGAGAGACAGAGAGACTCCCAGAATCTGTGGGATAGCGAGAGAGTCCCAGAATCTGTGGGAGAGAGATTTTCCAGGAATCTGAGGCAGAGAGAGAGTCACAGAATCTGTTGGAGAGAGAGAGAGAGTCCCAGAATCTGTGGGAGAGAGAGAGAGTCCCAGAATCTGTGGGAGAGAGAGCGAGTCCCAGAATCTGTGGGAGAGAGTGAGAGAGTCCCAGAATCTCTGGGGGAGAGAGAGAGAGAGTCCCAGAATCTGTGGGAGAGAGAGAGAGTCCCAGAATCTGTGGGAGAGAGAGAGAGTCCCAGAATCTGTGGGAGAGAGTGAGAGAGTCCCAGAATCTGTGGGGGAGAGAGAGAGAGAGTCCCAGAATCTGTGTGAGAGAGAGAAAGTCCCTGAATGCTTGTGTGAGTGAGAGTCCCTGAGTCTGTATGAGAGAAATAGTCCCAGCGTCTGTGTGTGAGAGAGAGAGAGAGAGTCCCAGAATCTGTGGGAGAGAGAGAGAGTCCCAGAATATGTGGGAGAGAGAGAGAGAGTCCCAGAATCTGTGGGAGAGAGAGAGAGAGAGAGTCCAAGAATCTGTGGGAGAGAGAGAGTCCCAGAATCTGTGTGAGAGTCAGAGAGTCCCAGAGTCTGTGTGAGAGAGAGAGAGAGAGAAAGTCCCTGAATCTGTGGGTGAGAGAGAGTCCCTGAGTCTGTGTGAGAGAGATAGTCCCAGAATCTGTGGGAGAGAGAGAGAGCGTCCCAGAATCTGTGGGAGAGAGAGAAACTCCCAGAATCTGTGTGAGAGAGAGTCCCAGAATCTGTGGGTGAGAGAGAGATTCCCAGAATCTGTGGGATAGAGAGAGAGAATCCCAGAATCTGTGGGACAGAGAGAGAGAATCCCAGAATCTGTGGGACAGAGAGAGAGTCCCTGAATCTGTGGGAGAGAGAGAGAGAGTCCCAGAATCTGTGGGAGAGACAGAGAGAGAGTCCAAGAATCTGTGGGAGAGAGCGAGAGACTCCCAGAAACTCTGGGAGAGAGATAGAGAGTCCCAGAATCTGTGTGAGAGAGAGACAGATTCCCAGAATCTGTGGGAGAGAGAGAGAGAGAATCCCAGAATCTGTGGGAGAGAGAGAGAGTCCCTGAATCTGTGGGAGAGAGAGAGAGAGTCCCAGAATCTGTGGGAGGGAGAGAGAGAGAGAGTCCCAGAATCTGTGGGAGAGAGAGAGAGAGTCCCAGAATCTGTGGGAGAGAGAGTGTCCCAGAATCTGTGGGAGAGAGAGAGTCCCAGAATCTGTGGGAAAGAGAGAGAGTCCCAGAATCTGTGTGAGAGAGAGAGAGTCCCAGAGTCTGTGTGAGAGAGAGAAAGTGCCTGAATCCTTGTGTGAGAGAGAGTCCCTGAGTCTGTGTGAGAGAGATAGTCCCCGAGTCTGTGTGAGAGAGAGAGAGAGAGAGAGTCCCAGAATCTGTGGGAGAGAGAGAGAGAGAGTCCCAGAATCTGTGGGAGGGAGACAGAGGGTCCCAGAATCTGTGAGAGAGAGAGAGAGTCCCAGAATCTGTGTGAGAGAGTATCCCTGAGTCTGTGTGAGAGACAGAGAGACCCTGAGTCTGTGTGAGAGAGAGAGAGTCCCTGTAACTGTGTGAGCGATTCCCTGAGTCTGTGTGGGAGAGAGAGAGAGAGACCCAGAATCTGTGTGAAAGAGAGAGAGTCCCAGAACCTGTGTGAGAGAGAGACAGTCCCAGTATCTGTGTGAGAGAGAGAGAGTACCAGAATCTGTGGGAGAGAGAGAGAGAGTCCCAGAATTTGTGGGAGAGAGAGTCCCAGAATCTGTGGGAGAGAGACAGAGAGTCCCAGAATCTGTGGGAGAGAGAGAGAGAGTCCTAGAATCTGTGGAAGAGAGAGAGAGAGTCCAAGAATCTGTGGAAGAGAGAGAGAGTCCCAGAACCTGTGTGAGAGAGAGACAGTCCCAGTATCTGTGTGAGAGAGAGAGAGTACCAGAATCTGTGGGAGAGAGAGAGAGAGTCCCAGAATTTGTGGGAGAGAGAGTCCCAGAATCTGTGGGAGAGAGACAGAGAGTCCCAGAATCTGTGGGAGAGAGCGAGAGACTCCCAGAATCTGTGGGAGAGAGCGAGATTCCCAGAATCTGTGGGAGAGAGAGAGAGTCCCAGAATCTGTGGGAGAGAGAGAGAGTCCCAGAATCTGTGGGAGAGAGAGAGAGTGTCCCAGAATCTGTGGGAGGGAGACAGAGGGTCCCAGAATCTGTGGGAGAGAGAGAGAGTCCCAGAATATGTGTGAGAGAGAGTGAGAGTCCCAGAATCTGTCTGAGAGAGTATCCCTGAGTCAGTGTGAGAGACAGAGAGACCCTGAGTCTGTGTGAGAGAGAGAGAGTCCCTGTATCTGTGTGAGCGATTCCCTGAGTCTGTGTGAGAGAGAGAGAGTACCAGAATCTGTGGGAGAGAGAGAGAGAGTCCCAGAATCTGTGGTAGAGAGAGACAGTCCCAGAATCTGTGGGAGAGAGAGTCCCAGAATCTGTGGGAGAGAGAGAGAATCCCAGAATCTGTGGGAGAGAGAGAGAGAGTCCGTGAATCTGTGGGAGAGAGAGAGAGTCCCAGAATCTGAGGGAGAGAGAGAGAGTCCCAGAATCTGTGGGAGAGAGAGAGAGTCCCAGAATCTGTGGGAGAGAGAGAGAGAGTGAGTCCCAGAATCTGTGGGAGAGCGAGAGAGAGTCCCAGAATCTGTGGGAGAGAGAGAGAGTCCCAGAATCTGTGTGAGAGAGAGAGAGACCCTGAGTCTGTGTGAGAGAGAGAAAGTCCCTGAATCTGTGGGTGAGAGAGAGTCCCTGAGTCTGTGTGAGAGAGATAGTCCCAGAATCTGTGGGAGAGAGAGAGAGAGATCCCAGAATCTGTGGGAGAGAGAGAGAGTCCCAGAATCTGTGGGAGAGAGAGAGAGAGTCCCAGAATCTGTGGGAGAGAGAGAGACTCCAGAATCTGTGTGAGAGAGTATCCTGAGTCTGTGTGAGAGAGAGAGAGACCCTGAGTCTGTGTGCGAGAGAGAGAGTCCCTGTATCCGTGTGAGAGATTCCCTGAGTCTGTTTGGGAGAGAGAGAGAGTCCCAGAATCTGTGGGAGAGAGAGAGAGAGTCCCAGAATCTGTGGAAGAGAGAGAGAGTCCCAGAACCTGTGTGAGAGAGAGAGAGTCCCAGTATCTGTGTGAGAGATAGAGAGTCCTAGAATCAGTGGGATAGAGAGAGAGAGTCCCAGAATCTGTGGTAGAGAGAGAGAGTCCCAGAATCTGTGGGAGAGAGGGAGAGTCCCAGAATATGTGGGAGAGAGAGGGAGAGTCCCAGAATCTGTGGGAGAGAGAGAGAGAGTCCCAGAATCTGTGGGAGAGAGAGAGAGAGTCCCAGAATCTGTGGGAGAGAGAGAGAGAGTCCCAGAATCTGTGGGAGAGAGAGAGAGAGTCCCAGAATCTGTGGGAACGAGAGAGAGAGAGTCCAATAATCTGTGGGAGAGAGCGAGAGACTCCCAGAATCTGTGGGAGAGAGATAGAGAGTCCCAGAATCTGTGGGAGAGAGAGAGAGTCCCTGAATCTGTGGGAGAGAGAAAGAAATTCCCATAATGTGTGGGAGAGAGAGAGAGAGAGAGAGAGAGCCCCAGAATATGTGGGAGAGAGAGAGAGAGAATCCCAGAATCTGTGGGAGAGTGAGAGAGAGAGTCCCAGACTCTGTGTGAGAGAGAGAGAGTCCCAGAATCTGTGGGAGAGAGAGAGAGTCCCAGAATCTGTGGGAGAGAGAGAGAGTCCCAGAATCTGTGTGAGAGAGAGAGAGTCGCAGAATCTGTGGGAGAGAGAGAGAGTCCCAGAATCTGTGGGAGAGAGAGAGAGAGTCCCAGAATCTGTGGGAGAGAGAGAGAGAGAGTCCCAAAATCTGTGGGAGAGAGAGAGTCCCAGAATCTGTGGGAGAGAGAGAGTCCCAGAATCTGTGTGAGAGAGAGAGAGTCCCAGAGTCTGTGTGAGAGAGAGAGAGAGAGAAAGTCCCTGAATCTGTGGGTGAGAGAGAGAGCGTCCCAGAATCTGTGGGAGAGAGAGAAACTCCCAGAATCTGTGTGAGAGAGAGTCCCAGAATCTGTGGGTGAGAGAGAGAGAGTCCCAGAATCTGTGGGAGAGAGAGAGAGAGAGTCCAAGAATCTGTGGGAGAGAGATAGAGAGTCCCAGAATCTGTGGGAGAGAGAGAGATTCCCAGAATCTGTGGGATAGAGAGAGAGAATCCCAGAATCTGTGGGACAGAGAGAGAGAGAGAGTGAGAGAGTCCCAGAATCTGTGGGAGAGAGAGAGAGAGTCCCAGAATCTGTGGGAGAGAAATTGTCCCAGAATCTGTGGGAAAGAGAGAGAGTCCCAGAATCTGTGTGAGAGAGAGAAAGTCCCTGAATGCTTGTGTGAGTGAGAGTCCCTGAGTCTGTATGAGAGAAATAGTCCCAGCGTCTGTGTGTGAGAGAGAGAGAGAGAGTCCCAGAATCTGTGGGAGAGAGAGAGAGTCCCAGAATATGTGGGAGAGAGAGAGAGAGTCCCAGAATCTGTGGGAGAGAGAGAGAGATTCCCAGAATCTGTGGGAGAGAGAGAGAGAGTCCCAGAATCTGTGGGAGAGAGAGAGAGAGAGAGTCCAAGAATCTGTGGGAGAGAGCAAGAGACTCCAAGAATCTGTGGGAGAGAGATAGAGAGTCCCAGAATCTGTGGGAGAGAGAGAGAGTCCCAGAATTTGTGGGAAAGAGAGAGAGAGACTCCCAGAATCTGTGGGGGAGAGAGAGAGAGACTCCCAGAATCTGTGGGATAGCGAGAGAGTCCCAGAATCTGAGGGAGAGAGAGAGAGAGTCCCAGAATCTGTAGGAGAGAGACAGAGAGACTCCCAGAATCTGTGGGATAGCGAGAGAGTCCCAGAATCTGTGGGAGAGAGATTTTCCAGGAATCTGAGGCAGAGAGAGAGTCACAGAATCTGTTGGAGAGAGAGAGAGAGTCCCAGAATCTGTGGGAGAGAGAGAGAGTCCCAGAATCTGTGGGAGAGAGAGAAAGTCCCAGAATCTGTGGGAGAGAGTGAGAGAGTCCCAGAATCTGTGGGAGAGAGAGCGAGTCCCAGAATCTGTGGGAGAGAGAGAGAGAGTCCCAGAATCTCTGGGGGAGAGAGAGAGAGAGTCCCAGAATCTGTGGGAGAGAGAGAGAGTCCCAGAATCTGTGGGAGAGAGAGAGAGTCCCAGAATCTGTGGGAGAGAGTGAGAGAGTCCCAGAATCTGTGGGGGAGAGAGAGAGAGAGTCCCAGAATCTGTGTGAGAGAGAGAAAGTCCCTGAATGCTTGTGTGAGTGAGAGTCCCTGAGTCTGTATGAGAGAAATAGTCCCAGCGTCTGTGTGTGAGAGAGAGAGAGAGAGTCCCAGAATCTGTGGGAGAGAGAGAGAGTCCCAGAATATGTGGGAGAGAGAGAGAGAGTCCCAGAATCTGTGGGAGAGAGAGAGAGATTCCCAGAATCTGTGGGAGAGAGAGAGAGAGAGTCCCAGAATCTGTGGGAGAGAGAGAGAGAGAGAGTCCAAGAATCTGTGGGAGAGAGCAAGAGACTCCCAGAATCTGTGGGAGAGAGATAGAGAGTCCCAGAATCTGTGGGAGAGAGAGAGAGTCCCAGAATTTGTGGGAGAGAGTGAGAGAGTCCCAGAATCTGTGGGGGAGAGAGAGAGAGAGTCCCAGAATATGTGGGAGAGAGAGGGAGAGTCCCAGAATCTGTGGGAGAGAGAGAGAGAGTCCCAGAATCTGTGGGAGAGAGAGAGAGAGTCCCAGAATCTGTGGGAGAGAGAGAGAGAGTCCCAGAATCTGTGGGAGAGAGAGAGAGAGTCCCAGAATCTGTGGGAACGAGAGAGAGAGAGTCCAATAATCTGTGGGAGAGAGCGAGAGACTCCCAGAATCTGTGGGAGAGAGATAGAGAGTCCCAGAATCTGTGGGAGAGAGAGAGAGT
The DNA here is from genome assembly GCA_026770705.1 of Isurus oxyrinchus. Lineage (NCBI taxonomy): Eukaryota > Metazoa > Chordata > Chondrichthyes > Lamniformes > Lamnidae > Isurus > Isurus oxyrinchus. Next base: position 13,248,523 of record JANJGN010000033.1, on the reverse strand, counting down.
CCCTGAATCTGTGGGAGAGAGAAAGAAATTCCCAGAATGTGTGGGAGAGAGAGAGAGAGAGAGAGAGAGCCCCAGAATATGTGGGAGAGAGAGAGAGAGAATCCCAGAATCTGTGGGAGAGTGAGAGAGAGAGTCCCACACTCTGTGTGAGAGAGAGAGAGTCCCAGAATCTGTGTGAGAGAGAGAGAGTCCCAGAATCTGTGGGAGAGAGAGAGAGAGTCCCAGAATCTGTGGGAGAGAGAGAGAGAGAGTCCCAAAATCTGTGGGACAGAGAGAGTCCCAGAATCTGTGGGAGAGAGAGAGTCCCAGAATCTGTGTGAGAGAGAGAGAGAGAGAGAAAGTCCCTGAATCTGTGGGTGAGAGAGAGTCCCTGAGTCTGTGTGAGAGAGATAGTCCCAGAATCTGTGGGAGAGAGAGAGAGCGTCCCAGAATCTGTGGGAGAGAGAGAAACTCCCAGAATCTGTGTGAGAGAGAGTCCCAGAATCTGTGGGTGAGAGAGAGAGAGTCCCAGAATCTGTGGGAGAGAGATAGAGAGTCCCAGAATCTGTGGGAGAGAGAGAGATTCCCAGAATCTGTGGGATAGAGAGAGAGAATCCCAGAATCTGTGGGACAGAGAGAGAGTCCCTGAATCTGTGGGAGAGAGAGAGAGAGTCCCAGAATCTATGGGAGAGAGAGAGAGAGAGTCCAAGAATCTGTGGGAGAGAGAGAGAAACTCCCAGAAACTCTGGGAGAGAGATAGAGAGTCCCAGAATCTGTGGGAGAGAGAGAGAGAATCCCAGAATCTGTGGGAGAGAGAGAGAGACCCTGAATCTGTGGGAGAGAGAGAGAGAGAGTCCAAGAATCTGTGGGAGAGAGAGAGAGAATCCCAGAATCTGTGGGAGAGAGAGAGAGTCCCAGAATCTGTGGGAGAGACAGAGAGAGAGTCCAAGAATCTGTGGGAGAGAGCGAGAGACTCCCAGAAACTCTGGGAGAGAGATAGAGAGTCCCAGAATCTGTGTGAGAGAGAGACAGATTCCCAGAATCTGTGGGAGAGAGAGAGAGAGAATCCCAGAATCTGTGGGAGAGAGAGAGAGTCCCTGAATCTGTGGGAGAGAGAGAGAGAGTCCCAGAATCTGTGGGAGGGAGAGAGAGAGAGAGTCCCAGAATCTGTGGGAGAGAGAGCGAGAGTCCCAGAATCTGTGGGAGAGAGAGTGTCCCAGAATCTGTGGGAGAGAGAGAGTCCCAGAATCTGTGGGAAAGAGAGAGAGTCCCAGAATCTGTGTGAGAGAGAGAGAGTCCCAGAGTCTGTGTGAGAGAGAGAAAGTGCCTGAATCCTTGTGTGAGAGAGAGTCCCTGAGTCTGTGTGAGAGAGATAGTCCCCGAGTCTGTGTGAGAGAGAGAGAGAGAGAGAGTCCCAGAATCTGTGGGAGAGGGAGAGAGAGAGTCCCAGAATCTGTGGGAGGGAGACAGAGGGTCCCAGAATCTGTGAGAGAGAGAGAGGGTCCCAGAATCTGTGTGAGAGAGTATCCCTGAGTCTGTGTGAGAGACAGAGAGACCCTGAGTCTGTGTGAGAGAGAGAGAGTCCCTGTAACTGTGTGAGCGATTCCCTGAGTCTGTGTGGGAGAGAGAGAGAGAGACCCAGAATCTGTGTGAAAGAGAGAGAGTCCCAGAACCTGTGTGAGAGAGAGACAGTCCCAGTATCTGTGTGAGAGAGAGAGAGTACCAGAATCTGTGGGAGAGAGAGAGAGAGTCCCAGAATTTGTGGGAGAGAGAGTCCCAGAATCTGTGGGAGAGAGACAGAGAGTCCCAGAATCTGTGGGAGAGAGAGAGAGAGTCCTAGAATCTGTGGAAGAGAGAGAGAGAGTCCAAGAATCTGTGGAAGAGAGAGAGAGTCCCAGAACCTGTGTGAGAGAGAGACAGTCCCAGTATCTGTGTGAGAGAGAGAGAGTACCAGAATCTGTGGGAGAGAGAGAGAGAGTCCCAGAATTTGTGGGAGAGAGAGTCCCAGAATCTGTGGGAGAGAGACAGAGAGTCCCAGAATCTGTGGGAGAGAGCGAGAGACTCCCAGAATCTGTGGGAGAGAGCGAGATTCCCAGAATCTGTGGGAGAGAGAGAGAGTCCCAGAATCTGTGGGAGAGAGAGAGAGTCCCAGAATCTGTGGGAGAGAGAGAGAGTGTCCCAGAATCTGTGGGAGGGAGACAGAGGGTCCCAGAATCTGTGGGAGAGAGAGAGAGTCCCGGAATATGTGTGAGAGAGAGTGAGAGTCCCAGAATCTGTCTGAGAGAGTATCCCTGAGTCAGTGTGAGAGACAGAGAGACCCTGAGTCTGTGTGAGAGAGAGAGAGTCCCTGTATCTGTGTGAGCGCTTCCCTGAGTCTGTGTGGGAGAGAGAGAGAAACCCAGAATCTGTGTGAGAGAGAGACAGTCCCAGTATCTGTGTGAGAGAGAGAGAGTACCAGAATCTGTGGGAGAGAGAGAGAGAGTCCCAGAATCTGTGGTAGAGAGAGAGAGTCCCAGAATCTGTGGGAGAGAGAGTCCCAGAATCTGTGGGAGAGAGAGAGAGAATCCCAGAATCTGTGGGAGAGAGAGAGAGAGTCCGTGAATCTGTGGGAGAGAGAGAGAGTGTCCCAGAATCTGAGGGAGAGAGAGAGAGTCCCAGAATCTGTGGGAGAGAGAGAGAGTCCCAGAATCTGTGGGAGAGAGAGAGAGAGTGAGTCCCAGAATCTGTGGGAGAGCGAGAGAGAGTCCCAGAATCTGTGGGAGAGAGAGAGAGTCCCAGAATCTGTGTGAGAGAGAGAGAGACCCTGAGTCTGTGTGAGAGAGAGAAAGTCCCTGAATCTGTGGGTGAGAGAGAGTCCCTGAGTCTGTGTGAGAGAGATAGTTCCAGAATCTGTGGGAGAGAGAGAGAGAGTCCCAGAATCTGTGGGAGAGAGAGAGAGAGTCCCAGAATCTGTGGGAGAGAGAGAGAGAGTCCCAGAATCTGTGGGAACGAGAGAGAGAGAGTCCAATAATCTGTGGGAGAGAGCGAGAGACTCCCAGAATCTGTGGGAGAGAGATAGAGAGTCCCAGAATCTGTGGGAGAGAGAGAGAGTCCCTGAATCTGTGGGAGAGAGAAAGAAATTCCCAGAATGTGTGGGAGAGAGAGAGAGAGAGAGAGAGAGCCCCAGAATATGTGGGAGAGAGAGAGAGAGAATCCCAGAATCTGTGGGAGAGTGAGAGAGAGAGTCCCACACTCTGTGTGAGAGAGAGAGAGTCCCAGAATCTGTGTGAGAGAGAGAGAGTCGCAGAATCTGTGGGAGAGAGAGAGAGTCCCAGAATCTGTGGGAGAGAGAGAGAGAGTCCCAGAATCTGTGGGAGAGAGAGAGAGAGAGTCCCAAAATCTGTGGGACAGAGAGAGTCCCAGAATCTGTGGGAGAGAGAGAGTCCCAGAATCTGTGTGAGAGAGAGAGAGAGAGAGAAAGTCCCTGAATCTGTGGGTGAGAGAGAGTCCCTGAGTCTGTGTGAGAGAGATAGTCCCAGAATCTGTGGGAGAGAGAGAGAGCGTCCCAGAATCTGTGGGAGAGAGAGAAACTCCCAGAATCTGTGTGAGAGAGAGTCCCAGAATCTGTGGGTGAGAGAGAGAGAGTCCCAGAATCTGTGGGAGAGAGATAGAGAGTCCCAGAATCTGTGGGAGAGAGAGAGATTCCCAGAATCTGTGGGATAGAGAGAGAGAATCCCAGAATCTGTGGGACAGAGAGAGAGTCCCTGAATCTGTGGGAGAGAGAGAGAGAGTCCCAGAATCTGTGGGAGAGAGAGAGAGAGAGTCCAAGAATCTGTGGGAGAGAGAGAGAAACTCCCAGAAACTCTGGGAGAGAGATAGAGAGTCCCAGAATCTGTGGGAGAGAGAGAGAGAATCCCAGAATCTGTGGGAGAGAGAGAGAGACCCTGAATCTGTGGGAGAGAGAGAGAGAGAGTCCAAGAATCTGTGGGAGAGAGAGAGAGAATCCCAGAATCTGTGGGAGAGAGAGAGAGTCCCAGAATCTGTGGGAGAGACAGAGAGAGAGTCCAAGAATCTGTGGGAGAGAGCGAGAGACTCCCAGAAACTCTGGGAGAGAGATAGAGAGTCCCAGAATCTGTGTGAGAGAGAGACAGATTCCCAGAATCTGTGGGAGAGAGAGAGAGAGAATCCCAGAATCTGTGGGAGAGAGAGAGAGTCCCTGAATCTGTGGGAGAGAGAGAGAGAGTCCCAGAATCTGTGGGAGGGAGAGAGAGAGAGAGTCCCAGAATCTGTGGGAGAGAGAGCGAGAGTCCCAGAATCTGTGGGAGAGAGAGTGTCCCAGAATCTGTGGGAGAGAGAGAGTCCCAGAATCTGTGGGAAAGAGAGAGAGTCCCAGAATCTGTGTGAGAGAGAGAGAGTCCCAGAGTCTGTGTGAGAGAGAGAAAGTGCCTGAATCCTTGTGTGAGAGAGAGTCCCTGAGTCTGTGTGAGAGAGATAGTCCCCGAGTCTGTGTGAGAGAGAGAGAGAGAGAGAGTCCCAGAATCTGTGGGAGAGGGAGAGAGAGAGTCCCAGAATCTGTGGGAGGGAGACAGAGGGTCCCAGAATCTGTGAGAGAGAGAGAGGGTCCCAGAATCTGTGTGAGAGAGTATCCCTGAGTCTGTGTGAGAGACAGAGAGACCCTGAGTCTGTGTGAGAGAGAGAGAGTCCCTGTAACTGTGTGAGCGATTCCCTGAGTCTGTGTGGGAGAGAGAGAGAGAGACCCAGAATCTGTGTGAAAGAGAGAGAGTCCCAGAACCTGTGTGAGAGAGAGACAGTCCCAGTATCTGTGTGAGAGAGAGAGAGTACCAGAATCTGTGGGAGAGAGAGAGAGAGTCCCAGAATTTGTGGGAGAGAGAGTCCCAGAATCTGTGGGAGAGAGACAGAGAGTCCCAGAATCTGTGGGAGAGAGAGAGAGAGTCCTAGAATCTGTGGAAGAGAGAGAGAGAGTCCAAGAATCTGTGGAAGAGAGAGAGAGTCCCAGAACCTGTGTGAGAGAGAGACAGTCCCAGTATCTGTGTGAGAGAGAGAGAGTACCAGAATCTGTGGGAGAGAGAGAGAGAGTCCCAGAATTTGTGGGAGAGAGAGTCCCAGAATCTGTGGGAGAGAGACAGAGAGTCCCAGAATCTGTGGGAGAGAGCGAGAGACTCCCAGAATCTGTGGGAGAGAGCGAGATTCCCAGAATCTGTGGGAGAGAGAGAGAGTCCCAGAATCTGTGGGAGAGAGAGAGAGTCCCAGAATCTGTGGGAGAGAGAGAGAGTGTCCCAGAATCTGTGGGAGGGAGACAGAGGGTCCCAGAATCTGTGGGAGAGAGAGAGAGTCCCGGAATATGTGTGAGAGAGAGTGAGAGTCCCAGAATCTGTCTGAGAGAGTATCCCTGAGTCAGTGTGAGAGACAGAGAGACCCTGAGTCTGTGTGAGAGAGAGAGAGTCCCTGTATCTGTGTGAGCGCTTCCCTGAGTCTGTGTGGGAGAGAGAGAGAAACCCAGAATCTGTGTGAGAGAGAGACAGTCCCAGTATCTGTGTGAGAGAGAGAGAGTACCAGAATCTGTGGGAGAGAGAGAGAGAGTCCCAGAATCTGTGGTAGAGAGAGAGAGTCCCAGAATCTGTGGGAGAGAGAGTCCCAGAATCTGTGGGAGAGAGAGAGAGAATCCCAGAATCTGTGGGAGAGAGAGAGAGAGTCCGTGAATCTGTGGGAGAGAGAGAGAGTGTCCCAGAATCTGAGGGAGAGAGAGAGAGTCCCAGAATCTGTGGGAGAGAGAGAGAGTCCCAGAATCTGTGGGAGAGAGAGAGAGAGTGAGTCCCAGAATCTGTGGGAGAGCGAGAGAGAGTCCCAGAATCTGTGGGAGAGAGAGAGAGTCCCAGAATCTGTGTGAGAGAGAGAGAGACCCTGAGTCTGTGTGAGAGAGAGAAAGTCCCTGAATCTGTGGGTGAGAGAGAGTCCCTGAGTCTGAGTGAGAGAGATAGTTCCAGAATCTGTGGGAGAGAGAGAGAGAGATCCCAGAATCTGTGGGAGAGAGAGAGAGTCCCAGAATCTGTGGGAGAGAGAGAGAGAGTCCCAGAATCTGTGGGAGAGAGAGAGACTCCAGAATCTGTGTGAGAGAGTATCCTGAGTCTGTGTGAGAGAGAGAGAGACCCTGAGTCTGTGTGCGAGAGAGAGAGTCCCTGTATCCGTGTGAGAGATTCCCTGAGTCTGTTTGGGAGAGAGAGAGAGTCCCAGAATCTGTGGGAGAGAGAGAGAGAGTCCCAGAATCTGTGGAAGAGAGAGAGAGTCCCAGAACCTGTGTGAGAGAGAGAGAGAGTCCCAGTATCTGTGTGAGAGAGAGAGAGTCCCAGAATCAGTGGGATAGAGAGAGAGAGTCCCAGAATCTGTGGTAGAGAGAGAGAGTCCCAGAATCTGTGGGAGAGAGGGAGAGTCCCAGAATATGTGGGAGAGAGAGAGTCCCAGAATCTGTGTGAGAGAGAGAGAGTCCCAGAGTCTGTGTCAGAGAGAGAGAGAGAGAAAGTCCCTGAATCTGTGGGTGAGAGAGACTCCCTGAGTCTGTGTGAGAGAGATAGTCCCAGAATCTGTGGGAGAGAGAGAGAGCGTCCCAGAATCTGTGGGAGAGAGAGAAACTCCCAGAATCTGTGTGAGAGAGAGTCCCAGAATCTGTGGGTGAGAGAGAGAGTGTCCCAGAATCTGTGGGAGAGAGAGAGAGAGAGTCCAAGAATCTGTGGGAGAGAGATAGAGAGTCCCAGAATCTGTGTGAGAGAGAGAGATTCCCAGAATCTGTGGGATAGAGAGAGAGAATCCCAGAATCTGCGGGACAGAGAGAGAGAGAGAGTGAGAGAGTCCCAGAATCTGTGGGAGAGAGAGAGAGAGTCCCAGAATCTGTGGGAGAGAGATTGTCCCAGAATCTGTGGGAAAGAGAGAGAGTCCCAGAATCTGTGTGAGAGAGAGAAAGTCCCTGAATGCTTGTGTGAGTGAGAGTCCCTGAGTCTGTATGAGAGAAATAGTCCCAGCGTCTGTGTGTGAGAGAGAGAGAGAGAGTCCCAGAATCTGTGGGAGAGAGAGAGAGTCCCAGAATATGTGGGAGAGAGAGAGAGAGTCCCAGAATCTGTGGGAGAGAGAGAGAGATTCCCAGAATCTGTGGGAGAGAGAGAGAGAGTCCCAGAATCTGTGGGAGAGAGAGAGAGAGAGAGTCCAAGAATCTGTGGGAGAGAGCAAGAGACTCCCAGAATCTGTGGGAGAGAGATAGAGAGTCCCAGAATCTGTGGGAGAGAGAGAGAGTCCCAGAATTTGTGGGAGAGAGTGAGAGAGTCCCAGAATCTGTGGGGGAGAGAGAGAGAGAGTCCCAGAATCTGTGGGAGAGAGAGAGAGAGAGTCCCAGAATCTGTGGGAGAGAGAGAGAGAGTACCAGAATCACTGGGAGAGAGAGAGAGTGTCCCAGAATCTGTGGGAGAGAGAGAGAGAGTCCCGGAATCTGTGGGATAGAGAGGGTGAGTCCCAGAATCTGAGGGAGAGAGAGAGAGAGAGTCCCAGAATCTGTAGGAGAGAGACAGAGAGACTCCCAGAATCTGTGGGATAGCGAGAGAGTCCCAGAATCTGTGGGAGAGAGATTTTCCAGGAATCTGAGGCAGAGAGAGAGTCACAGAATCTGTTGGGGAGAGAGAGAGAGTCCCAGAATCTGTGGGAAAGAGAGAGAGTCCCAGAATCTGTGGGAGAGAGAGCGAGTCCCAGAATCTGTGGGAGAGAGTGAGAGAGTCCCAGAATCTCTGGGGGAGAGAGAGAGAGAGTCCCAGAATCTGTGGGAGAGAGAGAGAGTCCCAGAATCTGTGGGAGAGAGAGAGAGTCCCAGAATCTGTGGGAGAGAGTGAGAGAATCCCAGAATCTGTGGGGGAGAGAGAGAGAGAGTCCCAGAATCTGTGGGAGAGAGATTTTCCAGGAATCTGAGGGAGAGAGTCACAGAATCTGTGGGAGAGAGAGAGAGATTCCCAGAATCTGTGGGAGAGATTGAGAGTCCCAGAATCTGTGGGAGAGAGAGAGAGAGAGTCCCAAAATCTGTGGGAGAGAGAGAGTCCCAGAATCTGTGGGAGAGAGAGAGAGTCCCAGAATCTGTGTGAGAGAGAGAGAGTCCCAGAGTCTGTGTGAGAGAGAGAAAGTCCCTGAATCTGTGTGAGAGAGGATCCCTGAGTCTGTGTGAGAGAGAGAGAGTCCCGGTATCTTTGTGAGAGATTCCCTGAGTCTGTGTGGGAGAGAGAGAGAGTCCCAGAATCTGTGTGAGAGACAGAGAGTCCCAGTATCTGTGTGAGAGAGAGAGAGTCCCAGAATCTGTGTGAGAGAGAGAGAGTCCCAGAGTCTGTGTGAGAGAGAGAAAGTCCCTGAATCCTTGTGTGAGTGAGAGTCCCTGAGTCTGTGTGAGAGAGATAGTCCCAGAGTCTGTGTGAGAGAGAGAGAGAGAGAGTCCCAGAATCTGTGGGAGAGAGAGAGTGTCCCAGAATATGTGGGAGGGAGAGAGAGAGTCCCAGAATCTGTCGGAGAGAGCGAGAGATTCCCAGAATCTGTGGGAGAGAGAGAGAGAGTCCCAGAATCTGTGGGAGAGAGAGAGAGAGACTCCAAGAATCTGTGGGAGAGAGCGAGAGACTACCAGAATCTGTGGGAGAGAGATAGAGAGTCCCAGAATCTGTGGGAGAGAGAGAGATTCCCAGAATCTGTGGGAGAGAGAGAGAGAATCCCAGAATCTGTGGGAGAGAGAGAGTGTCCCTGAATCTGTGGGAGAGAGAGAGAGAGTCCCAGAATCTGTGGGAGAGAGAGAGAGAGAGTCCCAGAATCTGTGGGAGAGAGAGAGAGAGAGAGAGTCCCAGAATCTGTGGGAGAGAGAGTGTCCCAGAATCTGTGGGAGAGAGAGAGTCCCAGAATCTGTGGGAAAGAGAGAGAGTCCCAGAATCTGTGTGAGAGAGAGAGAGTCCCAGTGTCTGTGTGAGAGAGAGAAAGTCCCTGAATTCTTGTGTGAGAGAGAGTCCCTGAGTCTGTGTGAGAGAGATAGTCCCAGAGTCTGTGTGAGAGAGAGAGAGAGAGAGTCCCAGAATCTGTGGGAGAGAGAGAGAGAGTCCCAGAATCTGTGGGAGAGAGAGAGAGAGTCCCAGAATCTGTGGGAGGGAGAGAGAGGGTCCCAGAATCTGTGGGAGAGAGAGAGAGAGTCCCAGAATCTGTGGGAGAGAGAGAGAGAGAGTCCCAGAATCTGTGTGAGAGAGTATCCCTGAGTCAGTGTGAGAGACAGAGAGACCCTGCGTCTGTGTGAGAGAGAGAGAGTCCCTGTATCTGTGTGAGCGATTCCCTGAGTCTGTGTGGGAGAGAGAGAGAGACCCAGAATCTGTGGAAGAGAGAGAGAGTCCCAGAATCTGTGTGTGAGAGAGAGAGAGTCCCAGTATCTGTGTGAGAGAGAGAGAGAGAGAGTCCCAGAACCTGTGTGAGAGAGAGAGAGAGTCCCAGTATCTGTGTGAGAGAGAGAGAGTCCCAGAATCTGTGGGAGAGAGAGAGAGTCCCAGAATCTGTGGGAGAGAGAGAGAGAGTCCCAGAATCTGTGGTAGAGAGAGAGAGTCCCAGAATCTGTGGGAGAGAGAGTCCCAGAATCTGTGGGAGAGAGAGAGAGTCCCAGAATCTGTGGGAGAGAGAGAGGGAGTCCCAGAATCTGTAGGAGACAGAGAGAGTCCCAGAATCTGTGGGAGAGAGAGAGAGAGTGAGTCCCAGAATCTGTGGGAGAGCGAGAGAGAGTCCCAGAATCTGTGGGAGAGAGAGTGTCCCAGAATCTTTGGGAGAGAGAGAGTCCCAGAGTCTGTGTGAGAGAGAGAGTCCCTGAGTCTGCGTGAGAGAGAGAGTCCCTTAGTCTGTATGAGAGAGTGAGTCCCTGAGGTTGTGTGAGAGAGAGAGTCCATGGGTCTGAGAGACTTAGTCCCTGATTCTCTGTGTGAGAGAGAGAGAGAGAGAGTCCCTGAGGATGTGCGAGAGAGAGAGAGTCCCTGAGTCTGTGTGTGAGAGAGAGACAGAGAGAGTCCCTGAGTCTGTGTGAGAGAGAGGGTCCCTGAATCTCTGTGAGGGAGAGATTCCCTGAGTCTATGTGAGGGAGAGAGAGACTCTGAGTCTGTGTGAGAGAGAGAGAGAGTCCCAGAATCAGTGGGAGAGAGTGAGAGAGTCCCAGAATCTGTGGTGGAGAGAGAGAGAGAGTCCCAGAATCTGTGGGAAAGAGAGAGAGAGACTCCCAGAATCTGTGGGGGAGAGAGAGAGAGACTCCCAGAATCTGTGGGATAGCGAGAGAGTCCCAGAATCTGAGGGAGAGAGAGAGAGAGTCCCAGAATCTGTAGGAGAGAGACAGAGAGACTCCCAGAATCTGTGGGATAGCGAGAGAGTCCCAGAATCTGTGGGAGAGAGATTTTCCAGGAATCTGAGGCAGAGAGAGAGTCACAGAATCTGTTGGAGAGAGAGAGAGAGTCCCAGAATCTGTGGGAGAGAGAGAGAGTCCCAGAATCTGTGGGAGAGAGAGCGAGTCCCAGAATCTGTGGGAGAGAGTGAGAGAGTCCCAGAATCTCTGGGGGAGAGAGAGAGAGAGTCCCAGAATCTGTGGGAGAGAGAGAGAGTCCCAGAATCTGTGGGAGAGAGAGAGAGTCCCAGAATCTGTGGGAGAGAGTGAGAGAGTCCCAGAATCTGTGGGGGAGAGAGAGAGAGAGTCCCAGAATCTGTGGGAGAGAGATTTTCCAGGAATCTGAGGGAGAGAGAGAGTCACAGAATCTGTTGGAGAGAGAGAGAGATTCCCAGAATCTGTGGGAGAGATTGAGAGTCCCAGAATCTGTGGGAGAGAGAGAGAGAGAGTCCCAAAATCTGTGGGAGAGAGAGAGTCCCAGAATCTGTGGGAGAGAGAGAGATTCCCAGAATCTGTGTGAGAGAGAGAGAGTCCCAGAGTCTGTGTGAGAGAGAGAGATCCTGAGTCTGTGTGAGAGAGAGAAAGTCCCTGAATCTGTGGGTGAGAGAGAGTCCCTGAGTCTGTGTGAGAGAGATAGTCCCAGAATCTGTGGGAGAGAGAGAGAGAGATCCCAGAATCTGTGGGAGAGAGAGAGAGTCCCAGAATCTGTGGGAGAGAGAGAGAGAGTCCCAGAATCTGTGGGAGAGAGAGAGACTCCCAGAATCTGTGTGAGAGATGGAGAGTCCCAGAATCTGTGTGAGAGAGTATCCCTGAGTCTGTGTGAGAGAGAGAGAGACCCTGAGTCTGTGTGAGAGAGAGAGAGTCCCGCTATCTTTGTGAGAGATTCCCTGAGTCTGTGTGGGAGAGAGAGAGAGTCCCAGAATCTGTGTGAGAGACAGAGAGTCCCAGTATCTGTGTGAGAGAGAGAGAGTCCCAGAATCTGTGGTAGAGAGAGAGAGTCCCAGAGTCTGTGTGAGAGAGAGAAAGTCCCTGAATCCTTGTGTGAGTGAGAGTCCCTGAGTCTGTGTGAGAGAGATAGTCCCAGAGTCTGTGTGAGAGAGAGAGAGAGAGAGTCCCAGAATCTGTGGGAGAGAGAGAGTGTCCCAGAATATGTGGGAGAGAGAGAGAGAGTCCCAGAATCTGTGGGAGAGAGCGAGAGATTCCCAGAATCTGTGGGAGAGAGAGAGAGAGTCCCAGAATCTGTGGGAGAGAGAGAGAGAGACTCCAAGAATCTGTGGGAGAGAGCGAGAGACTACCAGAATCTGTGGGAGAGAGATAGAGAGTCCCAGAATCTGTGGGAGAGAGAGAGATTCCCAGAATCTGTGGGAGAGAGAGAGAGAATCCCAGAATCTGTGGGAGAGAGAGAGTGTCCCTGAATCTGTGGGAGAGAGAGAGAGAGTCCCAGAATCTGTGGGAGAGAGAGAGAGAGAGTCCCAGAATCTGTGGGAGAGCGAGAGAGAGTCCCAGAATCTGTGGGAGAGAGACTGTCCCAGAATCTGTGGGAGAGAGAGAGTCCCAGAATCTGTTCGAAAGAGAGAGAGTCCCAGAATCTGTGTGAGAGAGAGAGAGTCCCAGAGTCTGTGTGAGAGAGAGAAAGTCCCTGAATCCTTGTGTGAGAGAGAGTCCCTGAGTCTGTGTGAGAGAGATAGTCCCAGAGTCTGTGTGAGAGAGAGAGAGAGAGAGTCCCAGAATCTGTGGGAGAGAGAGAGAGTCCCAGAATCTGTGGGAGAGAGAGAGAGAGTCCCAGAATCTGTGGGAGCGAGAGAGAGGGTCCCAGAATCTGTGGGAGAGAGAGAGAGAGTCCCAGAATCTGTGGGAGAGAGAGAGAGAGAGTCCCAGAATCTGTGTGGGAGAGTATCCCTGAGTCAGTGTGAGAGACAGAGAGACCCTGCGTCTGTGTGAGAGAGAGAGAGTCCCTGTATCTGTGTGAGCGATTCCCTGAGTCTGTGTGGGAGAGAGAGAGAAACCCAGAATCTGTGGAAGAGAGAGAGAGTCCCAGAATCTGTGTGAGAGAGAGAGAGAGTCCCAGTATCTGTGTGAGAGAGAGAGAGAGAGAGTCCCAGAACCTGTGTGAGAGAGAGAGAGAGTCCCAGTATCTGTGTGAGAGAGAGAGAGTCCCAGAATCTGTGGGAGAGAGAGAGAGTCCCAGAATCTGTGGGAGAGAGAGAGAGAGTCCCAGAATCTGTGGTAGAGAGAGAGAGTCCCAGAATCTGTGGGAGAGAGAGTCCCAGAATCTGTGGGAGAGAGAGAGAGTCCTAGAATCTGTGGAAGAGAGAGAGAGTCCCAGAATCTGTGGGAGAGAGAGAGGGAGTCCCAGAATCTGTAGGAGACAGAGAGAGTCCCAGAATCTGTGGGAGAGAGAGAGAGAGTGAGTCCCAGAATCTGTGGGAGAGCGAGAGAGAGTCCCAGAATCTGTGGGAGAGAGAGTGTCCCAGAATCTTTGGGAGAGAGAGAGTCCCAGAGTCTGTGTGAGAGAGAGAGTCCCTGAGTCTGCGTGAGAGAGAGAGTCCCTTAGTCTGTATGAGAGAGTGAGTCCCTGAGGTTGTGTGAGAGAGAGAGTCCATGGGTCTGAGAGACTTAGTCCCTGATTCTCTGTGTGAGAGAGAGAGAGAGAGAGTCCCTGAGGATGTGCGAGAGAGAGAGAGTCCCTGAGTCTGTGTGTGAGAGAGAGACAGAGAGAGTCCCTGAGTCTGTGTGAGAGAGAGGGTCCCTGAATCTCTGTGAGGGAGAGATTCCCTGAGTCTATGTGAGGGAGAGAGAGACTCTGAGTCTGTGTGAGAGAGAGAGAGAGTCCCAGAATCAGTGGGAGAGAGTGAGAGAGTCCCAGAATCTGTGGTGGAGAGAGAGAGAGAGTCCCAGAATCTGTGGGAAAGAGAGAGAGAGACTCCCAGAATCTGTGGGGGAGAGAGAGAGAGACTCCCAGAATCTGTGGGATAGCGAGAGAGTCCCAGAATCTGTGGAAGAGAGAGAGAGAGTACCAGAATCACTGGGAGAGAGAGAGAGTGTCCCAGAGTCTGTGGGAGAGAGAGAATCCCAGAATCTGTGGGAGAGAGAGAGAGTACCATAATCTGTGGAAGAGAGAGAGAGAGTACCAGAATCACTGGGAGAGAGAGAGAGTGTCCCAGAGTCTGTGGGAGAGAGAGAATCCCAGAATCTGTGGGAGAGAGAGAGAGTGTCCCAGAATCTGTGGAAGAGAGAGAGAGAGTCCCAGAATCTGATGGAGAGAGAGAGAGAGAGTCTCAGAATCTGTGGGAGAGAGACAGAGAGACTCCCAGAATCTGTGGGATAGCGAGAGAGTCCCAGAATCTGTGGGAGAGAGATTTTCCAGGAATCTGAGGCAGAGAGAGAGTCACAGAATCTGTTGGAGAGAGAGAGAGAGTCCCAGAATCTGTGGGAGAGAGAGAGAGTCCCAGAATCTGTGCGAGAGAGTGAGAGAGTCCCAGAATCTGTGGGGAAGAGAGAGAGAGAGTCCCAGAATCTGTGGGATTGAGATTTTCCAGGAATCTGAGGGAGAGAGAGAGAGAGTCCCAGAATCTGTGTGAGAGAGAGAGAGTCCCAGAATCTGTGTGAGAGAGAGAGAGTCCCAGAATCTGTGGGATTGAGATTTTCCAGGAATCTGAGGGAGAGAGAGAGAGAGTCCCAGAATCTGTGTGAGAGAGAGAGAGTCCCAGAATCTGTGTGAGAGAGAGAGAGTCCCAGAATCTGTGGGAGAGAGTGAGAGAGTCCCAGAATCTGTGGGGGAGAGAGAGAGAGAGTCCCAGAATCTGTGGGAGAGCGAGAGAGTGTCCCAGAATCGGTGGGAGAGAGAGAGTCCCAGAGTCTGTGTGAGAGAGCGAGTCCCTGAGTCGGTGTGAGAGAGTCGCTGAGTCTGTGTGAGAGAGAGAGTCCCTGAGTCTGTGTGAGAGAGAGAGTGTCCCTGAGTCTGTGTGAGAGAGAGAGTCCCTGAGTCTGTGTGAGAGAGAGAGTTCCTGAGTCTGTGTGAGAGAGTCCCTGAGTCTGTTTGAGAGATAGAGTCTCAGAGACTGTGTGAGGGAGAGAGTCCCTGAGTCTGTGTGAGAGCAGAGTCCCTGAGTCTGTGTGGGAGAGAGAGCGAGAGTCCCAGAATCTGTGTGAGAGAGAGCCCCAGAATCTGTGGGAGAGAGAGAGAGAGAATCCCAGAATCTGTGGGAGAGAGAGAGAGTCCCAGAATCTGTGGGAGAGTGAGAGAGAGAGTCCCAGAATCTGTGTGAGAGAGAGAGAGTCCCAGAGTCTGTGGGAGAGAGAGAGAGTCCCAGAATCTGTGGGAGAGAGAGAGATTCGCTGAATCTGTGGGAGAGAGAGAGAGTCCCAGAATCTGTGGGAGAGAGAGAGAGTCCCAGAATCTGTGGGAGAGAGAGAGAGAGAGTCCCAAAATCTGTGGGAGAGAGAGAGTTCCAGAATCTGTGGGAGAGAGAGAGAGTCCCAGAATCTGTGTGAGAGAGAGAGAGAGTCCCAGAATCTGTGGGAGAGAGAGAGAGTCCCAGAGACTGTGTGTGAGAGAGAGAGAGACCCTGAGTCTGTGTGAGAGAGAGAAAGTCCCTGAATCTGTGGGTGAGAGAGAGTCCCTGAGTCTGTGTGAGAGAGATAGTCCCAGAATCTGTGGGAGAGAGAGAGAGCGTCCCAGAATCTGTGGGAGAGAGAGAAACTCCCAGAATCTGTGTGAGAGAGAGAGAGAGTCCCAGAATCTGTGGGAGAGAGAAAGAGAGAGTCCAAGAATCTGTGGGAGAGAGATAGAGAGTCCCAGAATCTGTGGGAGAGAGAGAGATTCCCAGAATCTGTGGGAGAGAGAGAGAGAATCCCAGAATCTGTGGGACAGAGAGAGAGTCCCTGAATCTGTGGGAGAGAGAGAGAGAGTCCCAGAATCTGTGGGAGAGAGAGAGAGAGAGAGAGAGAGAGTCCCAGAATCTGTGGGAGAGCGAGAGAGAGTCCCAGAATCTGTGGGAGAGAGATTGTCCTAGAATCTGTGGGAGAGAGAGAGTCCCAGAATCTGTGGGAAAGAGAGAGAGTCCCAGAGTCTGTGTGAGAGAGAGAAAGTCCCTGAATGCTTGTGTGAGTGAGAGTCCCTGAGTCTGTATGAGAGAGATAGTCCCAGCGTCTGTGTGAGAGAGAGAGAGAGAGTCCCAGAATCTGTGGGAGAGAGAGAGAGTCCCAGAATATGTGGGAGAGAGAGAGAGATTCCCAGAATCTGTGGGAGAGAGAGAGAGAGTCCCAGAATCTGTGGGAGAGAGAGAGAGAGAGAGTCCAAGAATCTGTGGGAGAGAGCAAGAGACTCCCAGAATCTGTGGGAGAGAGATAGAGAGTCCCAAAATCTGTGGGAGAGAGAGAGAGTCGCAGAATCTGTGGGAGAGAGTGAGAGAGTCCCAGAATCTGTGGGAGAGAGAGAGAGTCCCAGAATCCGTGGGAGAGCGAGAGAGAGTCCCAGAATCGGTGGGAGAGAGAGTGACCCAAAATCTGTGGGAGAGAGAGAGTCCCAGAGTCTGTGTGAGAGAGCGAGTCCCTGAGTCTGTGTGAGAGAGATTCCATGAGTCTGTGTGAGAGAGGGAGTCCCTGAGTCTGTGTGAGAGAGAGAGTGTCCCTGAGACTGTGTGAGAGAGAGAGTCCCTGAGTCCGTGTGAGAGAGAGAGTCGCTGAGTCTGTGTGAGTCAGTCCCTGAGTCTGTTTGAGAGATAGAGTCTCAGAGACTGTGTGAGGGAGAGAGTCCCTGAGTCTGTGTGAGAAAGAGACTAATTGAGTCTGTGTGAGAGCAGAGTCCCTGAATCTGTGTGGGAGAGAGAGCGAGAGTCCCAGAATCTGTGTGAGAGAGAGAGAGAGACCCAGAATCTGTGGGAGAGAGAGAGAGCGAGTCCCTGAATCTGTGGGAGAGATGGAGACAGAGTCACAGAATCTGTGGGAGAGAGAGAGAGTCCCAGAGTCTGTGTGAGAGAGAGAAAGTCCCTGAATCCTTGTGTGAGAGAGAGTCCCTGAGTCTGTGTGAGAGAGATAGTCCCAGAGTCTGTGTGAGAGAGAGAGAGAGAGAGTCCCAGAATCTGTGGGAGAGAGAGAGAGTCCCAGAATCTGTGGGAGAGAGAGAGAGAGTCCCAGAATCTGTGGGAGCGAGAGAGAGGGTCCCAGAATCTGTGGGAGAGAGAGAGAGAGTCCCAGAATCTGTGGGAGAGAGAGAGAGAGAGTCCCAGAATCTGTGTGGGAGAGTATCCCTGAGTCAGTGTGAGAGACAGAGAGACCCTGCGTCTGTGTGAGAGAGAGAGAGTCCCTGTATCTGTGTGAGCGATTCCCTGAGTCTGTGTGGGAGAGAGAGAGAGACCCAGAATCTGTGGAAGAGAGAGAGAGTCCCAGAATCTGTGTGAGAGAGAGAGAGAGTCCCAGTATCTGTGTGAGAGAGAGAGAGAGAGAGTCCCAGAACCTGTGTGAGAGAGAGAGAGAGTCCCAGAATCTGTGGGAGAGAGAGAGAGTCCCAGAATCTGTGGGAGAGAGAGAGAGAGTCCCAGAATCTGTGGTAGAGAGAGAGAGTCCCAGAATCTGTGGGAGAGAGAGTCCCAGAATCTGTGGGAGAGAGAGAGAGTCCTAGAATCTGTGGAAGAGAGAGAGAGTCCCAGAATCTGTGGGAGAGAGAGAGGGAGTCCCAGAATCTGTAGGAGACAGAGAGAGTCCCAGAATCTGTGGGAGAGAGAGAGAGAGTGAGTCCCAGAATCTGTGGGAGAGCGAGAGAGAGTCCCAGAATCTGTGGGAGAGAGAGTGTCCCAGAATCTTTGGGAGAGAGAGAGTCCCAGAGTCTGTGTGAGAGAGAGAGTCCCTGAGTCTGCGTGAGAGAGAGAGTCCCTTAGTCTGTATGAGAGAGTGAGTCCCTGAGGTTGTGTGAGAGAGAGAGTCCATGGGTCTGAGAGACTTAGTCCCTGATTCTCTGTGTGAGAGAGAGAGAGAGAGAGTCCCTGAGGATGTGCGAGAGAGAGAGAGTCCCTGAGTCTGTGTGTGAGAGAGAGACAGAGAGAGTCCCTGAGTCTGTGTGAGAGAGAGGGTCCCTGAATCTCTGTGAGGGAGAGATTCCCTGAGTCTATGTGAGGGAGAGAGAGACTCTGAGTCTGTGTGAGAGAGAGAGAGAGTCCCAGAATCAGTGGGAGAGAGTGAGAGAGTCCCAGAATCTGTGGTGGAGAGAGAGAGAGAGTCCCAGAATCTGTGGGAAAGAGAGAGAGAGACTCCCAGAATCTGTGGGGGAGAGAGAGAGAGACTCCCAGAATCTGTGGGATAGCGAGAGAGTCCCAGAATCTGTGGAAGAGAGAGAGAGAGTACCAGAATCACTGGGAGAGAGAGAGAGTGTCCCAGAGTCTGTGGGAGAGAGAGAATCCCAGAATCTGTGGGAGAGAGAGAGAGTACCATAATCTGTGGAAGAGAGAGAGAGAGTACCAGAATCACTGGGAGAGAGAGAGAGTGTCCCAGAGTCTGTGGGAGAGAGAGAATCCCAGAATCTGTGGGAGAGAGAGAGAGTGTCCCAGAATCTGTGGAAGAGAGAGAGAGAGTCCCAGAATCTGATGGAGAGAGAGAGAGAGAGTCTCAGAATCTGTGGGAGAGAGACAGAGAGACTCCCAGAATCTGTGGGATAGCGAGAGAGTCCCAGAATCTGTGGGAGAGAGATTTTCCAGGAATCTGAGGCAGAGAGAGAGTCACAGAATCTGTTGGAGAGAGAGAGAGAGTCCCAGAATCTGTGGGAGAGAGAGAGAGTCCCAGAATCTGTGCGAGAGAGTGAGAGAGTCCCAGAATCTGTGCGAGAGAGAGAGAGAGTCCCAGAATCTGTGGGGAAGAGAGAGAGAGAGTCCCAGAATCTGTGGGATTGAGATTTTCCAGGAATCTGAGGGAGAGAGAGAGAGAGTCCCAGAATCTGTGTGAGAGAGAGAGAGTCCCAGAATCTGTGTGAGAGAGAGAGAGTCCCAGAATCTGTGGGAGAGAGTGAGAGAGTCCCAGAATCTGTGGGGGAGAGAGAGAGAGAGTCCCAGAATCTGTGGGAGAGCGAGAGAGAGTCCCAGAATCGGTGGGAGAGAGAGAGTCCCAGAGTCTGTGTGAGAGAGCGAGTCCCTGAGTCGGTGTGAGAGAGTCGCTGAGTCTGTGTGAGAGAGAGAGTCCCTGAGTCTGTGTGAGAGAGAGAGTGTCCCTGAGTCTGTGTGAGAGAGAGAGTCCCTGAGTCTGTGTGAGAGAGAGAGTTCCTGAGTCTGTGTGAGAGAGTCCCTGAGTCTGTTTGAGAGATAGAGTCTCAGAGACTGTGTGAGGGAGAGAGTCCCTGAGTCTGTGTGAGAGCAGAGTCCCTGAGTCTGTGTGGGAGAGAGAGCGAGAGTCCCAGAATCTGTGTGAGAGAGAGCCCCAGAATCTGTGGGAGAGAGAGAGAGAGAATCCCAGAATCTGTGGGAGAGTGAGAGAGAGAGTCCCAGAATCTGTGTGAGAGAGAGAGAGTCCCAGAGTCTGTGGGAGAGAGAGAGAGTCCCAGAATCTGTGGGAGAGAGAGAGAGATCCCAGAATCTGTGTGAGAGAGAGAGATTCGCTGAATCTGTGGGAGAGAGAGAGAGTCCCAGAATCTGTGGGAGAGAGAGAGAGTCCCAGAATCTGTGGGAGAGAGAGAGAGAGAGTCCCAAAATCTGTGGGAGAGAGAGAGTCCCAGAATCTGTGGGAGAGAGAGAGAGTCCCAGAATCTGTGTGAGAGAGAGAGAGAGTCCCAGAATCTGTGGGAGAGAGAGAGAGTCCCAGAGACTGTGTGTGAGAGAGAGAGAGACCCTGAGTCTGTGTGAGAGAGAGAAAGTCCCTGAATCTGTGGGTGAGAGAGAGTCCCTGAGTCTGTGTGAGAGAGATAGTCCCAGAATCTGTGGGAGAGAGAGAGAGCGTCCCAGAATCTGTGGGAGAGAGAGAAACTCCCAGAATCTGTGTGAGAGAGAGAGAGAGTCCCAGAATCTGTGGGAGAGAGAAAGAGAGAGTCCAAGAATCTGTGGGAGAGAGATAGAGAGTCCCAGAATCTGTGGGAGAGAGAGAGATTCCCAGAATCTGTGGGAGAGAGAGAGAGAATCCCAGAATCTGTGGGACAGAGAGAGAGTCCCTGAATCTGTGGGAGAGAGAGAGAGAGTCCCAGAATCTGTGGGAGAGAGAGAGAGAGAGAGAGAGAGAGTCCCAGAATCTGTGGGAGAGCGAGAGAGAGTCCCAGAATCTGTGGGAGAGAGATTGTCCTAGAATCTGTGGGAGAGAGAGAGTCCCAGAATCTGTGGGAAAGAGAGAGAGTCCCAGAATCTGTGGGAGAGAGAGAGAGTCCCAGAGTCTGTGTGAGAGAGAGAAAGTCCCTGAATGCTTGTGTGAGTGAGAGTCCCTGAGTCTGTATGAGAGAGATAGTCCCAGCGTCTGTGTGAGAGAGAGAGAGAGAGTCCCAGAATCTGTGGGAGAGAGAGAGAGTCCCAGAATATGTGGGAGAGAGAGAGAGATTCCCAGAATCTGTGGGAGAGAGAGAGAGAGTCCCAGAATCTGTGGGAGAGAGAGAGAGAGAGAGTCCAAGAATCTGTGGGAGAGAGCAAGAGACTCCCAGAATCTGTGGGAGAGAGATAGAGAGTCCCAAAATCTGTGGGAGAGAGAGAGAGTCCCAGAATCTGTGGGAGAGAGTGAGAGAGTCCCAGAATCTGTGGGAGAGAGAGAGAGTCCCAGAATCCGTGGGAGAGCGAGAGAGAGTCCCAGAATCGGTGGGAGAGAGAGTGTCCCAAAATCTGTGGGAGAGAGAGAGTCCCAGAGTCTGTGTGAGAGAGCGAGTCCCTGAGTCTGTGTGAGAGAGATTCCATGAGTCTGTGTGAGAGAGGGAGTCCCTGAGTCTGTGTGAGAGAGAGTGTGTCCCTGAGACTGTGTGAGAGAGAGAGTCCCTGAGTCCGTGTGAGAGAGAGAGTCGCTGAGTCTGTGTGAGTCAGTCCCTGAGTCTGTTTGAGAGATAGAGTCTCAGAGACTGTGTGAGGGAGAGAGTCCCTGAGTCTGTGTGAGAAAGAGACTAATTGAGTCTGTGTGAGAGCAGAGTCCCTGAATCTGTGTGGGAGAGAGAGCGAGAGTCCCAGAATCTGTGTGAGAGAGAGAGAGAGACCCAGAATCTGTGGGAGAGAGAGAGAGCGAGTCCCTGAATCTGTGGGAGAGATGGAGACAGAGTCACAGAATCTGTGGGAGAGAGAGAGAGTCCCAGAGTCTGTGTGAGAGAGAGAAAGTCCCTGAATCCTTGTGTGAGAGAGAGTCCCTGAGTCTGTGTGAGAGAGATAGTCCCAGAGTCTGTGTGAGAGAGAGAGAGAGAGAGTCCCAGAATCTGTGGGAGAGAGAGAGAGTCCCAGAATCTGTGGGAGAGAGAGAGAGAGTCCCAGAATCTGTGGGAGCGAGAGAGAGGGTCCCAGAATCTGTGGGAGAGAGAGAGAGAGTCCCAGAATCTGTGGGAGAGAGAGAGAGAGAGTCCCAGAATCTGTGTGGGAGAGTATCCCTGAGTCAGTGTGAGAGACAGAGAGACCCTGCGTCTGTGTGAGAGAGAGAGAGTCCCTGTATCTGTGTGAGCGATTCCCTGAGTCTGTGTGGGAGAGAGAGAGAGACCCAGAATCTGTGGAAGAGAGAGAGAGTCCCAGAATCTGTGTGAGAGAGAGAGAGAGTCCCAGTATCTGTGTGAGAGAGAGAGAGAGAGAGTCCCAGAACCTGTGTGAGAGAGAGAGAGAGTCCCAGTATCTGTGTGAGAGAGAGAGAGTCCCAGAATCTGTGGGAGAGAGAGAGAGTCCCAGAATCTGTGGGAGAGAGAGAGAGAGTCCCAGAATCTGTGGTAGAGAGAGAGAGTCCCAGAATCTGTGGGAGAGAGAGTCCCAGAATCTGTGGGAGAGAGAGAGAGTCCTAGAATCTGTGGAAGAGAGAGAGAGTCCCAGAATCTGTAGGAGAGAGAGAGGGAGTCCCAGAATCTGTAGGAGACAGAGAGAGTCCCAGAATCTGTGGGAGAGAGAGAGAGAGTGAGTCCCAGAATCTGTGGGAGAGCGAGAGAGAGTCCCAGAATCTGTGGGAGAGAGAGTGTCCCAGAATCTTTGGGAGAGAGAGAGTCCCAGAGTCTGTGTGAGAGAGAGAGTCCCTGAGTCTGCGTGAGAGAGAGAGTCCCTTAGTCTGTATGAGAGAGTGAGTCCCTGAGGTTGTGTGAGAGAGAGAGTCCATGGGTCTGAGAGACTTAGTCCCTGATTCTCTGTGTGAGAGAGAGAGAGAGAGAGTCCCTGAGGATGTGCGAGAGAGAGAGAGTCCCTGAGTCTGTGTGTGAGAGAGAGACAGAGAGAGTCCCTGAGTCTGTGTGAGAGAGAGGGTCCCTGAATCTCTGTGAGGGAGAGATTCCCTGAGTCTATGTGAGGGAGAGAGAGACTCTGAGTCTGTGTGAGAGAGAGAGAGAGTCCCAGAATCAGTGGGAGAGAGTGAGAGAGTCCCAGAATCTGTGGTGGAGAGAGAGAGAGAGTCCCAGAATCTGTGGGAAAGAGAGAGAGAGACTCCCAGAATCTGTGGGGGAGAGAGAGAGAGACTCCCAGAATCTGTGGGATAGCGAGAGAGTCCCAGAATCTGTGGAAGAGAGAGAGAGAGTACCAGAATCACTGGGAGAGAGAGAGAGTGTCCCAGAGTCTGTGGGAGAGAGAGAATCCCAGAATCTGTGGGAGAGAGAGAGAGTACCATAATCTGTGGAAGAGAGAGAGAGAGTACCAGAATCACTGGGAGAGAGAGAGAGTGTCCCAGAGTCTGTGGGAGAGAGAGAATCCCAGAATCTGTGGGAGAGAGAGAGAGTGTCCCAGAATCTGTGGAAGAGAGAGAGAGAGTCCCAGAATCTGATGGAGAGAGAGAGAGAGAGTCTCAGAATCTGTGGGAGAGAGACAGAGAGACTCCCAGAATCTGTGGGATAGCGAGAGAGTCCCAGAATCTGTGGGAGAGAGATTTTCCAGGAATCTGAGGCAGAGAGAGAGTCACAGAATCTGTTGGAGAGAGAGAGAGAGTCCCAGAATCTGTGGGAGAGAGAGAGAGTCCCAGAATCTGTGCGAGAGAGTGAGAGAGTCCCAGAATCTGTGGGGAAGAGAGAGAGAGAGTCCCAGAATCTGTGGGATTGAGATTTTCCAGGAATCTGAGGGAGAGAGAGAGAGAGTCCCAGAATCTGTGTGAGAGAGAGAGAGTCCCAGAATCTGTGTGAGAGAGAGAGAGTCCCAGAATCTGTGGGAGAGAGTGAGAGAGTCCCAGAATCTGTGGGGGAGAGAGAGAGAGAGTCCCAGAATCTGTGGGAGAGCGAGAGAGAGTCCCAGAATCGGTGGGAGAGAGAGAGTCCCAGAGTCTGTGTGAGAGAGCGAGTCCCTGAGTCGGTGTGAGAGAGTCGCTGAGTCTGTGTGAGAGAGAGAGTCCCTGAGTCTGTGTGAGAGAGAGAGTGTCCCTGAGTCTGTGTGAGAGAGAGAGTCCCTGAGTCTGTGTGAGAGAGAGAGTTCCTGAGTCTGTGTGAGAGAGTCCCTGAGTCTGTTTGAGAGATAGAGTCTCAGAGACTGTGTGAGGGAGAGAGTCCCTGAGTCTGTGTGAGAGCAGAGTCCCTGAGTCTGTGTGGGAGAGAGAGCGAGAGTCCCAGAATCTGTGTGAGAGAGAGCCCCAGAATCTGTGGGAGAGAGAGAGAGAGAATCCCAGAATCTGTGGGAGAGTGAGAGAGAGAGTCCCAGAATCTGTGTGAGAGAGAGAGAGTCCCAGAGTCTGTGGGAGAGAGAGAGAGTCCCAGAATCTGTGGGAGAGAGAGAGAGATCCCAGAATCTGTGTGAGAGAGAGAGATTCGCTGAATCTGTGGGAGAGAGAGAGAGTCCCAGAATCTGTGGGAGAGAGAGAGAGTCCCAGAATCTGTGGGAGAGAGAGAGAGAGAGTCCCAAAATCTGTGGGAGAGAGAGAGTCCCAGAATCTGTGGGAGAGAGAGAGAGTCCCAGAATCTGTGTGAGAGAGAGAGAGAGTCCCAGAATCTGTGGGAGAGAGAGAGAGTCCCAGAGACTGTGTGTGAGAGAGAGAGTCCCAGAATCTGTGTGAGAGAGAGAGAGACCCTGAGTCTGTGTGAGAGAGAGAAAGTCCCTGAATCTGTGGGTGAGAGAGAGTCCCTGAGTCTGTGTGAGAGAGATAGTCCCAGAATCTGTGGGAGAGAGAGAGAGCGTCCCAGAATCTGTGGGAGAGAGAGAAACTCCCAGAATCTGTGTGAGAGAGAGAGAGAGTCCCAGAATCTGTGGGAGAGAGAAAGAGAGAGTCCAAGAATCTGTGGGAGAGAGATAGAGAGTCCCAGAATCTGTGGGAGAGAGAGAGATTCCCAGAATCTGTGGGAGAGAGAGAGAGAATCCCAGAATCTGTGGGACAGAGAGAGAGTCCCTGAATCTGTGGGAGAGAGAGAGAGAGTCCCAGAATCTGTGGGAGAGAGAGAGAGAGAGAGAGAGAGAGTCCCAGAATCTGTGGGAGAGCGAGAGAGAGTCCCAGAATCTGTGGGAGAGAGAGAGTCCCAGAATCTGTGGGAAAGAGAGAGAGTCCCAGAATCTGTGGGAGAGAGAGAGAGTCCCAGAGTCTGTGTGAGAGAGAGAAAGTCCCTGAATGCTTGTGTGAGTGAGAGTCCCTGAGTCTGTATGAGAGAGATAGTCCCAGCGTCTGTGTGAGAGAGAGAGAGAGAGTCCCAGAATCTGTGGGAGAGAGAGAGAGTCCCAGAATATGTGGGAGAGAGAGAGAGATTCCCAGAATCTGTGGGAGAGAGAGAGAGAGTCCCAGAATCTGTGGGAGAGAGAGAGAGAGAGAGTCCAAGAATCTGTGGGAGAGAGCAAGAGACTCCCAGAATCTGTGGGAGAGAGATAGAGAGTCCCAAAATCTGTGGGAGAGAGAGAGAGTCCCAGAATCTGTGGGAGAGAGTGAGAGAGTCCCAGAATCTGTGGGAGAGAGAGAGAGTCCCAGAATCCGTGGGAGAGCGAGAGAGAGTCCCAGAATCGGTGGGAGAGAGAGTGTCCCAAAATCTGTGGGAGAGAGAGAGTCCCAGAGTCTGTGTGAGAGAGCGAGTCCCTGAGTCTGTGTGAGAGAGATTCCATGAGTCTGTGTGAGAGAGGGAGTCCCTGAGTCTGTGTGAGAGAGAGAGTGTCCCTGAGACTGTGTGAGAGAGAGAGTCCCTGAGTCCGTGTGAGAGAGAGAGTCGCTGAGTCTGTGTGAGTCAGTCCCTGAGTCTGTTTGAGAGATAGAGTCTCAGAGACTGTGTGAGGGAGAGAGTCCCTGAGTCTGTGTGAGAAAGAGACTAATTGAGTCTGTGTGAGAGCAGAGTCCCTGAATCTGTGTGGGAGAGAGAGCGAGAGTCCCAGAATCTGTGTGAGAGAGAGAGAGAGACCCAGAATCTGTGGGAGAGAGAGAGAGCGAGTCCCTGAATCTGTGGGAGAGATGGAGACAGAGTCACAGAATCTGTGGTAGAGAGAGAGAGAGTCCCAGAATCTGAGGGAGAGAGAGAGAGAGAATCCCAGAATCTGTGGGAGAGTGAGAGAGAGAGTCCCAGAATCTGTGTGAGAGAGAGAGAGTCCCAGAATCTGTGGGAGAGAGAGAGAGTCCCAGAATCTGTGGGAGAGAGAGAGAGTCCCAGAATCTGTGTGAGAGAGTGAGTCCCAAAATCTGTGGGAGAGAGAGAGTCCCAGAATCTGTGGGAGAGAGAGAGAGTCCCAGAGTCTGTGTGAGAGAGAGAGAGACCCTGAGTCTGTGTGAGAGAGAGAAAGTCCCTGAATCTGTGGGTGAGAGAGAGTCCCTGAGTCTGTGTGAGAGAGATAGTCCCAGAATCTGTGGGAGAGAGAGAGAGCGTCCCAGAATCTGTGGGAGAGAGAGAGACTCCCAGAATCTGTGTGAGAGAGAGAGAGTCCCAGAATCTGTGGGAGAGAGAGAGAGAGTCCCAGAATCTGTGTGTGAGAGAGAGAGAGAGAGTCCCAGAATCTGTGGGAGAGAGATAGAGAGTCCCAGAATCTGTGGGAGAGAGAGAGATTCCCAGAATCTGTGGGAGAGAGAGACAGAGAATCCCAGAATCTGTTGGGAGAGAGAGAGAGTCCCTGAATCTGTGGGAGAGAGAGAGAGAGTCCCAGAATCTGTGGGAGAGCGAGACAGAGTCCCAGAATCTGTGGGAGAGAGAGTGTCCCAGAATCTGTGGGAAAGAGAGAGAGTCCCAGAGTCTGTGTGAGAGAGAGAAAGTCCCTGAATCCTTGTGTGAGTGAGAGTCCCTGAGTCTGTATGAGAGAGATAGTCCCAGAGTCTGTGTGAGAGAGAGAGAGAGAGAGTCCCAGAATCTGTGAGAGAGAGAGAGAGTCCCAGAATATGTGGGAGAGAGAGGGAGAGTCCCAGAATCTGTGGGAGATAGAGAGAGAGAGTCCCAGAATCTGTGGGAGAGAGAGAGAGAGTCCCAGAATCTGTGGGAGAGAGTGAGAGAGAGTCCAAGAATCTGTGGGATAGAGAGAGAGTCCCAGAATATGTGGGAGAGAGAGGGAGAGTCCCAGAATCTGTGGGAGATAGAGAGAGATTCCCAGAATCTGTGCGAGAGAGAGAGAGAGTCCCAGAATCTGTGGGAGAGAGAGAGAGAGAGTCCAAGAATCTGTGGGAGAGAGATAGAGAGTCCCAGAATCTGGGTGAGAGAGAGAGATTCCCAGAGTCTGTGGGAGAGAGAGAGAATCCCAGAATCTGTGGGAGAGAGAGTCCCTGAATCTGTGGGAGAGAGAGAGTCCCAGAATCTGTGGGAGAGAGAGAGAGAGAGAGTCCCAGAATCTGTGGGAGAGCGAGAGAGAGTCCCAGAATCTGTGGGAGAGAGAGTGTCCCAGAATCTGGGGGAGAGAGGGAGTCCCAGAATCTGTGGGAAAGAGAGAGAGTCCCAGAATCTGTGTGAGAGAGAGAGAGTCCCAGAGTCTGTGTGAGAGAGAGAAAGTCCCTGAATCCTTGTGTGAGAGAGAGTCCCTGAGTCTGTGTGAGAGAGATAGTCCCAGAGTCTGTGTGAGAGAGAGACAGAGAGAGTCCCAGAATCTGTGGGAGAGAGAGAGAGTCCCAGAATCTGTGGGAGGGAGAGAGAGGGTCCCAGAATCTGTGGGAGAGAGAGAGAGTCCCAGAATATGTGTGTGAGAGAGAGAGAGTCCCAGAATCTGTGTGAGAGAGTATCCCTGAGTCTGTGTGAGAGAGAGAGAGACCCTGAGTCTTTGTGAGTGAGAGAGAGTCCCTGTATCTGTGTGAGCGATTCCTGAGTCTGTGTGGGAGAGAGAGAGAGACCCAGAATCTGTGTGAAAGAGAGAGAGTCCCAGAATCTGTGGAAGAGAGAGGGAGTCCCAGAACCTGTATGAGAGAGAGACAGTCCCAGTACCTGTGTGAGAGAGAGAGAGTACCAGAATCTATGGGAGAGAGAGAGAGTCCCAGAATCGGTGGTAGAGAGAGAGAGTCCCAGAATCTGTGGGAGAAAGAGTCCCAGAATCTGTGGGAGAGAGAGAGAGAGTCCCAGAATCTGTGGGAGAGAGAGAGAGAGTCCTAGAATCTGTGGGAGAGAGAGAGAGAGTCCAAGAATCTGTGGGAGAGAGCGAGAGACTCCCAGAATCTGTGGGAGAGAGAGAGAGATTCCCAGAATCTGTGTGTGAGAGAGAGAGAGAGTCCCAGAATCTGTGGGAGAGAGAGAGAGTCCCTGAATCTGTGGGAGAGAGAGAGAGATTCCCAGAATCTGTGGGAGAGAGAGAGTCCCAGAATCTGTGGGAGAGAGAGAGAGAGCGACTCCCAGAATCTGTGGGAGAGCGAGAGTCCCAGAATCTGTGGGAGAGAGAGTGTCCCAGAATCTTTGGGAGAGAGAGAGTCCCAGAGTCTGTGTGAGAGAGAGAGTCCCTGAGTCTGCGTGAGAGAGAGAGTCCCTTAGTCTGTGTGAGAGAGTGAGTCCCTGAGGTTGTGTGAGAGAGAGAGTCCATGGGTCTGAGAGACTTAGAGAGTCGCTGATTCTGTGTGTGTGAGAGAGAGAGAGATTCCCTGAGGAAGTGTGAGAGAGAGAGAGTCCCTGAGTCTGTGTGTGAGAGAGAGAGACAGGGAGAGTCCCTGAGTCTGTGTGAGAGAGAGGGTCCCTGAATCTCTGTGAGGGAGAGAGTCCCTGAGTCTGTGTGAGAGAGAGAGTCTCTGAGTCTGTGTGAGAGAGAGAGTCCCTTAGTCTGTGTGAGAGAGAGAGACCCTGAGTCTGTGTGTGAGAGAATCCTTGAGTCTGTGTGTGAGAGAGAGATTCCCTGAGTCTGTGTGAGAGAGAGGGACAGAGTCCCTGAGTTTGTGAGAGAGTCCCTGAGTCTGGGTGAGAGAGAGAGAGACAGAGAGAGAGACCCTGTGTCTGAGTGTGAGAGAGAGAGATTAGCTGAGTCTGCGTGTGTGAGAGGGAGCGAGTCCCTGATTCTGTCTGTGACAGAGAGACTCCCTGAGTCTGTCGGTGACAGAGAGAGTCCCTGAATCTGTGTGTGCCAGAGAGTGAATCCCTGTTTCTGTGTGAGAGAGAGAGATTCCCTGAGTCTGTGTGAGAGTGAGAGAGAGAGTCCCTTTGTCTGTGTGAGAGAGATTCCCTTATTCTGTGTGAGAGAGAGTCCCTGAGTCTGCATGTGTGAGAGAGAGAGAGTCCCTGAGTCTGTGTGGGAGGGAGATTCCCTGAGTCTGTGTGTGTGAGAGAGAGTCCCTGAGCCTGTGTGTGAGAGAGTGAGAGAGAGAGTGTCCCTGTTTCTCTGTGTGAGAGTCCCTCAGTCTGTGTCTGAGAGTGAGAGAGTCCCTGTTTCTCTGTGTGAGAGAGAGTCCCTGAGTCCGTGTGTGACAGAGTCCCTGAGTCTGTCTGTGAGAGAGAGAGTCCCTGAGTGAGTCTGTGTGTGAGAGAGAGTGATTCCCTGTTTCTGTGTGTGTGAGAGTCCCTGAGTCTATGTGTGTGAGAGAGACTCCCTGCGTCTGTGTGAGAGAGAGAGTCTCTGAGTCTGTGTGAGAGACAATCCCTGAGTCTGTGTGTGTGAGAGAGAGAGAGAGATTCCCTTCGTCGGTGTGAGAGCGAGAGAGTCACTGACTCTGTGTGAGAGAGAGAGAGAGAGAGTCCCTGAGTCTGTGTGAGAGAGAGAGAGAGAGTCCCTGAGTCTGTGTGTCTGAGTGTGAGTGAGAGAGGCCCTGTGTCTCAGTGTGAGAGAGTCCCTGAGTCTGTGTGAGAACGTGAGAGTCCCTGAGTCTGTGTGTGAGAAAGAGAGAGTCCCTGAGTCTGTGTGTGTGAGAGAGAGAGACCCTGAGTCTGTGTGGGAGAGAGTGAATCCCTGATTCTGTGTGTGAGAGAGAGTCCCTGAGTCTGTTTCTGTGAGAGAGAGTCCCTGAGTCTGTGTGGGGAGAGAGAGAGTCCCTGAGTCTGTGTGTGTGAGAGAGTCCCTCAGTCTTTGTGTGTGCGAGAGAGTCCCTGAGTCTGTGTTGAGAGAGAGAGAGTCCCTGAGTCTGTGTGGGAGAGAGGGAGAGAGATTCCCTGAGTCTGTGTGGGAGAGAGAGAGAGAGAGAGTTCCAGAGTCAGTGTGGGAGAGAGAGAGAGTCCCTGTGTCTGCGAGAGAGAGAGAGACCCTGAGTCTGTGTGTGAGAGAATCCCTGAGTCTGTGTGTGAGAGAGAGATTCCCTGAGTCTGTGTGAGAGAGAGGGAGAGAGTCCCTGAGTTTGTGAGAGAGTCCCTGAGTCTGGGTGAGAGAGAGAGAGAGAGAGAGAGAGACCCTGTGTCTGAGTGTGAGAGAGAGAGATTAGCTGAGTCTGCGTGTGTGAGAGGGAGAGAGTCCCTGATTCTGTGTGGGAGAGAGAGTCCCTGAATCTGTGTGTGTGTGTGTGTGTGTGTGTGTGTGAGAGAGAGAGAGAGTCCCTGATTCTGTCTGTGACAGAGTCCCTGATTCTGTGTGTGACAGACAGAGTCGCTTAGTCTGTCGGTGACAGAGAGATTCCCTGAGTCTGTCGGTGACAGAGAGAGTCCCTGAATCTGTGTGTGCCAGAGAGTGAGTCCCTGTTTCTGTGTGTGAGAGAGAGAGAGTCCCTGAGTCTGTGTGAGAGTGAGAGAGAGAGTCCCTTTGTCTGTGTGAGAGAGATTCCCTTATTCTGTGTGAGAGAGAGTCCCTGAGTCTGCATGTGTGAGAGGGAGAGAGTCCCTGAGTCTGTGTGGGAGGGAGATTCCCTGAGTCTGTGTGTGTGAGAGAGAGTCCCTGAGCCTGTGTGTGTGAGAGAGACTCCCTGCGTCTGTGTGAGAGAGAGAGTCTCTGAGTCTGTGTGAGAGACAATCCCTGAGTCTGTGTGTGTGAGAGAGAGAGAGAGATTCCCTTCGTCGGTGTGAGAGCGAGAGAGTCACTGACTCTGTGTGAGAGAGAGAGAGAGAGTCCCAGAGTCTGTGTGAGAGTGAGTGAGAGAGTCCCTGTTTCTCTATGTGAGAGAGAGTCCCTGAGTCCCTGTGTGACAGAGTCCCTGAGTCTGTCTGTGAGAGAGAGAGTCCCTGAGTCTGTGTGTGAGAGAGAGTGATTCCCTGTTTCTGTGTGTGTGAGAGTCCCTGAGTCTATGTGTGTGAGAGAGACTCCCTGCGTCTGTGTGAGAGAGAGAGTCTCTGAGTCTGTGTGAGAGACAATCCCTGAGTCTGTGTGTGTGAGAGAGAGAGAGAGATTCCCTTCGTCGGTGTGAGAGCGAGAGAGTCACTGACTCTGTGTGAGAGAGAGAGAGAGAGTCCCAGAGTCTGTGTGAGAGAGAGAGAGAGAGAGTCCCTGAGTCTGTGTGAGAGAGAGAGAGAGTCCCTGAGTCTGTGTGTCTGAGTGTGAGTGAGAGAGGCCCTGTGTCTCAGTTTGAGAGAGTCCCTGAGTCTGTGTGAGAATGTGAGAGTCCCTGAGTCTGTGTGTGAGAAAGAGAGAGTCCCTGAGTCTGTGTGTGTGAGAGAGAGAGACCTGAGTCTGTGTGTGTGAGAGTGAGTCCCTAGTCTGTGTGTGTGAGAGAGAGCGTCCCTGAGTCTGTGTGAGAGAGAGAGAGTCCCTGATTCTGTGTGTGTGTGAGAGAGAATCCCTGAGTCTGTGTGAGAGAGAGAGAGTCCCTGAGTCTGTGTGAGAGAGAGAGAGAGTCCCTGATTCTGTGTGTGTGTGTGAGAGAGAGCGTCCCTGAGTCTGTGTGAGAGAGAGAGAGAGACCCTGAGTCTGTGTGTGAGAGAGAGTCCCTAGTCTGTGTGTGTGAGACAGAGAGTCCCTGAGTCTGTGTGAGAGAGAGAGAGTCCCTGATTCTGTGTGTGTGAGAGAGAGTCCCTGAGTCTGTGTGAGAGAGAGAGAGTCCCTGATTCTGTGTGTGTGTGTGAGAGAGAGAGTCCCTGAGTCTGTGTGAGAGAGAGTGAGTCCCTGTGTCTGTGTGAGAGACAGAGAGAGAGTCCCTGAGTCTGTGTGAGAGAGAGAGAGAGAGGCCCAGAGTCTGTGTGAGAGAGAGAGAGAGAGAGAGAGAGAGAGAGTCCCTGAGTCTGTGTGAGAGAGAGAGAGAGAGTCCCTGAGTCTGTGTTTCTGAGTGTGAGAGAGAGAGGCCCTGTGTCTCAGTGTGAGAGAGTCCCTGAGTCTGTGTGAGAACGTGAGAGTCCCTGAGTCTGTGTGTGAGAAAGAGAGAGTCCCTGAGTCTGTGTGTGTGAGAGAGAGAGACCATGAGTCTGTGTGTGAGAGAGAGTCCCTAGTCTGTGTGTGTGAAAGAGAGAGTCCCTGAGTCTGTGTGAGAGAGAGAGAGTCCCTGATTCTGTGTGTGCGTGTGAGAGAGAGTCCCTGAGTCTGTGTGAGGGAGAGAGAGTCCCTGATTCTGTGTGTGTGTGAGAGAGAGAGAGTCGCTGAGTCTGTGCGTGTGAGAGAGTCCCTGAGTCTGTGTGTGAGTGAGCGAGAGTCCCTGAGTCTGTGTGTGAGCGAGAGAGACTCCCTGAGTCTGTGTGTGAGACAGAGTGAGTCCCTGAGTCTGTGTGAGTGAGAGAGAGTCCTGAGTCTGTGTGTGAGAGAGAGTGAGTCCCTGAGTCTGAGTGAGAGAGAGAGTCCCTGAGTCTCTGTGTGAGAGAGTCCATGGGTCTGTGTGTGAGAGAGTGAGAGAGTCCCTGTTTCTCTGTGTGAGAGAGAATCCCTGAGTCCGTGTGTGACAGAGAGGCCCTGAGTCTGTCTGTGAGAGAGTCCCTGAGTCTGTGTGTGAGAGAGAGTGAATCCCTGAATCAGTGTGTGAGAGAGAGACCCAGAGTCTGTGTAACAGAGAGAGTCCCAGAGTCTGTGTGAAAGCGAGAGTCCCAGATTCTGTGAGAGAGAGAGAGTCCCAGAGTCTGTGTGAGAGAGAGAGTCCCTGAGTCTGTGTGTGAGAGAGAGAGAGAGTCCCTGAGTCTGTGAGTGAGAGAGAGAGTCCCTGAATCTGTGAGTGAGGGAATCCCTCAGTCTGTGTGAGAGAGAGTCGCTGAGTCTGTGTGAGAGAGAGAGTCCCTGAGTCTGCGTGTGTGAGTGGGAGAGTCCCTGAGTCTGTGTGGGAGAGAGTGAATCCCTGATTCTGTGTGTGAGAGAGAGTCCCTGAGTCTGTTTCTGTGAGAGAGAGTCCCTGAGTCTGTGTGGGGAGAGAGAGAGTCCCTGAGTCTGTGTGTGTGAGAGAGTCCCTCAGTCTTTGTGTGTGCGAGAGAGTCCCTGAGTCTGTGTTGAGAGAGAGAGTCCCTGAGTCTGTGTGGGAGAGAGGGAGAGAGATTCCCTGAGTCTGTGTGGGAGAGAGAGAGAGAGAGAGTTCCAGAGTCAGTGTGGGAGAGAGAGAGAGTCCCTGTGTCTGCGAGAGAGAGAGAGACCCTGAGTCTGTGTGTGAGAGAATCCCTGAGTCTGTGTGTGAGAGAGAGATTCCCTGAGTCTGTGTGAGAGAGAGGGAGAGAGTCCCTGAGTTTGTGAGAGAGTCCCTGAGTCTGGGTGAGAGAGAGAGAGAGAGAGAGAGACCCTGTGTCTGAGTGTGAGAGAGAGAGATTAGCTGAGTCTGCGTGTGTGAGAGGGAGAGAGTCCCTGATTCTGTGTGGGAGAGAGAGTCCCTGAATCTGTGTGTGTGTGTGTGTGTGTGTGTGTGTGTGTGTGTGTGTGTGTGTGTGTGTGTGTGTGTGTGTGTGTGTGTGTGTGTGTGTGTGTGTGTGTGTGAGAGAGAGAGAGTCCCTGATTCTGTCTGTGACAGAGTCCCTGATTCTGTGTGTGACAGACAGAGTCGCTTAGTCTGTCGGTGACAGAGAGAGTCCCTGAGTCTGTCGGTGACAGAGAGAGTCCCTGAATCTGTGTGTGAGAGAGAGTGAGTCCCTGTTTCTGTGTGTGAGAGAGAGAGAGTCCCTGAGTCTGTGTGAGAGTGAGAGAGAGAGTCCCTTTGTCTGTGTGAGAGAGATTCCCTTATTCTGTGTGAGAGAGAGTCCCTGAGTCTGCATGTGTGAGAGGGAGAGAGTCCCCGAGTCTGTGTGGGAAGGAGATTCCCTGAGTCTGTGTGTGTGAGAGAGAGTCCCTGAGCCTGTGTGTGAGAGAGTGAGAGAGAGAGTGTCCCTGTTTCTCTGTGTGAGAGAGTCCCTCAGTCTGTGTCTGAGAGTGAGAGAGTCCCTGTTTCTCTGTGTGAGAGTCCCTGAGTCCGTGTGTGACAGAGTCCCTGAGTCTGTGTGTGAGAGAGAGTGAATCCCTGAATCAGTGTGTGAGAGAGTCCCTGAGTCTGTGTGTGAGAGAGAGAGAGTCACTGACTCTGTGTGAGAGAGAGAGAGAGAGAGATTCCCTTCGTCGGTGTGAGAGAGCGAGGCCCTGTGTCTCAGTGTGAGAGAGTCCCTGAGTCTGTGTGAGAACGTGAGAGTCCCTGAGTCTGTGTGTGAGAAAGAGAGAATCCCTGAGTCTGTGTGTGTGAGAGAGAGAGACCCTGAGTCTGTGTGTGTGAGAGAGAGTCCCTAGTCTGTGTGTGTGAGAGAGAGAGTCCCTGAGTCTGTGTGAGAGAGAGAGAGTCCCTGATTCTGTGTGTGTGTGTGAGAGAGTCCCTGGGTCTGTGTGAGAGAGAGAGTCCCTGATTCTGTGTGTGTGAGAGAGAGAGAGAGAGAGAGTCCGTGAGTCTGTGCGTGTGTGAGAGAGAGTCCCTGAGTCTGTGTGTGAGTGAGCGAGAGTCCCTGAGTCTGTGTGAGCGAGAGAGACTCCCTGAGTCTGTGTGTGAGACAGAGTGAGTCTCTGAGTCTGTGTGTGAGTGAGAGAGAGTCCTGAGTCTGTGTGTGAGAGAGAGTGAGTCCCTGTGTCTGCGAGAGAGAGAGAGACCCTGAGTCTGTGTGTGAGAGAATCCCTGAGTCTGTGTGTGAGAGAGAGATTCCCTGAGTCTGTGTGAGAGAGAGGGAGAGAGTCCCTGAGTTTGTGAGAGAGTCCCTGAGTCTGGGTGAGAGAGAGAGAGAGAGAGAGAGACCCTGTGTCTGTGTGTGAGCGAGAGACATTAGCTGAGTCTGCGTGTGTGAGAGGGAGAGAGTCCCTGATTCTGTGTGGGAGAGAGAGTCCCTGAATCTGTGTGTGTGTGTGTGTGTGTGTGTGTGTGTGTGTGTGTGTGTGTGTGTGTGTGTGTGTGTGTGTGTGTGTGTGTGTGTGTGAGCGAGAGAGAGTCCCTGATTCTGTCTGTGACAGAGTCCCTGATTCTGTGTGTGACAGACAGAGTCGCTTAGTCTGTCGGTGACAGAGAGATTCCCTGAGTCTGTCGGTGACAGAGAGAGTCCCTGAGTCTGTCGGTGACAGAGAGAGTCCCTGAGTCTGTGTGTGAGAGAGAGAGATTCCCTGAGTCTGTGTGAGAGAGAGGGAGAGAGTCCCTGAGTTTGTGAGAGAGAGAGTCCCTGAGTCTGGGTGAGAGAGAGAGAGAGAGAGAGAGAGACCCAGTGTCTGTGTGAGAGAGAGAGAGAGTAGCTGAGTATGGGTGTGTGAGAGGGAGAGAGTCCCTGATTCTGTGTGAGAGAGAGAGAGAGAGTGAGAGAGAGTCCCTGAATCTGTGTGTGTCTGTGTGTGTGTGTGTGTGTGTGTGTGAGAGAGAGGGTCCCTGATTCTGTGCATGACAGAGAGAGTCCCTGAGTCTGCCGGTGACAGAGAGAGTCCCTGAGTCAGTGTGTGAGAGAGAGAGATTCCCTGAGTCTGTGTGTGAGAGAGAGTCCCTGAGTCTGATTGAGAGCGAGAGAGTCCCTGAGTCTGCTTGTGAGAGAGAGAGAGTCCCTGAGTCTGTGTGTGACAGACAGAGTCGCTTAGTCTGTCGGTGACAGAGAGATTCCCTGAGTCTGTCGGTGTCAGAGAGAGTCCCTGAGTCTGTGTGTGAGAGAGAGAGAGAGAGAGTCCCTGAGTCTGTGTGTGAGAGAGAGAGAGAGAGAGTCCCTGAGTCTGTGTGTGAGAGTGAGTCCCTGAGTCTGTGAGAGAGAGAATCCCTGAGTCTGTGTGAGAGAAAATCCCTGAGTCTGTGTGGGAGAGAGAGAGTCCCTGAGTCTGAGTGAGAGAGAGAGTCCCTGAGTCTCTGTGTGAGAGAGTCCATGGGTCTGTGTGTGAGAGAGTGAGAGAGTCCCTGTTTCTCTGTGTGAGAGAGAATCCCTGAGTCCGTGTGTGACAGAGAGGCCCTGAGTCTGTCTGTGAGAGAGTCCCTGAGTCTGTGTGTGAGAGAGAGTGAATCCCTGAATCAGTGTGTGAGAGAGAGACCCAGAGTCTGTGTAACAGAGAGAGTCCCAGAGTCTGTGTGAAAGCGAGAGTCCCAGATTCTGTGAGAGAGAGAGAGTCCCTGAGTTTGTGAGAGAGAGAGTCCCTGATTCTGGGTGAGAGAGCGAGAGAGAGAGTCGCTGAGTCTGTGAGTGAGAGAGAGAGTCCCTGAGTCTGTGAGTGAGGGAATCCCTCAGTCTGTGTGAGAGAGAGTCGCTGAGTCTGTGTGAGAGAGAGAGAGTCCCTGAGTCTGCGTGTGTGAGTGGGAGAGTCCCTGAGTCTGTGTGGGAGAGAGTGAATCCCTGATTCTGTGTGTGAGAGAGAGTCCCTGATTCTGTTTCTGTGAGAGAGAGTCCCTGAGTCTGTGTGGGGAGAGAGAGAGTCCCTGAGTCTGTGTGTGTGAGAGAGTCCCTCAGTCTTTGTGTGTGTGAGAGACAGTCCCTGAGTCTGTGTTGAGAGAGAGAGAGTCCCTGAGTCTGTGTGGGAGAGAGGGAGAGAGTCCCAGAGTCTGTGTGAGAGAGAGAGAAAGAGAGAGTCCCTGAGTCTGTGTGAGAGAGTCCCTGAGTCTGTGTGAGAGAGAGTCCCTGAGTCTGTGTGAGAGAGAGTCCCTGAGTCTGTGTCTGAGAGTGAGAGAGTCCCTGTTTCTCTATGTGAGAGAGAATCCCTGAGTCCGTGTGTGACAGAGTCCCTGAGTCTGTCTGTGAGAGAGAGAGTCCCTGAGTCTGTGTGTGAGAGAGAGTGATTCCCTGTTTCTGTGTGTGTGAGAGTCCCTGAGTCTATGTGTGTGAGAGAGAGAGTCCCTGAGTCTGTGTTGAGAGAGAGAGTCCCTGAGTCTGTGTGGGAGAGAGGGAGAGAGATTCCCTGAGTCTGTGTGGGAGAGAGAGAGAGAGAGAGTTCCAGAGTCAGTGTGGGAGAGAGAGAGAGTCCCTGTGTCTGCGAGAGAGAGAGAGACCCTGAGTCTGTGTGTGAGAGAATCCCTGAGTCTGTGTGTGAGAGAGAGATTCCCTGAGTCTGTGTGAGAGAGAGGGAGAGAGTCCCTGAGTTTGTGAGAGAGTCCCTGAGTCTGGGTGAGAGAGAGAGAGAGAGAGAGAGACCCTGTGTCTGAGTGTGAGAGAGAGAGATTAGCTGAGTCTGCGTGTGTGAGAGGGAGAGAGTCCCTGATTCTGTGTGGGAGAGAGAGTCCCTGAATCTGTGTGTGTGTGTGTGTGTGTGTGTGTGTGTGTGTGTGTGTGTGTGTGTGTGTGTGTGAGAGAGAGAGAGTCCCTGATTCTGTCTGTGACAGAGTCCCTGATTCTGTGTGTGACAGACAGAGTCGCTTAGTCTGTCGGTGACAGAGAGAGTCCCTGAGTCTGTCGGTGACAGAGAGAGTCCCTGAATCTGTGTGTGAGAGAGAGTGAGTCCCTGTTTCTGTGTGTGAGAGAGAGAGAGTCCCTGAGTCTGTGTGAGAGTGAGAGAGAGAGTCCCTTTGTCTGTGTGAGAGAGATTCCCTTATTCTGTGTGAGAGAGAGTCCCTGAGTCTGCATGTGTGAGAGGGAGAGAGTCCCCGAGTCTGTGTGGGAAGGAGATTCCCTGAGTCTGTGTGTGTGAGAGAGAGTCCCTGAGCCTGTGTGTGAGAGAGTGAGAGAGAGAGTGTCCCTGTTTCTCTGTGTGAGAGAGTCCCTCAGTCTGTGTCTGAGAGTGAGAGAGTCCCTGTTTCTCTGTGTGAGAGTCCCTGAGTCCGTGTGTGACAGAGTCCCTGAGTCTGTCTGTGAGAGAGAGAGTCC
Source organism: Isurus oxyrinchus (assembly GCA_026770705.1). Lineage (NCBI taxonomy): Eukaryota > Metazoa > Chordata > Chondrichthyes > Lamniformes > Lamnidae > Isurus > Isurus oxyrinchus. Next base: position 13,211,669 of record JANJGN010000033.1, on the reverse strand, counting down.
CTGAGTCTGTGTGTGAGAGAGAGTGATTCCCTGTTTCTGTGTGTGTGAGAGTCCCTGAGTCTATGTGTGTGAGAGAGACTCCCTGCGTCTGTGTGAGAGAGAGAGTCTCTGAGTCTGTGTGAGAGACAATCCCTGAGTCTGTGTGTGTGAGAGAGAGAGAGAGATTCCCTTCGTCGGTGTGAGAGCGAGAGAGTCACTGACTCTGTGTGAGAGAGAGAGAGAGAGTCCCAGAGTCTGTGTGAGAGAGAGAGAGAGAGAGAGTCCCTGAGTCTGTGTGAGAGAGAGAGAGAGAGTCCCTGAGTCTGTGTGTCTGAGTGTGAGAGAGAGAGGCCCTGTGTCTCAGTGTGAGAGAGTCCCTGAGTCTGTGTGAGTGAGAGAGAGAGTCCCTGAGTCTGTGTGTCTGAGTGTGAGAGAGAGAGGCCCTGTGTCTCAGTTTGAGAGAGACCCTGAGTCTGTGTGAGAACGTGAGAGTCCCTGAGTCTGTGTGTGAGAAAGAGAGACTCCCTGAGTCTGTGTGTGTGAGAGAGAGAGACCCTGAGTCTGTGTGTGTGAGAGAGAGTCCCTAGTCTGTGTGTGTGAGAGAGAGTCCCTGAATCTGTGTGAGAGAGAGAGAGAGTCCCTGATTCTGTGTGTCTGTGAGAGAGAGAGAGAGAGAGAGAGAGAGAGTCCCTGAGTCTGTGTGTGAGAGAGAGAGTCCCTGAGTCTGTGTGAGAGAGAGAGTCCCTGATTCTGTGTGTGTGTGAGAGAGAGAGTCCCTGAGTCTGTGTGAGAGAGAGAGAGTCCCTGATTCTGTGTGTGTGAGAGAGAGAGAGAGTCCCTGAGTCTGTGCGTGTGAGAGAGAGAGTCCCTGAGTCTGTGTGTGAGTGAGCGAGAGTCCCTGAGTCTGTGTGTGAGCGAGAGAGACTCCCTGAGTCTCTGTGAGACAGAGTGAATCCCTGAGTCTGTGTGTGAGTGAGAGAGAGTCCTGAGTCTGTGTGTGAGAGAGAGTGAGTCCCTGAGTCTGAGTGAGAGAGAGAGTCCCTGAGTCTCTGTGTGAGAGAGTCCATGGGTCTGTGTGTGAGAGAGTGAGAGAATCCCTGTTTCTCTGTGTGAGAGAGAATCCCTGAGTCCGTGTGTGACAGAGAGGCCCTGAGTCTGTCTGTGAGAGAGTCCCTGAGTCTGTGTGTGAGAGAGAGTGAATCCCTGAATCAGTGTGTGAGAGAGAGTCCCAGTCCGTGTAACAGTGAGAGTCCCAGAGTCTGTGTGAAAGCGAGAGTCCCAGAGTCTGTGAGAGAGAGAGAGTCCCAGAGTCTGTGTGAGAGAGAGAGTCCCTGAGTCTGTGTGTGAGAGAGAGAGAGAGTCCCTGAGTCTGTGAGTGAGAGAGAGAGTCCCTGAATCTGTGAGTGAGGGAATCACTGAGTCTGTGTGAGAGAGAGAGAGAGAGTCCCTGAGAATGCGTGTGTCAGTGGGAGAGTCCCTGAGACTGTGTGGGAGAGAGTGAATTCCTGATTCTGTGTGTGAGAGACAGTCCTTGCGTCTGTTTCTGTGAGAGGGAGTCCCTGAGTCTGTGTGTGTGAGAGAGTCCCTGCATCTGTTTCTGTGAGAGAGGGTCCCTGAGTCTGTGTGAGAGAGTCCCTGAGTTTGTGTGTGCGAGAGAGAGAGAGAGTCCCTGAGCCTGTGTGTGAGAGAGTGAGAGAGACAGTGTCCCTGTTTCTCTGTGTGAGAGAGTCCCTGAGTCTGTGTCTGAGAGTGAGAATCCCTGTTTCTCTGTGTGAGAGAGAGTCCCTGAGTCCGTGTGTGACAGAGACCCTGAGTCTGTCTGTGAGAGAGAGAGTCCCTGAGTCTGTGTGTGAGAGAGAGTGATTCCCTGTTTCTGTGTGTGTGAGAGTCCCTGAGTCTGTGTGTGAGAGAGAGAGTCACTGACTCTGTGTGAGAGAGAGAGAGAGAGAGATTCCCTTCGTCGGTGTGAGAGAGCGAGGCCCTGTGTCTCAGTGTGAGAGAGTCCCTGAGTCTGTGTGAGAACGTGAGAGTCCCTGAGTCTGTGTGTGAGAAAGAGAGAATCCCTGAGTCTGTGTGTGTGAGAGAGAGAGACCCTGAGTCTGTGTGTGTGAGAGAGAGTCCCTAGTCTGTGTGTGTGAGAGAGAGAGTCCCTGAGTCTGTGTGAGAGAGAGAGAGTCCCTGATTCTGTGTGTGTGTGTGAGAGAGTCCCTGGGTCTGTGTGAGAGAGAGAGTCCCTGATTCTGTGTGTGTGAGAGAGAGAGAGAGAGAGAGTCCGTGAGTCTGTGCGTGTGTGAGAGAGAGTCCCTGAGTCTGTGTGTGAGTGAGCGAGAGTCCCTGAGTCTGTGTGAGCGAGAGAGACTCCCTGAGTCTGTGTGTGAGACAGAGTGAGTCTCTGAGTCTGTGTGTGAGTGAGAGAGAGTCCTGAGTCTGTGTGTGAGAGAGAGTGAGTCCCTGTGTCTGCGAGAGAGAGAGAGACCCTGAGTCTGTGTGTGAGAGAATCCCTGAGTCTGTGTGTGAGAGAGAGATTCCCTGAGTCTGTGTGAGAGAGAGGGAGAGAGTCCCTGAGTTTGTGAGAGAGTCCCTGAGTCTGGGTGAGAGAGAGAGAGAGAGAGAGAGACCCTGTGTCTGTGTGTGAGCGAGAGACATTAGCTGAGTCTGCGTGTGTGAGAGGGAGAGAGTCCCTGATTCTGTGTGGGAGAGAGAGTCCCTGAATCTGTGTGTGTGTGTGTGTGTGTGTGTGTGTGTGTGTGTGTGTGTGTGTGTGTGTGTGTGTGTGTGTGTGTGTGTGTGTGTGTGTGTGTGTGTGTGTGTGTGTGTGTGTGTGTGTGTGTGAGCGAGAGAGAGTCCCTGATTCTGTCTGTGACAGAGTCCCTGATTCTGTGTGTGACAGACAGAGTCGCTTAGTCTGTCGGTGACAGAGAGATTCCCTGAGTCTGTCGGTGACAGAGAGAGTCCCTGAGTCTGTCGGTGACAGAGAGAGTCCCTGAGTCTGTGTGTGAGAGAGAGAGATTCCCTGAGTCTGTGTGAGAGAGAGGGAGAGAGTCCCTGAGTTTGTGAGAGAGAGAGTCCCTGAGTCTGGGTGAGAGAGAGAGAGAGAGAGAGAGAGACCCAGTGTCTGTGTGAGAGAGAGAGAGAGTAGCTGAGTATGGATGTGTGAGAGGGAGAGAGTCCCTGATTCTGTGTGAGAGAGAGAGAGAGAGTGAGAGAGAGTCCCTGAATCTGTGTGTGTCTGTGTGTGTGTGTGTGTGTGTGTGTGAGAGAGAGGGTCCCTGATTCTGTGCATGACAGAGAGAGTCCCTGAGTCTGCCGGTGACAGAGAGAGTCCCTGAGTCAGTGTGTGAGAGAGAGAGATTCCCTGAGTCTGTGTGTGAGAGAGAGTCCCTGAGTCTGATTGAGAGCGAGAGAGTCCCTGAGTCTGCTTGTGAGAGAGAGAGAGTCCCTGAGTCTGTGTGTGACAGACAGAGTCGCTTAGTCTGTCGGTGACAGAGAGATTCCCTGAGTCTGTCGGTGTCAGAGAGAGTCCCTGAGTCTGTGTGTGAGAGAGAGAGAGAGAGAGTCCCTGAGTCTGTGTGTGAGAGTGAGTCCCTGAGTCTGTGAGAGAGAGAATCCCTGAGTCTGTGTGAGAGAAAATCCCTGAGTCTGTGTGGGAGAGAGAGAGTCCCTGAGTCTGAGTGAGAGAGAGAGTCCCTGAGTCTCTGTGTGAGAGAGTCCATGGGTCTGTGTGTGAGAGAGTGAGAGAGTCCCTGTTTCTCTGTGTGAGAGAGAATCCCTGAGTCCGTGTGTGACAGAGAGGCCCTGAGTCTGTCTGTGAGAGAGTCCCTGAGTCTGTGTGTGAGAGAGAGTGAATCCCTGAATCAGTGTGTGAGAGAGAGACCCAGAGTCTGTGTAACAGAGAGAGTCCCAGAGTCTGTGTGAAAGCGAGAGTCCCAGATTCTGTGAGAGAGAGAGAGTCCCTGAGTTTGTGAGAGAGAGAGTCCCTGATTCTGGGTGAGAGAGCGAGAGAGAGAGTCGCTGAGTCTGTGAGTGAGAGAGAGAGTCCCTGAGTCTGTGAGTGAGGGAATCCCTCAGTCTGTGTGAGAGAGAGTCGCTGAGTCTGTGTGAGAGAGAGAGAGTCCCTGAGTCTGCGTGTGTGAGTGGGAGAGTCCCTGAGTCTGTGTGGGAGAGAGTGAATCCCTGATTCTGTGTGTGAGAGAGAGTCCCTGATTCTGTTTCTGTGAGAGAGAGTCCCTGAGTCTGTGTGGGGAGAGAGAGAGAGTCCCTGAGTCTGTGTGTGTGAGAGAGTCCCTCAGTCTTTGTGTGTGTGAGAGACAGTCCCTGAGTCTGTGTTGAGAGAGAGAGAGTCCCTGAGTCTGTGTGGGAGAGAGGGAGAGAGTCCCAGAGTCTGTGTGAGAGAGAGAGAAAGAGAGAGTCCCTGAGTCTGTGTGAGAGAGTCCCTGAGTCTGTGTGAGAGAGAGTCCCTGAGTCTGTGTGAGAGAGAGTCCCTGAGTCTGTGTCTGAGAGTGAGAGAGTCCCTGTTTCTCTATGTGAGAGAGAATCCCTGAGTCCGTGTGTGACAGAGTCCCTGAGTCTGTCTGTGAGAGAGAGAGTCCCTGAGTCTGTGTGTGAGAGAGAGTGATTCCCTGTTTCTGTGTGTGTGAGAGTCCCTGAGTCTATGTGTGTGAGAGAGAGAGTCCCTGAGTCTGTGTTGAGAGAGAGAGTCCCTGAGTCTGTGTGGGAGAGAGGGAGAGAGATTCCCTGAGTCTGTGTGGGAGAGAGAGAGAGAGAGAGTTCCAGAGTCAGTGTGGGAGAGAGAGAGAGTCCCTGTGTCTGCGAGAGAGAGAGAGACCCTGAGTCTGTGTGTGAGAGAATCCCTGAGTCTGTGTGTGAGAGAGAGATTCCCTGAGTCTGTGTGAGAGAGAGGGAGAGAGTCCCTGATTCTGTGTGTGTGTGTGAGAGAGAGTCCCTGAGTCTGTGTGAGAGAGAGAGTCCCTGAGTCTGTGTGTGAGAGAGAGAGAGAGTCCCTGAGTCTGTGAGTGAGAGAGAGAGTCCCTGAGTCTGTGAGTGAGGGCATCACTGAGTCTGTGTGGGAGAGAGAGAGAGAGAGAGTTCCAGAGTCAGTGTGGGAGAGAGAGAGAGTCCCTGTGTCTGCGAGAGAGAGAGAGACCCTGAGTCTGTGTGTGAGAGAATCCCTGAGTCTGTGTGTGAGAACGTGAGAGTCCCTGAGTCTGTGTGTGAGAAAGAGAGAATCCCTGAGTCTGTGTGTGTGAGAGAGAGAGACCCTGAGTCTGTGTGTGTGAGAGAGAGTCCCTGAGTCTGTGTGTGTGAGAGAGAGTCCCTGAGTCTGTGAGAGAGAGAGAGAGTCCCTGATTCTGTGTGTGTGTGTGAGAGAGAGAGACCCTGAGTCTGTGTGTGAGAGAGAGAGTCCCTGAGTCTGTGTGTGAGAGAGAGAGAGAGTCCCTGAGTCTGTGAGTGAGAGAGAGAGTCCCTGAGTCTGTGAGTGAGGGCATCACTGAGTCTGTGTGAGAGAGAGAGAGAGAGAGTCCCTGAGTCTGTGTGAGAGAGAGAGAGTCCCTGAGTCTGTGTGTCTGAGTGTGAGTGAGAGAGGCCCTGTGTCTCAGTTTGAGAGAGTCCCTGAGTCTGTGTGAGAACGTGAGAGTCCCTGAGTCTGTGTGTGAGAAAGAGAGAGTCCCTGAGTCTGTGTGTGTGAGAGAGAGAGACCTGAGTCTGTGTGTGTGAGAGTGAGTCCCTAGTCTGTGTGTGTGAGAGAGAGCGTCCCTGAGTCTGTGTGAGAGAGAGAGAGTCCCTGATTCTGTGTGTGTGTGAGAGAGAATCCCTGAGTCTGTGTGAGAGAGAGAGAGTCCCTGAGTCTGTGTGAGAGAGAGAGAGAGTCCCTGATTCTGTGTGTGTGTGTGAGAGAGAGAGTCCCTGAGTCTGTGTGAGAGAGAGAGACCCTGAGTCTGTGTGTGAGAGAGAGTCCCTAGTCTGTGTGTGTGAGACAGAGAGTCCCTGAGTCTGTGTGAGAGAGAGAGAGTCCCTGATTCTGTGTGTGTGAGAGAGAGTCCCTGAGTCTGTGTGAGAGAGAGAGAGTCCCTGATTCTGTGTGTGTGTGTGAGAGAGAGAGTCCCTGAGTCTGTGTGAGAGAGAGTGAGTCCCTGAGTCTGTGTGAGAGACAGAGAGAGAGTCCCTGAGTCTGTGTGAGAGAGAGAGAGAGAGGCCCAGAGTCTGTGTGAGAGAGAGAGAGAGAGAGAGAGAGAGAGAGTCCCTGAGTCTGTGTGAGAGAGAGAGAGAGAGTCCCTGAGTCTGTGTTTCTGAGTGTGAGAGAGAGAGGCCCTGTGTCTCAGTGTGAGAGAGTCCCTGAGTCTGTGTGAGAACGTGAGAGTCCCTGAGTCTGTGTGTGAGAAAGAGAGAGTCCCTGAGTCTGTGTGTGTGAGAGAGAGAGACCATGAGTCTGTGTGTGAGAGAGAGTCCCTAGTCTGTGTGTGTGAAAGAGAGAGTCCCTGAGTCTGTGTGAGAGAGAGAGAGTCCCTGATTCTGTGTGTGCGTGTGAGAGAGAGTCCCTGAGTCTGTGTGAGGGAGAGAGAGTCCCTGATTCTGTGTGTGTGTGAGAGAGAGAGAGTCGCTGAGTCTGTGCGTGTGAGAGAGTCCCTGAGTCTGTGTGTGAGTGAGCGAGAGTCCCTGAGTCTGTGTGTGAGCGAGAGAGACTCCCTGAGTCTGTGTGTGAGACAGAGTGAGTCCCTGAGTCTGTGTGAGTGAGAGAGAGTCCTGAGTCTGTGTGTGAGAGAGAGTGAGTCCCTGAGTCTGAGTGAGAGAGAGAGTCCCTGAGTCTCTGTGTGAGAGAGTCCATGGGTCTGTGTGTGAGAGAGTGAGAGAGTCCCTGTTTCTCTGTGTGAGAGAGAATCCCTGAGTCCGTGTGTGACAGAGAGGCCCTGAGTCTGTCTGTGAGAGAGTCCCTGAGTCTGTGTGTGAGAGAGAGTGAATCCCTGAATCAGTGTGTGAGAGAGAGACCCAGAGTCTGTGTAACAGAGAGAGTCCCAGAGTCTGTGTGAAAGCGAGAGTCCCAGATTCTGTGAGAGAGAGAGAGTCCCAGAGTCTGTGTGAGAGAGAGAGTCCCTGAGTCTGTGTGTGAGAGAGAGAGAGAGTCCCTGAGTCTGTGAGTGAGAGAGAGAGTCCCTGAATCTGTGAGTGAGGGAATCCCTCAGTCTGTGTGAGAGAGAGTCGCTGAGTCTGTGTGAGAGAGAGAGTCCCTGAGTCTGCGTGTGTGAGTGGGAGAGTCCCTGAGTCTGTGTGGGAGAGAGTGAATCCCTGATTCTGTGTGTGAGAGAGAGTCCCTGATTCTGTTTCTGTGAGAGAGAGTCCCTGAGTCTGTGTGGGGAGAGAGAGAGTCCCTGAGTCTGTGTGTGTGAGAGAGTCCCTCAGTCTTTGTGTGTGCGAGAGAGTCCCTGAGTCTGTGTTGAGAGAGAGAGTCCCTGAGTCTGTGTGGGAGAGAGGGAGAGAGATTCCCTGAGTCTGTGTGGGAGAGAGAGAGAGAGAGAGTTCCAGAGTCAGTGTGGGAGAGAGAGAGAGTCCCTGTGTCTGCGAGAGAGAGAGAGACCCTGAGTCTGTGTGTGAGAGAATCCCTGAGTCTGTGTGTGAGAGAGAGATTCCCTGAGTCTGTGTGAGAGAGAGGGAGAGAGTCCCTGAGTTTGTGAGAGAGTCCCTGAGTCTGGGTGAGAGAGAGAGAGAGAGAGAGAGAGACCCTGTGTCTGAGTGTGAGAGAGAGAGATTAGCTGAGTCTGCGTGTGTGAGAGGGAGAGAGTCCCTGATTCTGTGTGGGAGAGAGAGTCCCTGAATCTGTGTGTGTGTGTGTGTGTGTGTGTGTGTGTGTGTGTGTGTGTGTGTGAGAGAGAGAGAGTCCCTGATTCTGTCTGTGACAGAGTCCCTGATTCTGTGTGTGACAGACAGAGTCGCTTAGTCTGTCGGTGACAGAGAGAGTCCCTGAGTCTGTCGGTGACAGAGAGAGTCCCTGAATCTGTGTGTGAGAGAGAGTGAGTCCCTGTTTCTGTGTGTGAGAGAGAGAGAGTCCCTGAGTCTGTGTGAGAGTGAGAGAGAGAGTCCCTTTGTCTGTGTGAGAGAGATTCCCTTATTCTGTGTGAGAGAGAGTCCCTGAGTCTGCATGTGTGAGAGGGAGAGAGTCCCCGAGTCTGTGTGGGAAGGAGATTCCCTGAGTCTGTGTGTGTGAGAGAGAGTCCCTGAGCCTGTGTGTGAGAGAGTGAGAGAGAGAGTGTCCCTGTTTCTCTGTGTGAGAGAGTCCCTCAGTCTGTGTCTGAGAGTGAGAGAGTCCCTGTTTCTCTGTGTGAGAGTCCCTGAGTCCGTGTGTGACAGAGTCCCTGAGTCTGTCTGTGAGAGAGAGAGTCCCTGAGTCTGTGTGTGAGAGAGAGTGATTCCCTGTTTCTGTGTGTGTGAGAGTCCCTGAGTCTATGTGTGTGAGAGAGACTCCCTGCGTCTGTGTGAGAGAGAGAGTCTCTGAGTCTGTGTGAGAGACAATCCCTGAGTCTGTGTGTGTGAGAGAGAGAGAGAGATTCCCTTCGTCGGTGTGAGAGCGAGAGAGTCACTGACTCTGTGTGAGAGAGAGAGAGAGAGTCCCAGAGTCTGTGTGAGAGAGAGAGAGAGAGAGAGTCCCTGAGTCTGTGTGAGAGAGAGAGAGAGAGTCCCTGAGTCTGTGTGTCTGAGTGTGAGAGAGAGAGGCCCTGTGTCTCAGTGTGAGAGAGTCCCTGAGTCTGTGTGAGTGAGAGAGAGAGTCCCTGAGTCTGTGTGTCTGAGTGTGAGTGAGAGAGGCCCTGTGTCTCAGTTTGAGAGAGACCCTGAGTCTGTGTGAGAACGTGAGAGTCCCTGAGTCTGTGTGTGAGAAAGAGAGACTCCCTGAGTCTGTGTGTGTGAGAGAGAGAGACCCTGAGTCTGTGTGTGTGAGAGAGAGTCCCTAGTCTGTGTGTGTGAGAGAGAGTCCCTGAATCTGTGTGAGAGAGAGAGAGAGTCCCTGATTCTGTGTGTCTGTGAGAGAGAGAGAGAGAGAGAGAGAGAGAGTCCCTGAGTCTGTGTGTGAGAGAGAGAGTCCCTGAGTCTGTGTGAGAGAGAGAGTCCCTGATTCTGTGTGTGTGTGAGAGAGAGAGTCCCTGAGTCTGTGTGAGAGAGAGAGAGTCCCTGATTCTGTGTGTGTGAGAGAGAGAGAGAGTCCCTGAGTCTGTGCGTGTGAGAGAGAGAGTCCCTGAGTCTGTGTGTGAGTGAGCGAGAGTCCCTGAGTCTGTGTGTGAGCGAGAGAGACTCCCTGAGTCTCTGTGAGACAGAGTGAATCCCTGAGTCTGTGTGTGAGTGAGAGAGAGTCCTGAGTCTGTGTGTGAGAGAGAGTGAGTCCCTGAGTCTGAGTGAGAGAGAGAGTCCCTGAGTCTCTGTGTGAGAGAGTCCATGGGTCTGTGTGTGAGAGAGTGAGAGAATCCCTGTTTCTCTGTGTGAGAGAGAATCCCTGAGTCCGTGTGTGACAGAGAGGCCCTGAGTCTGTCTGTGAGAGAGTCCCTGAGTCTGTGTGTGAGAGAGAGTGAATCCCTGAATCAGTGTGTGAGAGAGAGTCCCAGTCCGTGTAACAGTGAGAGTCCCAGAGTCTGTGTGAAAGCGAGAGTCCCAGAGTCTGTGAGAGAGAGAGAGTCCCAGAGTCTGTGTGAGAGAGAGAGTCCCTGAGTCTGTGTGTGAGAGAGAGAGAGAGTCCCTGAGTCTGTGAGTGAGAGAGAGAGTCCCTGAGTCTGTGAGTGAGGGAATCACTGAGTCTGTGTGTGAGAGAGAGAGAGAGAGTCCCTGAGAATGCGTGTGTCAGTGGGAGAGTCCCTGAGACTGTGTGGGAGAGAGTGAATTCCTGATTCTGTGTGTGAGAGACAGTCCCTGCGTCTGTTTCTGTGAGAGGGAGTCCCTGAGTCTGTGTGTGTGAGAGAGTCCCTGCATCTGTTTCTGTGAGAGAGGGTCCCTGAGTCTGTGTGAGAGAGTCCCTGAGTTTGTGTGTGCGAGAGAGAGAGAGAGTCCCTGAGCCTGTGTGTGAGAGAGTGAGAGAGACAGTGTCCCTGTTTCTCTGTGTGAGAGAGTCCCTGAGTCTGTGTCTGAGAGTGAGAATCCCTGTTTCTCTGTGTGAGAGAGAGTCCCTGAGTCCGTGTGTGACAGAGACCCTGAGTCTGTCTGTGAGAGAGAGAGTCCCTGAGTCTGTGTGTGAGAGAGAGTGATTCCCTGTTTCTGTGTGTGTGAGAGTCCCTGAGTCTGTGTGTGAGAGAGAGAGAGTCACTGACTCTGTGTGAGAGAGAGAGAGAGAGAGATTCCCTTCGTCGGTGTGAGAGAGCGAGGCCCTGTGTCTCAGTGTGAGAGAGTCCCTGAGTCTGTGTGAGAACGTGAGAGTCCCTGAGTCTGTGTGTGAGAAAGAGAGAATCCCTGAGTCTGTGTGTGTGAGAGAGAGAGACCCTGAGTCTGTGTGTGTGAGAGAGAGTCCCTAGTCTGTGTGTGTGAGAGAGAGAGTCCCTGAGTCTGTGTGAGAGAGAGAGAGTCCCTGATTCTGTGTGTGTGTGTGAGAGAGTCCCTGGGTCTGTGTGAGAGAGAGAGTCCCTGATTCTGTGTGTGTGAGAGAGAGAGAGAGAGAGAGTCCGTGAGTCTGTGCGTGTGTGAGAGAGAGTCCCTGAGTCTGTGTGTGAGTGAGCGAGAGTCCCTGAGTCTGTGTGAGCGAGAGAGACTCCCTGAGTCTGTGTGTGAGACAGAGTGAGTCTCTGAGTCTGTGTGTGAGTGAGAGAGAGTCCTGAGTCTGTGTGTGAGAGAGAGTGAGTCCCTGTGTCTGCGAGAGAGAGAGAGACCCTGAGTCTGTGTGTGAGAGAATCCCTGAGTCTGTGTGTGAGAGAGAGATTCCCTGAGTCTGTGTGAGAGAGAGGGAGAGAGTCCCTGAGTTTGTGAGAGAGTCCCTGAGTCTGGGTGAGAGAGAGAGAGAGAGAGAGAGACCCTGTGTCTGTGTGTGAGCGAGAGACATTAGCTGAGTCTGCGTGTGTGAGAGGGAGAGAGTCCCTGATTCTGTGTGGGAGAGAGAGTCCCTGAATCTGTGTGTGTGTGTGTGTGTGTGTGTGTGTGTGTGTGTGTGTGTGTGTGTGTGTGTGTGTGTGTGTGTGTGTGTGTGTGTGTGTGTGTGAGCGAGAGAGAGTCCCTGATTCTGTCTGTGACAGAGTCCCTGATTCTGTGTGTGACAGACAGAGTCGCTTAGTCTGTCGGTGACAGAGAGATTCCCTGAGTCTGTCGGTGACAGAGAGAGTCCCTGAGTCTGTCGGTGACAGAGAGAGTCCCTGAGTCTGTGTGTGAGAGAGAGAGATTCCCTGAGTCTGTGTGAGAGAGAGGGAGAGAGTCCCTGAGTTTGTGAGAGAGAGAGTCCCTGAGTCTGGGTGAGAGAGAGAGAGAGAGAGAGAGAGACCCAGTGTCTGTGTGAGAGAGAGAGAGAGTAGCTGAGTATGGGTGTGTGAGAGGGAGAGAGTCCCTGATTCTGTGTGAGAGAGAGAGAGAGAGTGAGAGAGAGTCCCTGAATCTGTGTGTGTCTGTGTGTGTGTGTGTGTGTGTGTGTGAGAGAGAGGGTCCCTGATTCTGTGCATGACAGAGAGAGTCCCTGAGTCTGCCGGTGACAGAGAGAGTCCCTGAGTCAGTGTGTGAGAGAGAGAGATTCCCTGAGTCTGTGTGTGAGAGAGAGTCCCTGAGTCTGATTGAGAGCGAGAGAGTCCCTGAGTCTGCTTGTGAGAGAGAGAGAGTCCCTGAGTCTGTGTGTGACAGACAGAGTCGCTTAGTCTGTCGGTGACAGAGAGATTCCCTGAGTCTGTCGGTGTCAGAGAGAGTCCCTGAGTCTGTGTGTGAGAGAGAGAGAGAGAGAGTCCCTGAGTCTGTGTGTGAGAGAGAGAGAGAGAGAGTCCCTGAGTCTGTGTGTGAGAGTGAGTCCCTGAGTCTGTGAGAGAGAGAATCCCTGAGTCTGTGTGAGAGAAAATCCCTGAGTCTGTGTGGGAGAGAGAGAGTCCCTGAGTCTGAGTGAGAGAGAGAGTCCCTGAGTCTCTGTGTGAGAGAGTCCATGGGTCTGTGTGTGAGAGAGTGAGAGAGTCCCTGTTTCTCTGTGTGAGAGAGAATCCCTGAGTCCGTGTGTGACAGAGAGGCCCTGAGTCTGTCTGTGAGAGAGTCCCTGAGTCTGTGTGTGAGAGAGAGTGAATCCCTGAATCAGTGTGTGAGAGAGAGACCCAGAGTCTGTGTAACAGAGAGAGTCCCAGAGTCTGTGTGAAAGCGAGAGTCCCAGATTCTGTGAGAGAGAGAGAGTCCCTGAGTTTGTGAGAGAGAGAGTCCCTGATTCTGGGTGAGAGAGCGAGAGAGAGAGAGTCGCTGAGTCTGTGAGTGAGAGAGAGAGTCCCTGAGTCTGTGAGTGAGGGAATCCCTCAGTCTGTGTGAGAGAGAGTCGCTGAGTCTGTGTGAGAGAGAGAGAGTCCCTGAGTCTGCGTGTGTGAGTGGGAGAGTCCCTGAGTCTGTGTGGGAGAGAGTGAATCCCTGATTCTGTGTGTGAGAGAGAGTCCCTGATTCTGTTTCTGTGAGAGAGAGTCCCTGAGTCTGTGTGGGGAGAGAGAGAGTCCCTGAGTCTGTGTGTGTGAGAGAGTCCCTCAGTCTTTGTGTGTGTGAGAGACAGTCCCTGAGTCTGTGTTGAGAGAGAGAGAGTCCCTGAGTCTGTGTGGGAGAGAGGGAGAGAGTCCCAGAGTCTGTGTGAGAGAGAGAGAAAGAGAGAGTCCCTGAGTCTGTGTGAGAGAGTCCCTGAGTCTGTGTGAGAGAGAGTCCCTGAGTCTGTGTGAGAGAGAGTCCCTGAGTCTGTGTCTGAGAGTGAGAGAGTCCCTGTTTCTCTATGTGAGAGAGAATCCCTGAGTCCGTGTGTGACAGAGTCCCTGAGTCTGTCTGTGAGAGAGAGAGTCCCTGAGTCTGTGTGTGAGAGAGAGTGATTCCCTGTTTCTGTGTGTGTGAGAGTCCCTGAGTCTATGTGTGTGAGAGAGAGAGTCCCTGAGTCTGTGTTGAGAGAGAGAGTCCCTGAGTCTGTGTGGGAGAGAGGGAGAGAGATTCCCTGAGTCTGTGTGGGAGAGAGAGAGAGAGAGAGTTCCAGAGTCAGTGTGGGAGAGAGAGAGAGTCCCTGTGTCTGCGAGAGAGAGAGAGACCCTGAGTCTGTGTGTGAGAGAGAGAGTCCCTGAGTCTGTGAGTGAGGGAATCACTGAGTCTGTGTGAGAGAGAGAGAGAGAGTCCCTGAGAATGCGTGTGTCAGTGGGAGAGTCCCTGAGACTGTGTGGGAGAGAGTGAATTCCTGATTCTGTGTGTGAGAGACAGTCCCTGCGTCTGTTTCTGTGAGAGGGAGTCCCTGAGTCTGTGTGTGTGAGAGAGTCCCTGCATCTGTTTCTGTGAGAGAGGGTCCCTGAGTCTGTGTGAGAGAGTCCCTGAGTTTGTGTGTGCGAGAGAGAGAGAGAGTCCCTGAGCCTGTGTGTGAGAGAGTGAGAGAGACAGTGTCCCTGTTTCTCTGTGTGAGAGAGTCCCTGAGTCTGTGTCTGAGAGTGAGAATCCCTGTTTCTCTGTGTGAGAGAGAGTCCCTGAGTCCGTGTGTGACAGAGACCCTGAGTCTGTCTGTGAGAGAGAGAGTCCCTGAGTCTGTGTGTGAGAGAGAGTGATTCCCTGTTTCTGTGTGTGTGAGAGTCCCTGAGTCTGTGTGTGAGAGAGAGAGAGTCACTGACTCTGTGTGAGAGAGAGAGAGAGAGAGATTCCCTTCGTCGGTGTGAGAGAGCGAGGCCCTGTGTCTCAGTGTGAGAGAGTCCCTGAGTCTGTGTGAGAACGTGAGAGTCCCTGAGTCTGTGTGTGAGAAAGAGAGAATCCCTGAGTCTGTGTGTGTGAGAGAGAGAGACCCTGAGTCTGTGTGTGTGAGAGAGAGTCCCTAGTCTGTGTGTGTGAGAGAGAGAGTCCCTGAGTCTGTGTGAGAGAGAGAGAGTCCCTGATTCTGTGTGTGTGTGTGAGAGAGTCCCTGGGTCTGTGTGAGAGAGAGAGTCCCTGATTCTGTGTGTGTGAGAGAGAGAGAGAGAGAGAGTCCGTGAGTCTGTGCGTGTGTGAGAGAGAGTCCCTGAGTCTGTGTGTGAGTGAGCGAGAGTCCCTGAGTCTGTGTGAGCGAGAGAGACTCCCTGAGTCTGTGTGTGAGACAGAGTGAGTCTCTGAGTCTGTGTGTGAGTGAGAGAGAGTCCTGAGTCTGTGTGTGAGAGAGAGTGAGTCCCTGTGTCTGCGAGAGAGAGAGAGACCCTGAGTCTGTGTGTGAGAGAATCCCTGAGTCTGTGTGTGAGAGAGAGATTCCCTGAGTCTGTGTGAGAGAGAGGGAGAGAGTCCCTGAGTTTGTGAGAGAGTCCCTGAGTCTGGGTGAGAGAGAGAGAGAGAGAGAGAGACCCTGTGTCTGTGTGTGAGCGAGAGACATTAGCTGAGTCTGCGTGTGTGAGAGGGAGAGAGTCCCTGATTCTGTGTGGGAGAGAGAGTCCCTGAATCTGTGTGTGTGTGTGTGTGTGTGTGTGTGTGTGTGTGTGTGTGTGTGTGTGTGTGTGTGTGTGTGTGTGTGTGTGTGTGTGTGTGTGTGTGTGTGTGTGAGCGAGAGAGAGTCCCTGATTCTGTCTGTGACAGAGTCCCTGATTCTGTGTGTGACAGACAGAGTCGCTTAGTCTGTCGGTGACAGAGAGATTCCCTGAGTCTGTCGGTGACAGAGAGAGTCCCTGAGTCTGTCGGTGACAGAGAGAGTCCCTGAGTCTGTGTGTGAGAGAGAGAGATTCCCTGAGTCTGTGTGAGAGAGAGGGAGAGAGTCCCTGAGTTTGTGAGAGAGAGAGTCCCTGAGTCTGGGTGAGAGAGAGAGAGAGAGAGAGAGAGACCCAGTGTCTGTGTGAGAGAGAGAGAGAGTAGCTGAGTATGGATGTGTGAGAGGGAGAGAGTCCCTGATTCTGTGTGAGAGAGAGAGAGAGAGTGAGAGAGAGTCCCTGAATCTGTGTGTGTCTGTGTGTGTGTGTGTGTGTGTGTGTGAGAGAGAGGGTCCCTGATTCTGTGCATGACAGAGAGAGTCCCTGAGTCTGTGTGTGACAGACAGAGTCGCTTAGTCTGTCGGTGACAGAGAGATTCCCTGAGTCTGTCAGTGACAGAGAGAGTCCCTGAGTCTGCCGGTGACAGAGAGAGTCCCTGAGTCAGTGTGTGAGAGAGAGAGATTCCCTGAGTCTGTGTGTGAGAGAGAGTCCCTGAGTCTGATTGAGAGCGAGAGAGTCCCTGAGTCTGCTTGTGAGAGAGAGAGTCCCTGAGTCTGTGTGTGACAGACAGAGTCGCTTAGTCTGTCGGTGACAGAGAGATTCCCTGAGTCTGTCGGTGTCAGAGAGAGTCCCTGAGTCTGTGTGTGAGAGAGAGAGAGAGAGAGTCCCTGAGTCTGTGTGTGAGAGTGAGTCCCTGAGTCTGTGAGAGAGAGAATCCCTGAGTCTGTGTGAGAGAAAATCCCTGAGTCTGTGTGGGAGAGAGAGAGTCCCTGAGTCTGAGTGAGAGAGAGAGTCCCTGAGTCTCTGTGTGAGAGAGTCCATGGGTCTGTGTGTGAGAGAGTGAGAGAGTCCCTGTTTCTCTGTGTGAGAGAGAATCCCTGAGTCCGTGTGTGACAGAGAGGCCCTGAGTCTGTCTGTGAGAGAGTCCCTGAGTCTGTGTGTGAGAGAGAGTGAATCCCTGAATCAGTGTGTGAGAGAGAGACCCAGAGTCTGTGTAACAGAGAGAGTCCCAGAGTCTGTGTGAAAGCGAGAGTCCCAGATTCTGTGAGAGAGAGAGAGTCCCTGAGTTTGTGAGAGAGAGAGTCCCTGATTCTGGGTGAGAGAGCGAGAGAGAGAGTCGCTGAGTCTGTGAGTGAGAGAGAGAGTCCCTGAGTCTGTGAGTGAGGGAATCCCTCAGTCTGTGTGAGAGAGAGTCGCTGAGTCTGTGTGAGAGAGAGAGAGTCCCTGAGTCTGCGTGTGTGAGTGGGAGAGTCCCTGAGTCTGTGTGGGAGAGAGTGAATCCCTGATTCTGTGTGTGAGAGAGAGTCCCTGATTCTGTTTCTGTGAGAGAGAGTCCCTGAGTCTGTGTGGGGAGAGAGAGAGTCCCTGAGTCTGTGTGTGTGAGAGAGTCCCTCAGTCTTTGTGTGTGTGAGAGACAGTCCCTGAGTCTGTGTTGAGAGAGAGAGAGTCCCTGAGTCTGTGTGGGAGAGAGGGAGAGAGTCCCAGAGTCTGTGTGAGAGAGAGAGAAAGAGAGAGTCCCTGAGTCTGTGTGAGAGAGTCCCTGAGTCTGTGTGAGAGAGAGTCCCTGAGTCTGTGTGAGAGAGAGTCCCTGAGTCTGTGTCTGAGAGTGAGAGAGTCCCTGTTTCTCTATGTGAGAGAGAATCCCTGAGTCCGTGTGTGACAGAGTCCCTGAGTCTGTCTGTGAGAGAGAGAGTCCCTGAGTCTGTGTGTGAGAGAGAGTGATTCCCTGTTTCTGTGTGTGTGAGAGTCCCTGAGTCTATGTGTGTGAGAGAGAGAGTCCCTGAGTCTGTGTTGAGAGAGAGAGTCCCTGAGTCTGTGTGGGAGAGAGGGAGAGAGATTCCCTGAGTCTGTGTGGGAGAGAGAGAGAGAGAGAGTTCCAGAGTCAGTGTGGGAGAGAGAGAGAGTCCCTGTGTCTGCGAGAGAGAGAGAGACCCTGAGTCTGTGTGTGAGAGAATCCCTGAGTCTGTGTGTGAGAGAGAGATTCCCTGAGTCTGTGTGAGAGAGAGGGAGAGAGTCCCTGAGTTTGTGAGAGAGTCCCTGAGTCTGGGTGAGAGAGAGAGAGAGAGAGAGAGACCCTGTGTCTGAGTGTGAGAGAGAGAGATTAGCTGAGTCTGCGTGTGTGAGAGGGAGAGAGTCCCTGATTCTGTGTGGGAGAGAGAGTCCCTGAATCTGTGTGTGTGTGTGTGTGTGTGTGTGTGTGTGTGTGTGTGTGTGTGTGTGTGTGTGTGTGTGTGTGTGTGTGTGTGAGAGAGAGAGAGTCCCTGATTCTGTCTGTGACAGAGTCCCTGATTCTGTGTGTGACAGACAGAGTCGCTTAGTCTGTCGGTGACAGAGAGAGTCCCTGAGTCTGTCGGTGACAGAGAGAGTCCCTGAATCTGTGTGTGAGAGAGAGTGAGTCCCTGTTTCTGTGTGTGAGAGAGAGAGAGTCCCTGAGTCTGTGTGAGAGTGAGAGAGAGAGTCCCTTTGTCTGTGTGAGAGAGATTCCCTTATTCTGTGTGAGAGAGAGTCCCTGAGTCTGCATGTGTGAGAGGGAGAGAGTCCCCGAGTCTGTGTGGGAAGGAGATTCCCTGAGTCTGTGTGTGTGAGAGAGAGTCCCTGAGCCTGTGTGTGAGAGAGTGAGAGAGAGAGTGTCCCTGTTTCTCTGTGTGAGAGAGTCCCTCAGTCTGTGTCTGAGAGTGAGAGAGTCCCTGTTTCTCTGTGTGAGAGTCCCTGAGTCCGTGTGTGACAGAGTCCCTGAGTCTGTCTGTGAGAGAGAGAGTCCCTGAGTCTGTGTGTGAGAGAGAGTGATTCCCTGTTTCTGTGTGTGTGAGAGTCCCTGAGTCTATGTGTGTGAGAGAGACTCCCTGCGTCTGTGTGAGAGAGAGAGTCTCTGAGTCTGTGTGAGAGACAATCCCTGAGTCTGTGTGTGTGAGAGAGAGAGAGAGATTCCCTTCGTCGGTGTGAGAGCGAGAGAGTCACTGACTCTGTGTGAGAGAGAGAGAGAGAGTCCCAGAGTCTGTGTGAGAGAGAGAGAGAGAGAGAGTCCCTGAGTCTGTGTGAGAGAGAGAGAGAGAGTCCCTGAGTCTGTGTGTCTGAGTGTGAGAGAGAGAGGCCCTGTGTCTCAGTGTGAGAGAGTCCCTGAGTCTGTGTGAGTGAGAGAGAGAGTCCCTGAGTCTGTGTGTCTGAGTGTGAGAGAGAGAGGCCCTGTGTCTCAGTTTGAGAGAGACCCTGAGTCTGTGTGAGAACGTGAGAGTCCCTGAGTCTGTGTGTGAGAAAGAGAGACTCCCTGAGTCTGTGTGTGTGAGAGAGAGAGACCCTGAGTCTGTGTGTGTGAGAGAGAGTCCCTAGTCTGTGTGTGTGAGAGAGAGTCCCTGAATCTGTGTGAGAGAGAGAGAGAGTCCCTGATTCTGTGTGTCTGTGAGAGAGAGAGAGAGAGAGAGAGAGAGAGTCCCTGAGTCTGTGTGTGAGAGAGAGAGTCCCTGAGTCTGTGTGAGAGAGAGAGTCCCTGATTCTGTGTGTGTGTGAGAGAGAGAGTCCCTGAGTCTGTGTGAGAGAGAGAGAGTCCCTGATTCTGTGTGTGTGAGAGAGAGAGAGAGTCCCTGAGTCTGTGCGTGTGAGAGAGAGAGTCCCTGAGTCTGTGTGTGAGTGAGCGAGAGTCCCTGAGTCTGTGTGTGAGCGAGAGAGACTCCCTGAGTCTCTGTGAGACAGAGTGAATCCCTGAGTCTGTGTGTGAGTGAGAGAGAGTCCTGAGTCTGTGTGTGAGAGAGAGTGAGTCCCTGAGTCTGAGTGAGAGAGAGAGTCCCTGAGTCTCTGTGTGAGAGAGTCCATGGGTCTGTGTGTGAGAGAGTGAGAGAATCCCTGTTTCTCTGTGTGAGAGAGAATCCCTGAGTCCGTGTGTGACAGAGAGGCCCTGAGTCTGTCTGTGAGAGAGTCCCTGAGTCTGTGTGTGAGAGAGAGTGAATCCCTGAATCAGTGTGTGAGAGAGTCCCTGAGTCTGTGTGTGAGAGAGAGAGAGTCACTGACTCTGTGTGAGAGAGAGAGAGAGAGAGATTCCCTTCGTCGGTGTGAGAGAGCGAGGCCCTGTGTCTCAGTGTGAGAGAGTCCCTGAGTCTGTGTGAGAACGTGAGAGTCCCTGAGTCTGTGTGTGAGAAAGAGAGAATCCCTGAGTCTGTGTGTGTGAGAGAGAGAGACCCTGAGTCTGTGTGTGTGAGAGAGAGTCCCTAGTCTGTGTGTGTGAGAGAGAGAGTCCCTGAGTCTGTGTGAGAGAGAGAGAGTCCCTGATTCTGTGTGTGTGTGTGAGAGAGTCCCTGGGTCTGTGTGAGAGAGAGAGTCCCTGATTCTGTGTGTGTGAGAGAGAGAGAGAGAGAGAGTCCGTGAGTCTGTGCGTGTGTGAGAGAGAGTCCCTGAGTCTGTGTGTGAGTGAGCGAGAGTCCCTGAGTCTGTGTGAGCGAGAGAGACTCCCTGAGTCTGTGTGTGAGACAGAGTGAGTCTCTGAGTCTGTGTGTGAGTGAGAGAGAGTCCTGAGTCTGTGTGTGAGAGAGAGTGAGTCCCTGTGTCTGCGAGAGAGAGAGAGACCCTGAGTCTGTGTGTGAGAGAATCCCTGAGTCTGTGTGTGAGAGAGAGATTCCCTGAGTCTGTGTGAGAGAGAGGGAGAGAGTCCCTGAGTTTGTGAGAGAGTCCCTGAGTCTGGGTGAGAGAGAGAGAGAGAGAGAGAGACCCTGTGTCTGTGTGTGAGCGAGAGACATTAGCTGAGTCTGCGTGTGTGAGAGGGAGAGAGTCCCTGATTCTGTGTGGGAGAGAGAGTCCCTGAATCTGTGTGTGTGTGTGTGTGTGTGTGTGTGTGTGTGTGTGTGTGTGTGTGTGTGTGTGTGTGTGTGTGTGTGTGTGTGTGAGCGAGAGAGAGTCCCTGATTCTGTCTGTGACAGAGTCCCTGATTCTGTGTGTGACAGACAGAGTCGCTTAGTCTGTCGGTGACAGAGAGATTCCCTGAGTCTGTCGGTGACAGAGAGAGTCCCTGAGTCTGTCGGTGACAGAGAGAGTCCCTGAGTCTGTGTGTGAGAGAGAGAGATTCCCTGAGTCTGTGTGAGAGAGAGGGAGAGAGTCCCTGAGTTTGTGAGAGAGAGAGTCCCTGAGTCTGGGTGAGAGAGAGAGAGAGAGAGAGAGAGACCCAGTGTCTGTGTGAGAGAGAGAGAGAGTAGCTGAGTATGGGTGTGTGAGAGGGAGAGAGTCCCTGATTCTGTGTGAGAGAGAGAGAGAGAGTGAGAGAGAGTCCCTGAATCTGTGTGTGTCTGTGTGTGTGTGTGTGTGTGTGTGTGAGAGAGAGGGTCCCTGATTCTGTGCATGACAGAGAGAGTCCCTGAGTCTGCCGGTGACAGAGAGAGTCCCTGAGTCAGTGTGTGAGAGAGAGAGATTCCCTGAGTCTGTGTGTGAGAGAGAGTCCCTGAGTCTGATTGAGAGCGAGAGAGTCCCTGAGTCTGCTTGTGAGAGAGAGAGAGTCCCTGAGTCTGTGTGTGACAGACAGAGTCGCTTAGTCTGTCGGTGACAGAGAGATTCCCTGAGTCTGTCGGTGTCAGAGAGAGTCCCTGAGTCTGTGTGTGAGAGAGAGAGAGAGAGAGTCCCTGAGTCTGTGTGTGAGAGAGAGAGAGAGAGAGTCCCTGAGTCTGTGTGTGAGAGTGAGTCCCTGAGTCTGTGAGAGAGAGAATCCCTGAGTCTGTGTGAGAGAAAATCCCTGAGTCTGTGTGGGAGAGAGAGAGTCCCTGAGTCTGAGTGAGAGAGAGAGTCCCTGAGTCTCTGTGTGAGAGAGTCCATGGGTCTGTGTGTGAGAGAGTGAGAGAGTCCCTGTTTCTCTGTGTGAGAGAGAATCCCTGAGTCCGTGTGTGACAGAGAGGCCCTGAGTCTGTCTGTGAGAGAGTCCCTGAGTCTGTGTGTGAGAGAGAGTGAATCCCTGAATCAGTGTGTGAGAGAGAGACCCAGAGTCTGTGTAACAGAGAGAGTCCCAGAGTCTGTGTGAAAGCGAGAGTCCCAGATTCTGTGAGAGAGAGAGAGTCCCTGAGTTTGTGAGAGAGAGAGTCCCTGATTCTGGGTGAGAGAGCGAGAGAGAGAGTCGCTGAGTCTGTGAGTGAGAGAGAGAGTCCCTGAGTCTGTGAGTGAGGGAATCCCTCAGTCTGTGTGAGAGAGAGTCGCTGAGTCTGTGTGAGAGAGAGAGAGTCCCTGAGTCTGCGTGTGTGAGTGGGAGAGTCCCTGAGTCTGTGTGGGAGAGAGTGAATCCCTGATTCTGTGTGTGAGAGAGAGTCCCTGATTCTGTTTCTGTGAGAGAGAGTCCCTGAGTCTGTGTGGGGAGAGAGAGAGTCCCTGAGTCTGTGTGTGTGAGAGAGTCCCTCAGTCTTTGTGTGTGTGAGAGACAGTCCCTGAGTCTGTGTTGAGAGAGAGAGAGTCCCTGAGTCTGTGTGGGAGAGAGGGAGAGAGTCCCAGAGTCTGTGTGAGAGAGAGAGAAAGAGAGAGTCCCTGAGTCTGTGTGAGAGAGTCCCTGAGTCTGTGTGAGAGAGAGTCCCTGAGTCTGTGTGAGAGAGAGTCCCTGAGTCTGTGTCTGAGAGTGAGAGAGTCCCTGTTTCTCTATGTGAGAGAGAATCCCTGAGTCCGTGTGTGACAGAGTCCCTGAGTCTGTCTGTGAGAGAGAGAGTCCCTGAGTCTGTGTGTGAGAGAGAGTGATTCCCTGTTTCTGTGTGTGTGAGAGTCCCTGAGTCTATGTGTGTGAGAGAGAGAGTCCCTGAGTCTGTGTTGAGAGAGAGAGTCCCTGAGTCTGTGTGGGAGAGAGGGAGAGAGATTCCCTGAGTCTGTGTGGGAGAGAGAGAGAGAGAGAGTTCCAGAGTCAGTGTGGGAGAGAGAGAGAGTCCCTGTGTCTGCGAGAGAGAGAGAGACCCTGAGTCTGTGTGTGAGAGAATCCCTGAGTCTGTGTGTGAGAGAGAGATTCCCTGAGTCTGTGTGAGAGAGAGGGAGAGAGTCCCTGAGTTTGTGAGAGAGTCCCTGAGTCTGGGTGAGAGAGAGAGAGAGAGAGAGAGACCCTGTGTCTGAGTGTGAGAGAGAGAGATTAGCTGAGTCTGCGTGTGTGAGAGGGAGAGAGTCCCTGATTCTGTGTGGGAGACAGAGTCCCTGAATCTGTGTGTGTGTGTGTGTGTGTGTGTGTGTGTGTTTGTGTGTGTGTGTGTGTGAGAGAGAGAGAGTCCCTGATTCTGTCTGTGACAGAGTCCCTGATTCTGTGTGTGACAGACAGAGTCGCTTAGTCTGTCGGTGACAGAGAGAGTCCCTGAGTCTGTCGGTGACAGAGAGAGTCCCTGAATCTGTGTGTGAGAGAGAGTGAGTCCCTGTTTCTGTGTGTGAGAGAGAGAGAGTCCCTGAGTCTGTGTGAGAGTGAGAGAGAGAGTCCCTTTGTCTGTGTGAGAGAGATTCCCTTATTCTGTGTGAGAGAGAGTCCCTGAGTCTGCATGTGTGAGAGGGAGAGAGTCCCCGAGTCTGTGTGGGAAGGAGATTCCCTGAGTCTGTGTGTGTGAGAGAGAGTCCCTGAGCCTGTGTGTGAGAGAGTGAGAGAGAGAGTGTCCCTGTTTCTCTGTGTGAGAGAGTCCCTCAGTCTGTGTCTGAGAGTGAGAGAGTCCCTGTTTCTCTGTGTGAGAGTCCCTGAGTCCGTGTGTGACAGAGTCCCTGAGTCTGTCTGTGAGAGAGAGAGTCCCTGAGTCTGTGTGTGAGAGAGAGTGATTCCCTGTTTCTGTGTGTGTGAGAGTCCCTGAGTCTATGTGTGTGAGAGAGACTCCCTGCGTCTGTGTGAGAGAGAGAGTCTCTGAGTCTGTGTGAGAGACAATCCCTGAGTCTGTGTGTGTGAGAGAGAGAGAGAGATTCCCTTCGTCGGTGTGAGAGCGAGAGAGTCACTGACTCTGTGTGAGAGAGAGAGAGAGAGTCCCAGAGTCTGTGTGAGAGAGAGAGAGAGAGAGAGTCCCTGAGTCTGTGTGAGAGAGAGAGAGAGAGTCCCTGAGTCTGTGTGTCTGAGTGTGAGAGAGAGAGGCCCTGTGTCTCAGTGTGAGAGAGTCCCTGAGTCTGTGTGAGTGAGAGAGAGAGTCCCTGAGTCTGTGTGTCTGAGTGTGAGAGAGAGAGGCCCTGTGTCTCAGTTTGAGAGAGACCCTGAGTCTGTGTGAGAACGTGAGAGTCCCTGAGTCTGTGTGTGAGAAAGAGAGACTCCCTGAGTCTGTGTGTGTGAGAGAGAGAGACCCTGAGTCTGTGTGTGTGAGAGAGAGTCCCTAGTCTGTGTGTGTGAGAGAGAGTCCCTGAATCTGTGTGAGAGAGAGAGAGAGTCCCTGATTCTGTGTGTCTGTGAGAGAGAGAGAGAGAGAGAGAGAGAGAGTCCCTGAGTCTGTGTGTGAGAGAGAGAGTCCCTGAGTCTGTGTGAGAGAGAGAGTCCCTGATTCTGTGTGTGTGTGAGAGAGAGAGTCCCTGAGTCTGTGTGAGAGAGAGAGAGTCCCTGATTCTGTGTGTGTGAGAGAGAGAGAGAGTCCCTGAGTCTGTGCGTGTGAGAGAGAGAGTCCCTGAGTCTGTGTGTGAGTGAGCGAGAGTCCCTGAGTCTGTGTGTGAGCGAGAGAGACTCCCTGAGTCTCTGTGAGACAGAGTGAATCCCTGAGTCTGTGTGTGAGTGAGAGTCCTGAGTCTGTGTGTGAGAGAGAGTGAGTCCCTGAGTCTGAGTGAGAGAGAGAGTCCCTGAGTCTCTGTGTGAGAGAGTCCATGGGTCTGTGTGTGAGAGAGTGAGAGAATCCCTGTTTCTCTGTGTGAGAGAGAATCCCTGAGTCCGTGTGTGACAGAGAGGCCCTGAGTCTGTCTGTGAGAGAGTCCCTGAGTCTGTGTGTGAGAGAGAGTGAATCCCTGAATCAGTGTGTGAGAGAGAGTCCCAGTCCGTGTAACAGTGAGAGTCCCAGAGTCTGTGTGAAAGCGAGAGTCCCAGAGTCTGTGAGAGAGAGAGAGTCCCAGAGTCTGTGTGAGAGAGAGAGTCCCTGAGTCTGTGTGTGAGAGAGAGAGAGAGTCCCTGAGTCTGTGAGTGAGAGAGAGAGTCCCTGAGTCTGTGAGTGAGGGAATCACTGAGTCTGTGTGAGAGAGAGAGAGAGAGTCCCTGAGAATGCGTGTGTCAGTGGGAGAGTCCCTGAGACTGTGTGGGAGAGAGTGAATTCCTGATTCTGTGTGTGAGAGACAGTCCCTGCGTCTGTTTCTGTGAGAGGGAGTCCCTGAGTCTGTGTGTGTGAGAGAGTCCCTGCATCTGTTTCTGTGAGAGAGGGTCCCTGAGTCTGTGTGAGAGAGTCCCTGAGTTTGTGTGTGCGAGAGAGAGAGAGAGTCCCTGAGCCTGTGTGTGAGAGAGTGAGAGAGACAGTGTCCCTGTTTCTCTGTGTGAGAGAGTCCCTGAGTCTGTGTCTGAGAGTGAGAATCCCTGTTTCTCTGTGTGAGAGAGAGTCCCTGAGTCCGTGTGTGACAGAGACCCTGAGTCTGTCTGTGAGAGAGAGAGTCCCTGAGTCTGTGTGTGAGAGAGAGTGATTCCCTGTTTCTGTGTGTGTGAGAGTCCCTGAGTCTGTGTGTGAGAGAGAGAGAGTCACTGACTCTGTGTGAGAGAGAGAGAGAGAGAGATTCCCTTCGTCGGTGTGAGAGAGCGAGGCCCTGTGTCTCAGTGTGAGAGAGTCCCTGAGTCTGTGTGAGAACGTGAGAGTCCCTGAGTCTGTGTGTGAGAAAGAGAGAATCCCTGAGTCTGTGTGTGTGAGAGAGAGAGACCCTGAGTCTGTGTGTGTGAGAGAGAGTCCCTAGTCTGTGTGTGTGAGAGAGAGAGTCCCTGAGTCTGTGTGAGAGAGAGAGAGTCCCTGATTCTGTGTGTGTGTGTGAGAGAGTCCCTGGGTCTGTGTGAGAGAGAGAGTCCCTGATTCTGTGTGTGTGAGAGAGAGAGAGAGAGAGAGTCCGTGAGTCTGTGCGTGTGTGAGAGAGAGTCCCTGAGTCTGTGTGTGAGTGAGCGAGAGTCCCTGAGTCTGTGTGAGCGAGAGAGACTCCCTGAGTCTGTGTGTGAGACAGAGTGAGTCTCTGAGTCTGTGTGTGAGTGAGAGAGAGTCCTGAGTCTGTGTGTGAGAGAGAGTGAGTCCCTGTGTCTGCGAGAGAGAGAGAGACCCTGAGTCTGTGTGTGAGAGAATCCCTGAGTCTGTGTGTGAGAGAGAGATTCCCTGAGTCTGTGTGAGAGAGAGGGAGAGAGTCCCTGAGTTTGTGAGAGAGTCCCTGAGTCTGGGTGAGAGAGAGAGAGAGAGAGAGAGACCCTGTGTCTGTGTGTGAGCGAGAGACATTAGCTGAGTCTGCGTGTGTGAGAGGGAGAGAGTCCCTGATTCTGTGTGGGAGAGAGAGTCCCTGAATCTGTGTGTGTGTGTGTGTGTGTGTGTGTGTGTGTGTGTGTGTGTGTGTGTGTGTGTGTGTGTGTGTGTGTGAGCGAGAGAGAGTCCCTGATTCTGTCTGTGACAGAGTCCCTGATTCTGTGTGTGACAGACAGAGTCGCTTAGTCTGTCGGTGACAGAGAGATTCCCTGAGTCTGTCGGTGACAGAGAGAGTCCCTGAGTCTGTCGGTGACAGAGAGAGTCCCTGAGTCTGTGTGTGAGAGAGAGAGATTCCCTGAGTCTGTGTGAGAGAGAGGGAGAGAGTCCCTGAGTTTGTGAGAGAGAGAGTCCCTGAGTCTGGGTGAGAGAGAGAGAGAGAGAGAGAGAGACCCAGTGTCTGTGTGAGAGAGAGAGAGAGTAGCTGAGTATGGGTGTGTGAGAGGGAGAGAGTCCCTGATTCTGTGTGAGAGAGAGAGAGAGAGTGAGAGAGAGTCCCTGAATCTGTGTGTGTCTGTGTGTGTGTGTGTGTGTGTGTGTGAGAGAGAGGGTCCCTGATTCTGTGCATGACAGAGAGAGTCCCTGAGTCTGCCGGTGACAGAGAGAGTCCCTGAGTCAGTGTGTGAGAGAGAGAGATTCCCTGAGTCTGTGTGTGAGAGAGAGTCCCTGAGTCTGATTGAGAGCGAGAGAGTCCCTGAGTCTGCTTGTGAGAGAGAGAGAGTCCCTGAGTCTGTGTGTGACAGACAGAGTCGCTTAGTCTGTCGGTGACAGAGAGATTCCCTGAGTCTGTCGGTGTCAGAGAGAGTCCCTGAGTCTGTGTGTGAGAGAGAGAGAGAGAGAGTCCCTGAGTCTGTGTGTGAGAGTGAGTCCCTGAGTCTGTGAGAGAGAGAATCCCTGAGTCTGTGTGAGAGAAAATCCCTGAGTCTGTGTGGGAGAGAGAGAGTCCCTGAGTCTGAGTGAGAGAGAGAGTCCCTGAGTCTCTGTGTGAGAGAGTCCATGGGTCTGTGTGTGAGAGAGTGAGAGAGTCCCTGTTTCTCTGTGTGAGAGAGAATCCCTGAGTCCGTGTGTGACAGAGAGGCCCTGAGTCTGTCTGTGAGAGAGTCCCTGAGTCTGTGTGTGAGAGAGAGTGAATCCCTGAATCAGTGTGTGAGAGAGAGACCCAGAGTCTGTGTAACAGAGAGAGTCCCAGAGTCTGTGTGAAAGCGAGAGTCCCAGATTCTGTGAGAGAGAGAGAGTCCCTGAGTTTGTGAGAGAGAGAGTCCCTGATTCTGGGTGAGAGAGCGAGAGAGAGAGTCGCTGAGTCTGTGAGTGAGAGAGAGAGTCCCTGAGTCTGTGAGTGAGGGAATCCCTCAGTCTGTGTGAGAGAGAGTCGCTGAGTCTGTGTGAGAGAGAGAGAGTCCCTGAGTCTGCGTGTGTGAGTGGGAGAGTCCCTGAGTCTGTGTGGGAGAGAGTGAATCCCTGATTCTGTGTGTGAGAGAGAGTCCCTGATTCTGTTTCTGTGAGAGAGAGTCCCTGAGTCTGTGTGGGGAGAGAGAGAGTCCCTGAGTCTGTGTGTGTGAGAGAGTCCCTCAGTCTTTGTGTGTGTGAGAGACAGTCCCTGAGTCTGTGTTGAGAGAGAGAGAGTCCCTGAGTCTGTGTGGGAGAGAGGGAGAGAGTCCCAGAGTCTGTGTGAGAGAGAGAGAAAGAGAGAGTCCCTGAGTCTGTGTGAGAGAGTCCCTGAGTCTGTGTGAGAGAGAGTCCCTGAGTCTGTGTGAGAGAGAGTCCCTGAGTCTGTGTCTGAGAGTGAGAGAGTCCCTGTTTCTCTATGTGAGAGAGAATCCCTGAGTCCGTGTGTGACAGAGTCCCTGAGTCTGTCTGTGAGAGAGAGAGTCCCTGAGTCTGTGTGTGAGAGAGAGTGATTCCCTGTTTCTGTGTGTGTGAGAGTCCCTGAGTCTATGTGTGTGAGAGAGAGAGTCCCTGAGTCTGTGTGAGAGAGAGAGAGTCTCTGAGTCTGTGTGTGAGAGAGACTCCCTGCGTCTGTGTGAGAGAGAGTGTCTCTGAGTCTGTGTGAGAGACAATCCCTGAGTCTGTGTGTGTGAGAGAGAGAGAGAGATTCCCTTCGTCGGTGTGAGAGCGAGAGAGTCCCTGAGTCTGTGTGAGAGAGAGAGAGAGAGTCCCTGAGTCTGTGTGAGAGAGAGAGAGAAGAGTCCCTGAGTCTGTGTGAGAGAGAGAGAGAGAGAGAGTCCCTGACTCTGTGTGAGAGAGAGAGAGAGTCCCAGAGTCTGTGTGAGAGAGAGAGTCCCTGAGTCTGTGTGAGAGTCCCTGAGTCTGTGTGAGAGAGAGAGAGAGTCCCTGAGTCTGTGTGTCTGAGTGTGAGAGAGAGAGGCCTGTGTCTCAGTGTGAGAGAGTCCCTGAGTCTGTGTGAGAACGTGAGAGTCCCTGAGTTCTGTGTGTGAGAAAGAGAGAATCCCTGAGTCTGTGTGTGTGAGAGAGAGAGACCCTGAGTCTGTGTGTGTGAGAGAGAGTCCCTAGTCTGTGTGTGTGAGAGAGAGTCCCTGAGTCTGTGAGAGAGAGAGAGAGTCCCTGATTCTGTGTGTGTGTGTGAGAGAGAGTCCCTGAGTCTGTGTGAGAGAGAGAGTCCCTGAGTCTGTGTGTGAGAGAGAGAGAGAGTCCCTGAGTCTGTGAGTGAGAGAGAGAGTCCCTGAGTCTGTGAGTGAGGGCATCACTGAGTCTGTGTGAGAGAGAGAGAGAGTCCCTGAGTCTGCGTGTGTGAGTGGGAGAGTCCCTGAGTCTGTGTGGAAGAGAGTGAATCCCTGATTCTGTGTGTGAGAGAGAGTCCCTGCGTCTGTTTCTGTGAGAGAGAGTCCCTGAGTCTGTGTGTGTGAGAGAGTCCCTGCATCTGTTTCTGTGAGAGAGGGTCCCTGAGTCTGTGTGAGAGAGTCCCTGAGTCTGTGTGTGCGAGAGAGAGAGAGAGAGAGTCCCTGAGGCTGTGTGGCAGAGAGAGAGAGAGAGTCCCTGAGTCTGTGTGGGAGAGAGGCAGAGTGCCTGAGTCTGCGAGAGAGAGAATCCCTGAGTTTGTGAGAGAGAGAGTCCCTGATTCTGGGTGAGAGAGCGAGAGAGAGAGTCGCTGAGTCTGTGAGTGAGAGAGAGAGTCCCTGAGTCTGTGAGTGAGGGAATCCCTCAGTCTGTGTGAGAGAGAGTCGCTGAGCTCTGTGTGAGAGAGAGAGAGAGTCCCTGAGTCTGCGTGTGTGAGTGGGAGAGTCCCTGAGTCTGTGTGGGAGAGAGTGAATCCCTGATTCTGTGTGTGAGAGAGAGTCCCTGAGTCTGTGTGGGGAGAGAGAGAGTCCCTGAGTCTGTGTGTGTGAGTGTGTGTGTGTCCCTCAGTCTTTGTGTGTGTGAGAGAGTCCCTGAGTCTGTGGTGGGAGAAAGGGAGAGAGATTCCTGAGTCTGTGTGGGAGAGAGAGAGAGAGAGAGTTCCAGAGTCAGTGTGGGAGAGAGAGAGAGTCCCTGAGTCTGCGAGAGAGAGAGAGACACTGAGTCTGTGTGTGAGAGAATCCCTGAGTCTGTGTGTGAGAGAGTCCCTGAGTTTGTGAGAGAGTCCCTGAGTCTGGGTGAGAGAGAGAGAGAGAGAGAGACCCTGTGTCTGTGTGTGAGAGAGAGAGATTAGCTGAGTCTGCGTGTGTGAGAGGGAGATAGTCCCTGATTCTGTGTGGGAGAGAGAGTCCCTGAATCTGTGTGTGTGTGTGTGTGTGTGTGTGTGTGTGTGTGTGTGTGTGTGTGTGTGTGTGTGTGTGTGTGTGTGTGTGTGTGTGTGTGTGTGTGTGTGTGTGTGTGTGTGTGTGTGTGTGTGTGTGTGTGAGAGAGAGAGAGAGTCCCTGATTCTGTCTGTGACAGAGTCCCTGATTCTGTGTGTGACAGACAGAGTCGCTTAGTCTGTCGGTGACAGAGAGATTCCCTGAGTCTGTTGGTGACAGAGAGAGTCCCTGAGTCTGTGTGTGAGACAGAGAGATTCCCTGAGTCTGTGTGAGAGAGAGGGAGAGAGTCCCTGAGTTTGTGAGAGAGAGAGTCCCTGAGTCTGGGTGAGAGAGAGAGAGAGAGAGAGAGAGACCCAGTGTCTGTGTGTGAGAGAGAGAGAGTAGCTGAGTATGGGTGTGTGAGAGGGAGAGAGTCCCTGATTCTGTGTGAGAGAGAGAGAGAGAGTGAGAGAGAGTCCCTGAATCTGTGTGTATGTGTGTTTGTGTGTGTGTGTGTGTGTGTGTGTGTGCGTGTGAGAGAGAAGGTCCCTGATTCTGTGCATGACAGAGAGAGTCCCTGAGTCTCTCGGTGACAGAGAGATTCCCTGAGTCAGTGTGTGAGAGAGAGAGATTCCCTGAGTCTGTGTGTGAGAGAGTCCCTGAGTCTGACTGAGAGCGAGAGAGTCCTGAGTCTGCTTGTGAGAGAGAGAGAGTCCCTGAGTCTGTGCGTGACAGACAGAGTCGCTTAGTCTGTCGGTGACAGAGAGATTCCCTGAGTCTGTCGGTGACAGAGAGAGTCCCTGAGTCTGTCGGTGACAGAGAGAGTCCCTGAGTATGTGTGGGAGAGAGTGAGTCCCTGAGTCTGTGTGGGAGAAGAGAATCCCTGAGTCTGTTTCTGTGAGAGTCCCTGAGTCTGTGTGGGAGAGAGAGAGTCCCTGAGTCTGTGTGAGAGAGAGAGAGAGAGAGTCCCTGATTCTGTGTGTGTGAGAGAGAGAGAGTCCCTGAGTCTGTGTGTGAGAGAGAGACCCTGAGTCTGTGTGTGTGAGAGAGAGTCCCTGAGTCTGTGTGTGAGAGAGAGAGAGAGAGATAGTCCCTGAGTCTGTGTGAGAGAGAGAGAGAGAGAGAGAGACTCCCTGAGTCTGTGAGAGAGAGAGAGAGACCCTGAGTCTGTGTGTGAAAGAATCCCTGGGTCTGTGTGTGTGATAGGGAGTTCCAGATTCAGGGTGTCTGAGAGAGAGAGAGAGTCCCTGAGTCTGTGTGGGAGAGAGAGAGAGAGAGTCATTGAGTCTGTGTGGGAGAGAGAGAGAGAGAGAGAGTCCCTGATTCTGTGTGGGAGAGAGAGAGAGTCCCTGAGTCTGCGAGAGAGAGAGTCCCTGAGTCTCTGTGTGAGAGAATCCCCGAGTCTGTTTCTGTGAGAGTCCCTGAGTCTGTGTGGGAGAGAGAGAGTCCCTGAGTCTGTGTGGGAGAGAGAGAATCCCTGAGTCTGTTTCTGTGAGAGTCCCTGAGTCTGTGTTGGAGAGAGAGAGTGTCCCTGAGTCTGTGTGAGACAGAGAGAGTCCCTGATTCTGTGTGTGAGAGTGAGAGTCCCTGAGTCAGTAAGAGAGGGAGAGTCCCTGATTCTGTGTGAGAGAGTGAGAGTCCCTGAGTCTGTGTGTGTGTGAGAGAGAGTGTCCCTGAGTCTGTGTGTGTGAGAGAGTGTCCCTGAGTCTGTGTGTAAGAGAAAGAAAGTCCCTAAGTCTGTGGTGTGAGAGAGAGAGAGAGTAGCTGAGTCTGCGTGTGTGAGAGGGAGAGAGTCCCTGATTCTGTGTGGTCTGTGTGGGAGAGAGAGTCCCTGAGTCTGTGTGTGTGTGAGTGTGAGAGAGAGAGTTCCTGATTCTGTGTGGGAGAGAGAGTCCCTGAATCTGTGTGTGTGTGTGTGTGTGTGTGTGTGTGTGTGTGTGTGTGTGAGAGAGAGTTCCTGATTCTGTCTGTGACAGAGTCCCTGATTCTGTGTGTGACAGACAGAGTCGCTTAGTCTGTCGGTGACAGAGAGATTCCCTGAGTCTGTCAGTGACAGAGAGAGTCCCTGAGTCTGTCGGTGACAGAGCGAGTCCCAGAGTGTGTGTGTGAGAGAGAGAGAGAGAGAGTCCCTGAGTCTGTGTGTGAGAGTGATTGTCCCTGAGTCTGTGAGAGAGAGAATCCCTGAGTCTGTGTGTGAGAGAGAGAGAGAGAGAGTCCCTGAGTCTGTGTGTGAGAGTGAGAGTCCCTGAGTCTGTGAGAGACAGAATCCCTGAGTCTGTGTGAGAGAACATCCCTGAATCTCTGAGGGAGAGAAAGAGTCCCCTGAGTCTGTGCGGGGAGAGAGAGAATCCCTGAGTCTGTTTCTGTGAGAGTCCCTGAGTCTGTGTGGGAGAGAGAGAGAGAGAATCCCTGAGTCTGTGTGAGAGAACATCCCTGAGTCTGTGAGGGAGAGAGAGAGTCCCTGAGTCTGTGTGGGAGAGAGGGAGAGAGATTCCCTGAGTCTGTGTGGGAGAGAGAGAGAGAGAGAGTTCCAGAGTCAGTGTGGGAGAGAGAGAGAGTCCCCTGAGTCTGCGAGAGAGAGAGAGACCCTGAGTCTGTGTGTGAGAGAATCCCTGAGTCTGTGTGTGAGAGAGAGATTCCCTGAGTCTGTGTGAGAGAGAGGGAGAGAGTCCCTGAGTTTGTGAGAGAGTCCCTGAGTCTGGGTGAGAGAGGAGAGAGAGAGAGAGAGAGAGACCCTGTGTCTGTGTGTGAGAGAGAGAGATTAGCTGAGTCTGCGTGTGTGAGAGGGAGAGAGTCCCTGATTCTGTGTGGGAGAGAGAGTCCCTGAATCTGTGTGTGTGTGTTTGTGTGTGTGTGTGTGAGAGAGAGTGTCCCTGATTCTGCCTCTGACAGAGTCCCTGATTCTGTGTGTGACAGACAGAGTCGCTTAGTCTGTCGATGACAGAGAGATTCCCTGAGTCCTGTCAGTGACAGAGAAAGTCCCTGAGTCTGTCGGTAACAGAGCGAGTCCCAGAGTCTGTGTCTGAGAGAGAGTCCCTGAGTCTGTGTGTGAGAGAGAGAGTGAGAGTCCCTGAGTCTGTGTGTGAGAGAGAGAGTGAGAGTCCCTGAGTCTGTGTGTGAGAGAGAGAGAGAGTCCCTGAGTCTGTGTGAGAGAGTGAGAGAGTCCCTGAGTCTGTGTGTGAGAGAGAGTGAGAGAGTCCCTGAGTCTGTGTGTGAGAGTGAGAGTCCCTGAGTCTGTGTGAGAGAAAACCCCTGAGTCTGTGTGAGAGAAAATCCCTGAGTCTGTGTGGGAGAGAGAGAATCCCTGAGTCTGTTTCTGTGAGAGTCCCTGATTCTGTGCGTGAGAGTGAGAGTCCCTGAGTCTGTGTGGGAGAGAGAGAGTCCCTGAGTCTGTGTGAGAGAGAGAGAGAGAGAGTCCCTGAATCTGTGTGAGAGAGAGTGAGAGTCCGAGTCTGTGTGTGACAGAGAGAGAGAGAGTCCCTGAGTCTGTGTGAGAGAGAGAGAGAGTCCCTGAGTCTGTGTGGGAGAGAGAGAGAGAGAGTCCCTGAGTCTGTGTGGGAGAGAGAGAGTCCCTGAGTCTGTGTGAGAGAGAGTGAGAGTCCGAGTCTGTGTGTGACAGAGAGAGAGTCCCTGAGTCTGTGTGGGAGAGAAAGAGAGAGAGTCCCTGAGTCTGTGTGGGAGAGAGAGAGAGAGAGTCATTGAGTCTGTGTGGGAGAGAGAGAGAGAGAGAGAGTCCCTGATTCTGTGTGGGAGAGAGAGAGAGTCCCTGAGTCTGCGAGAGAGAGAGTCCCTGAGTCTCTGTGTGAGAGAATCCCTGAGACTGTGTGAGAGAAAATCCCTGAGTCTGTGCTGGAGAGAGAGTCCCTGTGTCTGTTTCTGTGAGAGAATGTCCCTGAGTCTGTGTGTGTGAGAGAGTCCCTGAGTCTGTGTTGAGAGAGAGAGAGAGAGTCCCTGAGTCTGTGTGTGACAGAGAGAGAGGGAGAGTCCTTGAGTCTGTGTGTGACAGAGAGAGAGAGTCCCTGAGTCTGTGTGGGAGAGAGAGAGAGAGATTCCCTGAGTCTGTGTGGGAGAGAGACAGTGACTGAGTCTGCGAGAGACACAGAGTCCCTGAGTCTGTGTGGGAGAGAGACAGTGACTGAGTCTGCGAGAGAGAGAGAGACCCTGAGTGTGTGTGTGACAGAATCCCTGGGTCTGTGTGTGAGAGAGAGAGAGAGTCCCTGAGTTTGTGAGAGAGAGAGTCCCTGATTCTGGGTGAGAGAGCGAGAGAGAGAATCCCTGAGTCTGTGAGTGAGAGAGAGAGTCCCTGAGTCTGTGAGTGAGGAATCCCTCAGTCTGTGTGAGAGAGAGTCCCTGAGTCGGTGTGAGAGAGAGAGAGAGTCCCTGAGTCTGCGTGTGTGAGTGGGAGAGTCCCTGAGTCTGTGTGGGAGAGAGTGAATCCCTGATTCTGTGTGTGAGAGAGAGTCCCTGAGTTTGTTTCTGTGAGAGAGAGTCCCTGAGTCTGTGTGGGAGAGAGAGAGAGTCCCTGAGTGTGTGCGTGTGAGAGAGTCCCTCAGTCTTTGTGTGTGTGAGAGAGTCCCTGAGTCTGTGTTGAGAGAGAGAGAGAGTCCCTGAGTCTGTGTGGGAGAGGGGGAGAGAGAGTCCCTGAGTCTGTGTGGGAGAGAGAGAGAGAGAGAGTCCCTGATTCAGTGTGGGAGAGAGAGTCCCTGAGTCTGCGAGAGAGAGAGAGACCCTGAGTCTGTGTGTGAGAGAATCCCTGAGTCTGTGTGTGAGAGAGGGAGAGAGTCGCTGAGTTTGTGAGAGAGAGAGTCCCTGAGTCTGGGTGAGAGAGAGAGAGAGAGAGAGAGACCCTGTGTCTGAATGTGAGAGAGAGAGATTAGCTGAGACTGCGTGTGTGAGAGGGAGAGAGTCCCTGATTCTGTGTGGGAGAGAGAGTCCCTGAATCTGTGTGTGTGTGTGTGTGAGAGACAGAGTTCCTGATTCTGTCTGTGACAGAGTCCCGGATTCTGTGTGTGACAGACAGAGTCGCTTAGTCTGTCGGTGACAGAGAGATTCCCTGAGTCTGTCGGTGACAGAGAGAGTCCCTGAGTCTGTCGGTGACAGAGAGAGTCCCAGAGTCTGTGTGTGAGAGAGAGAGAGAGAGTCCCTGAGTCTGTGTGTGACAGAGAGAGAGATTCCCTGAGTCTGTGTGTGACAGAGAGAGAGAGAGTCCCTGAGTCTGTGTGGCAGAGAGAGAGAGAGAGTCCCTGAGTCTGTGTGGGAGAGAGAGAGTCCCTGAGTCTGTGTGGGAGAGAGAGAATCCCTGAGTCTGTTTCTGTGAGAGTCCCTGAGTCTGTGTGGGAGAGAGAGAGAGTCCCTGAGTCTGTGTGAGACAGAGAGAGTCCCTGATTCTGTGTGTGAGAGTGAGAGTCCCTGAGTCTGTGTGTGTGAGAGAGAGAGTCCCTGAGTCTGTGTGTGAGAGAAAGAGAGAGAGAGAGTCCCTGAGTCTGTGAGAGAGAGAGAGAGAGAGACCCTGAGTCTGTGTGTGAAAGAATCCCTGGATCTGTGTGTGAGAGAGAGTCCCTGAGTCTGTTTCTGTCGAGAGTCCCTGAGTCTGTGTGGGAGAGAGAGAGAGTCCTTGAGTCTGTGTGTGTGAGAGAGTCCCTCAGTCTTTGTGTGTGTGAGAGTCCCTGAGTCTGTGTTGAGAGAGAGAGAGTCCCTCAGTTTGTGTGAGAGAGAGAGAGAGAGAGTCCCTGAGTCTGTGTGGGAGAGAGAGAGAGAGAGAGAGAGTCCCTGAGTCTGTGTGGGAGAGAGAGAGTCCCTGAGTCTGTGTGGGAGAGACAGAATCCCTGAGTCTGTTTCTGTGAGAGTCCCTGAGTCTGTGTGGGAGAGAGAGAGAGTCCCTGAGTCTGTGTGAGACAGAGAGAGTCCCTGATTCTGTGTGTGAGAGTGAGAGTCCCTGAGTCTGTGTGTAAAAGAAAGTCCCTAATTTGTGTGTGTGAGAGAGAGTCCCTGAGTCTGTGTGTGTGAGAGAGAGTCCCTGAGTCTGTGTGTGAGAGAGAGAGAAAGAGTCCCTGATTCTGTGTGTGTGAGAGAGAGAAAGAGTCCCTGATTCTGTGTGTGTGAGAGAGAGAGAGAATCCCTGAGTCTGTGTGTGAGAGAGAGACCCTGAGTCTGTGTGTGTGAGAGAGAGAGTCCCTGAGTCTGTGTGTGAGAGAAAGAGAGAGAGAGAGTCCCTGAGTCTGTGAGAGAGAGTGAGAGACCCTGAGTCTGTGTGTGAAAGAATCCCTGGATCTGTGTGTGAGAGAGAGTCCCTGAGTCTGTTTCTGTCGAGAGTCCCTGAGTCTGTGTGGGAGAGAGAGAGAGTCCCTGAGTCTGTGTGTGTGAGAGAGTCCCTCAGTCTTTGTGTGTGTGAGAGTCCCTGAGTCTGTGTTGAGAGAGAGAGAGTCCCTCAGTTTGTGTGAGAGAGAGAGAGAGAGAGTCCCTGAGTCTGTGTGGGAGAGAGAGAGAGAGAGAGAGAGACCCTGAGTCTGTGTGTGAGAGAATCCCTGAGTCTGTGTGTGAGAGAGAGAGATTCCCTGAGTCTGTGTGAGAGAGAGGGAGAGAGTCCCTGAGTTTGTGAGAGAGAGAGTCCCTGAGTCTGGGTGAGAGAGAGAGAGAGAGAGAGAGGGAGACCCTGTGTCTGTGAGTGAGAGAGAGAGAATCCCTGAGTCTGTGTGAGACCGAGAGAGTCCCTGATTCTGTCTGTGACAGAGTCCCTGAGTCTGTGTGTGAGAGTGAGCGTCCCTGAATCTCTGTGTGAGAGAATCCCTGAGTCTGTGTGAGAGAAAATCCCTGAGTCTGTGAGGGAGAGAGAGAGTCCCTGAGTCTGTGCGGGAGAGAGAGAATCCCTGAGTCTGTTTCTGTGAGAGTCCGAGTCTGTGTGGGAGAGAGAGTACCTGAGTCTGTGTGGGAGAGAGAGAGAGAGAGTCCCTGAGTCTGTGTGAGCGAGAGAGTGAGAGAATCCCTGAGTCTGTGTGGGAGAGAGAGAGAGAGAGAGTCCCTGACTCTGTGTGGGAGAGAGAGAGAGAGAGTACCTGAGTCTGTGTGAGAGAGAGAGTCCCAGAGTCTATGTGAGAGAGAGAGTCCCTGAGTCTGTGTGTGAGAGAGAGACTCCCTGAGTCTGTTTGTGAGAGAGAGAGAGAGAGAGTGCCTGAGTCTGTGAGTGAGAGAGAGAGTCCCTGAGTCTGTGAGTGAGGGAATCCCTGAGTCTGTGTGAGAGTGAATCCCTGATTCTGTGTGTGAGAGAGAATCCCTGCATCTGTTTCTGTGAGAGAGGGTCCCTGAGTCTGTGTGGGAGAGAGAGTCCCTGCATCTGTTTCTGTGAGAGAATGTCCCTGCTTCTGTGTGTGTGAGAGAGTCCCTGAGTCTGTGTTGAGAGAGAGAGAGAGTCCCTGAGTCTGTGTGTGAGAGAGAGAGAGAGAGAGAGAGTCCCTGAGTCTGTGTGTGACAGAGAGAGAGAGAGTCCCTGAGTCTGTGTGGGAGAGAGAGAGAGAGATTCCCTAAGTCTGTGTGGCAGAGAGAGAGAGAGAGTCCCTGAGTCTGTGTGGGAGAGAGAGAGTCCCTGAGTCTGTGTGAGAGAGAGTGAGAGTCCGAGTCTGTGTGTGACAGAGAGAGAGTCCCTGAGTCTGTGTGGGAGAGAAAGAGAGAGAGTCCCTGAGTCTGTGTGGGAGAGAGAGAGAGAGAGTCATTGAGTCTGTGTGGGAGAGAGAGAGAGAGAGAGAGTCCCTGATTCTGTGTGGGAGAGAGAGAGAGTCCCTGAGTCTGCGAGAGAGAGAGTCCCTGAGTCTCTGTGTGAGAGAATCCCTGAGACTGTGTGAGAGAAAATCCCTGAGTCTGTGCTGGAGAGAGAGTCCCTGTGTCTGTTTTCTGTGAGAGAATGTCCCTGAGTCTGTGTGTGTGAGAGAGTCCCTGAGTCTGTGTTGAGAGAGAGAGAGAGAGTCCCTGAGTCTGTGTGTGACAGAGAGAGAGGGAGAGTCCTTGAGTCTGTGTGTGACAGAGAGAGAGAGAGTCCCTGAGTCTGTGTGGGAGAGAGAGAGAGAGATTCCCTGAGTCTGTGTGGGAGAGAGACAGTGACTGAGTCTGCGAGAGAGACAGAGTCCCTGAGTCTGTGTGGGAGAGAGACAGTGACTGAGTCTGCGAGAGAGAGAGAGACCCTGAGTGTGTGTGTGACAGAATCCCTGGGTCTGTGTGTGAGAGAGAGAGAGAGTCCCTGAGTTTGTGAGAGAGAGAGTCCCTGATTCTGGGTGAGAGAGCGAGAGAGAGAATCCCTGAGTCTGTGAGTGAGAGAGAGAGTCCCTGAGTCTGTGAGTGAGGAATCCCTCAGTCTGTGTGAGAGAGAGTCCCTGAGTCGGTGTGAGAGAGAGAGAGAGTCCCTGAGTCTGCGTGTGTGAGTGGGAGAGTCCCTGAGTCTGTGTGGGAGAGAGTGAATCCCTGATTCTGTGTGTGAGAGAGAGTCCCTGAGTTTGTTTCTGTGAGAGAGAGTCCCTGAGTCTGTGTGGGAGAGAGAGAGAGTCCCTGAGTGTGTGCGTGTGAGAGAGTCCCTCAGTCTTTGTGTGTGTGAGAGAGTCCCTGAGTCTGTGTTGAGAGAGAGAGAGAGTCCCTGAGTCTGTGTGGGAGAGGGGGAGAGAGAGTCCCTGAGTCTGTGTGGGAGAGAGAGAGAGAGAGAGTCCCTGATTCAGTGTGGGAGAGAGAGTCCCTGAGTCTGCGAGAGAGAGAGAGACCCTGAGTCTGTGTGTGAGAGAATCCCTGAGTCTGTGTGTGAGAGAGGGAGAGAGTCGCTGAGTTTGTGAGAGAGAGAGTCCCTGAGTCTGGGTGAGAGAGAGAGAGAGAGAGAGAGACCCTGTGTCTGAGTGTGAGAGAGAGAGATTAGCTGAGACTGCGTGTGTGAGAGGGAGAGAGTCCCTGATTCTGTGTGGGAGAGAGAGTCCCTGAATCTGTGTGTGTGTGTGTGTGTGAGAGACAGAGTTCCTGATTCTGTCTGTGACAGAGTCCCGGATTCTGTGTGTGACAGACAGAGTCGCTTAGTCTGTCGGTGACAGAGAGATTCCCTGAGTCTGTCGGTGACAGAGAGAGTCCCTGAGTCTGTCGGTGACAGAGAGAGTCCCAGAGTCTGTGTGTGAGAGAGAGAGAGAGAGTCCCTGAGTCTGTGTGTGACAGAGAGAGAGATTCCCTGAGTCTGTGTGTGACAGAGAGAGAGAGAGTCCCTGAGTCTGTGTGGCAGAGAGAGAGAGAGAGTCCCTGAGTCTGTGTGGGAGAGAGAGAGTCCCTGAGTCTGTGTGGGAGAGAGAGAATCCCTGAGTCTGTTTCTGTGAGAGTCCCTGAGTCTGTGTGGGAGAGAGAGAGAGTCCCTGAGTCTGTGTGAGACAGAGAGAGTCCCTGATTCTGTGTGTGAGAGTGAGAGTCCCTGAGTCTGTGTGTGTGAGAGAGAGAGTCCCTGAGTCTGTGTGTGAGAGAAAGAGAGAGAGAGAGTCCCTGAGTCTGTGAGAGAGAGAGAGAGAGACCCTGAGTCTGTGTGTGAAAGAATCCCTGGATCTGTGTGTGAGAGAGAGTCCCTGAGTCTGTTTCTGTCGAGAGTCCCTGAGTCTGTGTGGGAGAGAGAGAGAGTCCTTGAGTCTGTGTGTGTGAGAGAGTCCCTCAGTCTTTGTGTGTGTGAGAGTCCCTGAGTCTGTGTTGAGAGAGAGAGAGTCCCTCAGTTTGTGTGAGAGAGAGAGAGAGAGAGTCCCTGAGTCTGTGTGGGAGAGAGAGAGAGAGAGAGAGAGTCCCTGAGTCTGTGTGGGAGAGAGAGAGTCCCTGAGTCTGTGTGGGAGAGACAGAATCCCTGAGTCTGTTTCTGTGAGAGTCCCTGAGTCTGTGTGGGAGAGAGAGAGAGTCCCTGAGTCTGTGTGAGACAGAGAGAGTCCCTGATTCTGTGTGTGAGAGTGAGAGTCCCTGAGTCTGTGTGTAAAAGAAAGTCCCTAATTTGTGTGTGTGAGAGAGAGTCCCTGAGTCTGTGTGTGTGAGAGAGAGTCCCTGAGTCTGTGTGTGAGAGAGAGAGAAAGAGTCCCTGATTCTGTGTGTGTGAGAGAGAGAAAGAGTCCCTGATTCTGTGTGTGTGAGAGAGAGAGAGAATCCCTGAGTCTGTGTGTGAGAGAGAGACCCTGAGTCTGTGTGTGTGAGAGAGAGAGTCCCTGAGTCTGTGTGTGAGAGAAAGAGAGAGAGAGAGTCCCTGAGTCTGTGAGAGAGAGTGAGAGACCCTGAGTCTGTGTGTGAAAGAATCCCTGGATCTGTGTGTGAGAGAGAGTCCCTGAGTCTGTTTCTGTCGAGAGTCCCTGAGTCTGTGTGGGAGAGAGAGAGAGTCCCTGAGTCTGTGTGTGTGAGAGAGTCCCTCAGTCTTTGTGTGTGTGAGAGTCCCTGAGTCTGTGTTGAGAGAGAGAGAGTCCCTCAGTTTGTGTGAGAGAGAGAGAGAGAGAGTCCCTGAGTCTGTGTGGGAGAGAGAGAGAGAGAGAGAGAGACCCTGAGTCTGTGTGTGAGAGAATCCCTGAGTCTGTGTGTGAGAGAGAGAGATTCCCTGAGTCTGTGTGAGAGAGAGGGAGAGAGTCCCTGAGTTTGTGAGAGAGAGAGTCCCTGAGTCTGGGTGAGAGAGAGAGAGAGAGAGAGAGAGAGGGAGACCCTGTGTCTGTGAGTGAGAGAGAGAGAATCCCTGAGTCTGTGTGAGACCGAGAGAGTCCCTGATTCTGTCTGTGACAGAGTCCCTGAGTCTGTGTGTGAGAGTGAGCGTCCCTGAATCTCTGTGTGAGAGAATCCCTGAGTCTGTGTGAGAGAAAATCCCTGAGTCTGTGAGGGAGAGAGAGAGTCCCTGAGTCTGTGCGGGAGAGAGAGAATCCCTGAGTCTGTTTCTGTGAGAGTCCGAGTCTGTGTGGGAGAGAGAGTACCTGAGTCTGTGTGGGAGAGAGAGAGAGAGAGTCCCTGAGTCTGTGTGAGCGAGAGAGTGAGAGAATCCCTGAGTCTGTGTGGGAGAGAGAGAGAGAGAGAGTCCCTGACTCTGTGTGGGAGAGAGAGAGAGAGTACCTGAGTCTGTGTGAGAGAGAGAGTCCCAGAGTCTGTGTGAGAGAGAGAGTCCCTGAGTCTGTGTGTGAGAGAGAGACTCCCTGAGTCTGTTTGTGAGAGAGAGAGAGAGAGAGAGTGCCTGAGTCTGTGTGAGAGAGAGAGTCCCTGAGTCTGTGTGTGAGAGAGAGACTCCCTGAGTCTGTTTGTGAGAGAGAGAGAGAGAGAGAGTGCCTGAGTCTGTGAGTGAGAGAGAGAGTCCCTGAGTCTGTGAGTGAGGGAATCCCTGAGTCTGTGTGAGAGTGAATCCCTGATTCTGTGTGTGAGAGAGAGTCCCTGCGTCAGTTTCTGTGAGAGAGAGTCCCTGAGTCTGTGTGGGAGAGAGAGTCCCTGCATCTGTTTCTGTGAGAGAATGTCCCTGCTTCTGTGTGTGTGAGAGAGTCCCTGAGTCTGTGTTGAGAGAGAGAGAGAGTCCCTGAGTCTGTGTGTGAGAGAGAGAGAGAGAGAGAGTCCCTGAGTCTGTGTGTGACAGAGAGAGAGAGAGTCCCTGAGTCTGTGTGGGAGAGAGAGAGAGAGATTCCCTGAGTCTGTGTGGGAGAGAGAGAGAGAGATTCCCTAAGTCTGTGTGGGAGAGAGACAGAGTGCCCGAGTCTGCGAGAGAGAGAGAGACCCTGAGTCTGTGTGTGACAGAATCCCTGAGTCTGTGTGTGAGAGAGAGAGAGAGTCCCTGAGTTTGTGAGAGAGAGAGTCCCTGATTCTTGGTGAGAGAGCAAGAGAGAGAGTCCCTTAGTCTGTGAGTGAGAGAGAGAGTCCCTGAGTCTGTGTGGGAGAGAGTGAATCCCTGATTCTGTGTGTGAGAGAGAGTCCCTGAGTCTGTTTCTGTGAGAGAGAGTCCCTGAGTCTGTGTGGGAGCGAGAGAGAGTCCCTGAGTCTGTGTGTGTGAGAGAGTCCCTCAGTCTTTGTGTGTGTGAGAGAGTCCCTGAGTCTGTTTTGAGAGTGAGAGTCCCTGAGTCTATGTGGGAGAGGGGGAGAGAGAGTCCCTTAGTCTGTGTGGGAGAGAGAGAGAGAGAGAGTCCCTGAGTCAGTGTGGGAGAGAGAGAGATTCCCTGAGTCTGCGAGAGAGAGAGAGAGACCCTGAGTCTGTGTGTGAGAGAGAGAGAATCCCTGAGTCTGTGTGTGAGAGAGAGAGAATCCCTGAGTCTGTGTGAGAGAGAGGGAGAGATTCCCTGAGTTTGTGAGAGAGAGAGTCCCTGAGTGTGGGTGAGAGAGAGAGAGAGAGAGAGAGAGACCCTTTGTCTGTGTGTGAGAGAGATTAGCTGAGTCTGCGTGTGTGAGAGGGAGAGAGTCCCTGATTCTGTGTAGGAGAGAGAGTCCCTGAATCTGTGTGTGTGTGTGTGTGTGTGTGTGTGTGTGTGTGTGTGTGTGTGTGTGTGTGTGTGTGTGTGTGTGTGTGTGTGTGTGTGTGTGTGTGTGTGTGTGTGTGTGTGTGTGTGTGTGTGTGTGTGTGTGTGTGTGAGAGAGAGAGAGTCCCTGATTCTGCCTGTGACAGAGTCCCTGATTCTGTGTGTGACAGACAGAGTCACTTAGTCTGTCGGTGACAGAGAGATTCCCTGAGTCTGTCAGTGACAGAGAGAGTCCCTGAGTCTGTCGGTGACAGAGAGAGTCCCTGAGTCTGTGTGTGAGAGAGAGAGAAGCTGAGTCTGCGTGTGTGAGGGAGAGTCCCTGATTCTGTGTGTGAGAGAGAGTCCCTGAGTCTGTTTGTGAGAGAGAGAGAGAGTCCCTGATTCTGTGTGTGAGAGAGAGAGTCCCTGAGTCTGTGTGAGAGAGAGTGAGAGTCCGAGTCTGTGTGTGACAGAGAGAGAGAGAGTCCCTGAGTCTGTGTGTGAGAGAGAGAGAGTCCCTGAGTCTGTGTGGGAGAGAGAGAGAGAGAGTCCCTGAGTCAGTGTGGGAGAGAGAGAGTCCCTGAGTCTGTGTGAGAGAGAGTGAGAGTCCGAGTCTGTGTGTGACAGAGAGAGAGAGAGTCCCTGAGTCTGTGTGTGAGAGAGAGAGAGTCCCTGAGTCTGTGTGGGAGAGAGAGAGAGAGAGTCATTGAGTCTGTGTGGGAGAGAGAGAGAGAGAGAGAGTCCCTGATTCTGTGTGGGAGAGAGAGAGAGTCCCTGAGTCTGCGAGAGAGAGAGTCCCTGAGTCTCTGTGTGAGAGAATCCCCGAGTCTGTTTCTGTGAGAGTCCCTGAGTCTGTGTGGGAGAGAGAGAGTCCCTGAGTCTGTGTGGGAGAGAGAGAATCCCTGAGTCTGTTTCTGTGAGAGTCCCTGTGTCTGTGTTGGAGAGAGAGAGTGTCCCTGAGTCTGTGTGTGACAGACAGAGTCGCTTAGTCTGTCGGTGACAGAGAGATTCCCTGAGTCTGTCAGTGACAGAGAGAGTCCCTGAGTCTGTCGGTGACAGAGAGAGTCCCAGAGTCTGTGTGTGAGAGAGAGAGAGAGAGTCCCTGAGTCTGTGTGTGAGAGTGATTGTCCCTGAGTCTGTGAGAGAGAGAATCCCTGAGTCTGTGTGTGAGAGAGAGAGAGAGAGAGTCCCTGAGTCTGTGTGTGAGAGTGAGAGTCCCTGAGTCTGTGAGAGACAGAATCCCTGAGTCTGTGTGAGAGAACATCCCTGAATCTCTGAGGGAGAGAAAGAGTCCCTGAGTCTGTGCGGGAGAGAGAGAATCCCTGAGTCTGTTTCTGTGAGAGTCCCTGAGTCTGTGTGGGAGAGAGAGAGAGAGAATCCCTGAGTCTGTGTGAGAGAACATCCCTGAGTCTGTGAGGGAGAGAGAGAGTCCCTGAGTCTGTGTGGGAGAGAGGGAGAGAGATTCCCTGAGTCTGTGTGGGAGAGAGAGAGAGAGAGAGTTCCAGAGTCAGTGTGGGAGAGAGAGAGAGTCCCTGAGTCTGCGAGAGAGAGAGAGACCCTGAGTCTGTGTGTGAGAGAATCCCTGAGTCTGTGTGTGAGAGAGAGATTCCCTGAGTCTGTGTGAGAGAGAGGGAGAGAGTCCCTGAGTTTGTGAGAGAGTCCCTGAGTCTGGGTGAGAGAGAGAGAGAGAGAGAGAGACCCTGTGTCTGTGTGTGAGAGAGAGAGATTAGCTGAGTCTGCGTGTGTGAGAGGGAGAGAGTCCCTGATTCTGTGTGGGAGAGAGAGTCCCTGAATCTGTGTGTGTGTGTGTGTGTGTGTGTGTGTGTGAGAGAGAGTGTCCCTGATTCTGCCTCTGACAGAGTCCCTGATTCTGTGTGTGACAGACAGAGTCGCTTAGTCTGTCGATGACAGAGAGATTCCCTGAGTCTGTCAGTGACAGAGAAAGTCCCTGAGTCTGTCGGTAACAGAGCGAGTCCCAGAGTCTGCGTGTGTGAGAGAGAGTCCCTGATTCTGTGTGTGAGAGAGAGTCCCTGAGTCTGTGTGTGAGAGAGAGAGTGAGAGTCCCTGAGTCTGTGTGTGAGAGAGAGAGAGAGTCCCTGAGTCTGTGTGAGAGAGAGTGAGAGAGTCCCTGAGTCTGTGTGTGAGAGAGAGTGAGAGAGTCCCTGAGTCTGTGTGTGAGAGTGAGAGTCCCTGAGTCTGTGTGAGAGAAAACCCCTGAGTCTGTGTGAGAGAAAATCCCTGAGTCTGTGTGGGAGAGAGAGAATCCCTGAGTCTGTTTCTGTGAGAGTCCCTGATTCTGTGCGTGAGAGTGAGAGTCCCTGAGTCTGTGTGGGAGAGAGAGAGACCCTGAGTCTGTGTGGGAGAGAGAGAGTCCCTGAGTCTGTGTGAGAGAGAGAGAGAGAGAGTCCCTGAGTCTGTGTGAGAGAGAGTGAGAGTCCGAGTCTGTGTGTGACAGAGAGAGAGAGAGTCCCTGAGTCTGTGTGAGAGAGAGAGAGAGTCCTTGAGTCTGTGTGGGAGAGAGAGAGAGAGAGTCCCTGAGTCTGTGTGGGAGAGAGAGAGTCCCTGAGTCTGTGTGAGAGAGAGTGAGAGTCCGAGTCTGTGTGTGACAGAGAGAGAGAGAGTCCCTGAGTCTGTGTGGGAGAGAAAGAGAGAGAGTCCCTGAGTCTGTGTGGGAGAGAGAGAGAGAGAGTCATTGAGTCTGTGTGGGAGAGAGAGAGAGAGAGAGAGTCCCTGATTCTGTGTGGGAGAGAGAGAGAGTCCCTGAGTCTGCGAGAGAGAGAGAGTCCCTGAGTCTGTGTGGGAGAGAGAGAGAGAGTGTCATTGAGTCTGTGTGGGAGAGAGAGAGAAAGAGAGAGTCCCTGATTCTGTGTGGGAGAGAGAGAGAGTCCCTGAGTCTGCGAGAGAGAGAGTCCCTGAGTCTCGGTGTGAGAGAATCCCTGAGACTGTGTGAGAGAAAATCCCTGAGTCTGTGCTGGAGAGAGAGTCCCTGTGTCTGTTTCTGTGAGAGAATGTCCCTGAGTCTGTGTGTGTGAGAGAGTCCCTGAGTCTGTGTTGAGAGAGAGAGAGAGAGTCCCTGAGTCTGTGTGTGACAGAGAGAGAGGGAGAGTCCCTGAGTCTGTGTGTGACAGAGAGAGAGAGAGTCCCTGAGTCTGTGTGGGAGAGAGAGAGAGAGATTCCCTGAGTCTGTGTGGGAGAGAGACAGTGACTGAGTCTGCGAGAGAGACAGAGTCCCTGAGTCTGTGTGGGAGAGAGACAGTGACTGAGTCTGCGAGAGAGAGAGAGACCCTGAGTGTGTGTGTGACAGAATCCCTGGGTCTGTGTGT
Organism: Isurus oxyrinchus; assembly: GCA_026770705.1. Classification (NCBI taxonomy): domain Eukaryota; kingdom Metazoa; phylum Chordata; class Chondrichthyes; order Lamniformes; family Lamnidae; genus Isurus; species Isurus oxyrinchus. The sequence continues at coordinate 13,167,106 of JANJGN010000033.1, read as the reverse complement.
GAGAGAGAGAGAGAGTCCCTGAGTTTGTGAGAGAGAGAGTCCCTGATTCTGGGTGAGAGAGCGAGAGAGAGAATCCCTGAGTCTGTGAGTGAGAGAGAGAGTCCCTGAGTCTGTGAGTGAGGAATCCCTCAGTCTGTGTGAGAGAGAGTCCCTGAGTCGGTGTGAGAGAGAGAGAGAGTCCCTGAGTCTGCGTGTGTGAGTGGGAGAGTCCCTGAGTCTGTGTGGGAGAGAGTGAATCCCTGATTCTGTGTGTGAGAGAGAGTCCCTGAGTCTGTTTCTGTGAGAGAGAGTCCCTGAGTCTGTGTGGGAGAGAGAGAGAGTCCCTGAGTGTGTGCGTGTGAGAGAGTCCCTCAGTCTTTGTGTGTGTGAGAGAGTCCCTGAGTCTGTGTTGAGAGAGAGAGAGAGTCCCTGAGTCTGTGTGGGAGAGGGGGAGAGAGAGTCCCTGAGTCTGTGTGGGAGAGAGAGAGAGAGAGAGTCCCTGATTCAGTGTGGGAGAGAGAGTCCCTGAGTCTGCGAGAGAGAGAGAGACCCTGAGTCTGTGTGTGAGAGAATCCCTGAGTCTGTGTGTGAGAGAGGGAGAGAGTCGCTGAGTTTGTGAGAGAGAGAGTCCCTGAGTCTGGGTGAGAGAGAGAGAGAGAGAGAGAGACCCTGTGTCTGAGTGTGAGAGAGAGAGATTAGCTGAGACTGCGTGTGTGAGAGGGAGAGAGTCCCTGATTCTGTGTGGGAGAGAGAGTCCCTGAATCTGTGTGTGTGTGTGTGTGAGAGACAGAGTTCCTGATTCTGTCTGTGACAGAGTCCCGGATTCTGTGTGTGACAGACAGAGTCGCTTAGTCTGTCGGTGACAGAGAGAGTCCCAGAGTCTGTGTGTGAGAGAGAGAGAGAGAGTCCCTGAGTCTGTGTGTGACAGAGAGAGAGATTCCCTGAGTCTGTGTGTGACAGAGAGAGAGAGAGTCCCTGAGTCTGTGTGGCAGAGAGAGAGAGAGAGTCCCTGAGTCTGTGTGGGAGAGAGAGAGTCCCTGAGTCTGTGTGGGAGAGAGAGAATCCCTGAGTCTGTTTCTGTGAGAGTCCCTGAGTCTGTGTGGGAGAGAGAGAGAGTCCCTGAGTCTGTGTGAGACAGAGAGAGTCCCTGATTCTGTGTGTGAGAGTGAGAGTCCCTGAGTCTGCGTGTGTGTGTGAGAGAGAGAGTCCCTGAGTCTGTGTGTGTGAGAGAGAGTCCCTAAGTCTGTGTGTGAGAGAGAGAGAGAGATTCCCTGAGTCTGTGTGTGAGAGAGAGAGAAAGAGTCCCTGATTCTGTGTGTGTGAGAGAGAGAGAGAATCCCTGAGTCTGTGTGTGAGAGAGAGACCCTGAGTCTGTGTGTGTGAGAGAGAGAGTCCCTGAGTCTGTGTGTGAGAGAAAGAGAGAGAGAGAGTCCCTGAGTCTGTGAGAGAGAGAGAGAGACCCTGAGTCTGTGTGTGAAAGAATCCCTGGATCTGTGTGTGAGAGAGAGTCCCTGAGTCTGTTTCTGTCGAGAGTCCCTGAGTCTGTGTGGGAGAGAGAGAGAGTCCCTGAGTCTGTGTGTGTGAGAGAGTCCCTCAGTCTTTGTGTGTGTGAGAGTCCCTGAGTCTGTGTTGAGAGAGAGAGAGTCCCTCAGTTTGTGTGAGAGAGAGAGAGAGAGAGTCCCTGAGTCTGTGTGGGAGAGAGAGAGAGAGAGAGAGAGACCCTGAGTCTGTGTGTGAGAGAATCCCTGAGTCTGTGTGTGAGAGAGAGAGATTCCCTGAGTCTGTGTGAGAGAGAGGGAGAGAGTCCCTGAGTTTGTGAGAGAGAGAGTCCCTGAGTCTGGGTGAGAGAGAGAGAGAGAGAGAGAGGGAGACCCTGTGTCTGTGAGTGAGAGAGAGAGAATCCCTGAGTCTGTGTGAGACCGAGAGAGTCCCTGATTCTGTCTGTGACAGAGTCCCTGAGTCTGTGTGTGAGAGTGAGCGTCCCTGAATCTCTGTGTGAGAGAATCCCTGAGTCTGTGTGAGAGAAAATCCCTGAGTCTGTGAGGGAGAGAGAGAGTCCCTGAGTCTGTGCGGGAGAGAGAGAATCCCTGAGTCTGTTTCTGTGAGAGTCCGAGTCTGTGTGGGAGAGAGAGTACCTGAGTCTGTGTGGGAGAGAGAGAGAGAGAGTCCCTGAGTCTGTGTGAGCGAGAGAGTGAGAGAATCCCTGAGTCTGTGTGGGAGAGAGAGAGAGAGAGAGTCCCTGACTCTGTGTGGGAGAGAGAGAGAGAGTACCTGAGTCTGTGTGAGAGAGAGAGTCCCAGAGTCTGTGTGAGAGAGAGAGTCCCTGAGTCTGTGTGTGAGAGAGAGACTCCCTGAGTCTGTTTGTGAGAGAGAGAGAGAGAGAGAGTGCCTGAGTCTGTGAGTGAGAGAGAGAGTCCCTGAGTCTGTGAGTGAGGGAATCCCTGAGTCTGTGTGAGAGTGAATCCCTGATTCTGTGTGTGAGAGAGAGTCCCTGCGTCAGTTTCTGTGAGAGAGAGTCCCTGAGTCTGTGTGGGAGAGAGAGTCCCTGCATCTGTTTCTGTGAGAGAATGTCCCTGCTTCTGTGTGTGTGAGAGAGTCCCTGAGTCTGTGTTGAGAGAGAGAGAGAGTCCCTGAGTCTGTGTGTGAGAGAGAGAGAGAGAGAGAGTCCCTGAGTCTGTGTGTGACAGAGAGAGAGAGAGTCCCTGAGTCTGTGTGGGAGAGAGAGAGAGAGATTCCCTGAGTCTGTGTGGGAGAGAGAGAGAGAGATTCCCTAAGTCTGTGTGGGAGAGAGACAGAGTACCCGAGTCTGCGAGAGAGAGAGAGACCCTGAGTCTGTGTGTGACAGAATCCCTGAGTCTGTGTGTGAGAGAGAGAGAGAGTCCCTGAGTTTGTGAGAGAGAGAGTCCCTGATTCTTGGTGAGAGAGCAAGAGAGAGAGTCCCTGAGTCTGTGAGTGAGAGAGAGAGTCCCTGAGTCTGTGTGGGAGAGAGTGAATCCCTGATTCTGTGTGTGAGAGAGAGTCCCTGAGTCTGTTTCTGTGAGAGAGAGTCCCTGAGTCTGTGTGGGAGCGAGAGAGAGTCCCTGAGTCTGTGTGTGTGAGAGAGTCCCTCAGTCTTTGTGTGTGTGAGAGAGTCCCTGAGTCTGTTTTGAGAGTGAGAGTCCCTGAGTCTATGTGGGAGAGGGGGAGAGAGAGTCCCTTAGTCTGTGTGGGAGAGAGAGAGAGAGAGAGTCCCTGAGTCAGTGTGGGAGAGAGAGAGATTCCCTGAGTCTGCGAGAGAGAGAGAGAGACCCTGAGTCTGTGTGTGAGAGAATCCCTGAGTCTGTGTGTGAGAGAGAGAGAATCCCTGAGTCTGTGTGTGAGAGAGAGAGAATCCCTGAGTCTGTGTGAGAGAGAGGGAGAGATTCCCTGAGTTTGTGAGAGAGAGAGTCCCTGAGTGTGGGTGAGAGAGAGAGAGAGAGAGAGAGAGACCCTTTGTCTGTGTGTGAGAGAGATTAGCTGAGTCTGCGTGTGTGAGAGGGAGAGAGTCCCTGATTCTGTGTAGGAGAGAGAGTCCCTGAATCTGTGTGTGTGTGTGTGTGTGTGTGTGTGTGTGTGTGTGAGAGAGAGTCCCTGATTCTGCCTGTGACAGAGTCCCTGATTCTGTGTGTGACAGACAGAGTCACTTAGTCTGTCGATGACAGAGAGATTCCCTGAGTCTGTCGGTGACAGAGAAAGTCCCAGAGTCTGTCGGTGACAGAGAGAGTCCCAGAGTCTGTTTGTGAGAGAGAGAGAGAGTCCCTGATTCTGTGTGAGAGAGAGTGAGAGTCCGAGTCTGTGTGTGACAGAGAGAGAGAGAGTCCCTGAGTCTGTGTGTGAGAGAGAGAGAGTCCCTGAGTCTGTGTGGGAGAGAGAGAGAGAGAGTCCCTGAGTCAGTGTGGGAGAGAGAGAGTCCCTGAGTCTGTGTGAGAGAGAGTCCCTGAGTCTGTGTGAGAGAGAGTCCCTAAGTCTGTGTGTGAGAGAGAGAGAGAGTAGCTGAGTCTGCGTGTGTGAGAGGGAGAGAGTCCCTGATTCTGTGTGGGAGAGAGAGTCCCTGAATCTGTGTGTGAGTGAGAGTCCCTGAGTCAGTAAGGGAGAGTCCCTGATTCTGTGTGAGAGAGTGAGAGTCCCTGAGTCTGTGTGTGTGAGAGAGAGTGTCCCTGAGTCTGTGTGTGTGAGAGAGAGAGAGTAGCTGAGTCTGCGTGTGTGAGAGGGAGAGAGTCCCTGATTCTGTGTGGGAGAGAGAGTCCCTGAATCTGTGTGTGAGTGAGAGTCCCTGAGTCAGTAAGGGAGAGTCCCTGATTCTGTGTGAGAGAGTGAGAGTCCCTGAGTCTGTGTGTAAGAGAAAGAGAGTCCCTGATTCTGTGTGTGAGAGAGAGAGAGTCCCTGAGTCTGAGAGAGAGAGAGAGAGAGAGTCCCTGATTCTGTGTGTGTGAGAGATAGAGTCCCTGAGTCTGAGAGAGAGAGAGAGAGAGAGAGTCCCTGATTCTGTGTGTGTGTGTGAGAGAGAGAGAGTCCCTGAGTCTGTGTGTGAGAGAGAGATCCTGAGTCTGTGTGTGTGAGAGATAGAGTCCCTGAGTCTGTGTGTGAGAGAGAGAGTCCCTGAGTCTGTGTGAGAGAGAGAGAGAGTGAGAGTCCCTGAGTCTGTGAGAGAGAGAGAGAGACCCTGAGTCTGTGTGTGAGAGAATCACTGGGTGTGTGTGTGTGAGAGGGAGTCCCAGATTCAGGGTGTGAGAGAGAGTTATAGAATCCCTGAGTCTGTGTGGGAGAGAGAGAGAGTCCCTGAGTCTGTGTGTGAGAGAAAGAGAGAGAGTCCCTGAGTTTGTGTGGGAGAGAGAGAGAGAGTCCCTGAGTCTGTGTGGGAGAGAGAGAGAGTCCCTGAGTCTGTGTGAGAGAAAGAGAGAGAGTCCCTGAGTCTGTGTGGGAGAGAGAGAGAGAGTCCCTGAGTCTGTGTGGGAGAGAGAGAGAGTCCCTGAGTCTGTGTGAGAGAAAGAGAGAGAGTCCCTGAGTCTGTGTGGGAGAGAGAGAGTCCCTGAGTCTGTGTGGGAGAGAGAGAATCCCTGAGTCTGTTTCTGTGAGAGTCCCTGAGTCTGTGTGGGAGAGAGAGAGAGTCCCTGAGTCTGTGTGAGACAGAGAGAGTCCCTGATTCTGTGTGTGAGAGTGAGAGTCCCTGAGTCTGCGTGTGTGTGTGAGAGAGAGAGTCCCTGAGTCTGTGTGTAAAAGAAAGTCCCTAATTTGTGTGTGTGAGAGAGAGTCCCTGAGTCTGTGTGTGTGAGAGAGAGAAAGAGTCCCTGATTCTGTGTGTGTGAGAGAGAGAGAGAGTCCCTGATTCTGTGTGTGTGAGAGAGAGAGAGAATCCCTGAGTCTGTGTGTGAGAGAGAGACCCTGAGTCTGTGTGTGTGAGAGAGAGAGTCCCTGAGTCTGTGTGTGAGAGAAAGAGAGAGAGAGAGTCCCTGAGTCTGTGAGAGAGAGTGAGAGACCCTGAGTCTGTGTGTGAAAGAATCCCTGGATCTGTGTGTGAGAGAGAGTCCCTGAGTCTGTTTCTGTCGAGAGTCCCTGAGTCTGTGTGGGAGAGAGAGAGAGTCCCTGAGTCTGTGTGTGTGAGAGAGTCCCTCAGTCTTTGTGTGTGTGAGAGTCCCTGAGTCTGTGTTGAGAGAGAGAGAGTCCCTCAGTTTGTGTGAGAGAGAGAGAGAGAGAGTCCCTGAGTCTGTGTGGGAGAGAGAGAGAGAGAGAGAGAGACCCTGAGTCTGTGTGTGAGAGAATCCCTGAGTCTGTGTGTGAGAGAGAGAGATTCCCTGAGTCTGTGTGAGAGAGAGGGAGAGAGTCCCTGAGTTTGTGAGAGAGAGAGTCCCTGAGTCTGGGTGAGAGAGAGAGAGAGAGAGAGAGGGAGACCCTGTGTCTGTGAGTGAGAGAGAGAGAATCCCTGAGTCTGTGTGAGACCGAGAGAGTCCCTGATTCTGTCTGTGACAGAGTCCCTGAGTCTGTGTGTGAGAGTGAGCGTCCCTGAATCTCTGTGTGAGAGAATCCCTGAGTCTGTGTGAGAGAAAATCCCTGAGTCTGTGAGGGAGAGAGAGAGTCCCTGAGTCTGTGCGGGAGAGAGAGAATCCCTGAGTCTGTTTCTGTGAGAGTCCGAGTCTGTGTGGGAGAGAGAGTACCTGAGTCTGTGTGGGAGAGAGAGAGAGAGAGTCCCTGAGTCTGTGTGAGCGAGAGAGTGAGAGAATCCCTGAGTCTGTGTGGGAGAGAGAGAGAGAGAGAGTCCCTGACTCTGTGTGGGAGAGAGAGAGAGAGTACCTGAGTCTGTGTGAGAGAGAGAGTCCCAGAGTCTATGTGAGAGAGAGAGTCCCTGAGTCTGTGTGTGAGAGAGAGACTCCCTGAGTCTGTTTGTGAGAGAGAGAGAGAGAGAGTGCCTGAGTCTGTGAGTGAGAGAGAGAGTCCCTGAGTCTGTGAGTGAGGGAATCCCTGAGTCTGTGTGAGAGTGAATCCCTGATTCTGTGTGTGAGAGAGAATCCCTGCATCTGTTTCTGTGAGAGAGGGTCCCTGAGTCTGTGTGGGAGAGAGAGTCCCTGCATCTGTTTCTGTGAGAGAATGTCCCTGCTTCTGTGTGTGTGAGAGAGTCCCTGAGTCTGTGTTGAGAGAGAGAGAGAGTCCCTGAGTCTGTGTGTGAGAGAGAGAGAGAGAGAGAGAGTCCCTGAGTCTGTGTGTGACAGAGAGAGAGAGAGTCCCTGAGTCTGTGTGGGAGAGAGAGAGAGAGATTCCCTAAGTCTGTGTGGCAGAGAGAGAGAGAGTCCCTGAGTCTGTGTGGGAGAGAGACAGAGTGCCTGAGTCTGCGAGAGAGAGAGAGACCCTGAGTCTGTGTGTGACAGAATCCCTGAGTCTGTGTGTGAGAGAGAGAGAGAGTCCCTGAGTTTGTGAGAGAGAGAGTCCCTGATTCTTGGTGAGAGAGCAAGAGAGAGAGTCCCTGAGTCTGTGAGTGAGGGTATCCCTCAGTCTGTGTAAGAGAGAGTCCCTGAGTCTGTGTGAGAGAGAGAGAGAGTCCCTGAGTCTGCGTGTGTGAGTGGGAGAGTCCCTGAGTCTGTGTGGGAGAGAGTGAATCCCTGATTCTGTGTGTGAGAGAGAGAGAGAGAGTCCCTGATTCTGTGTGTGTGAGAGAGAGAGAGAATCCCTGAGTCTGTGTGTGAGAGAGAGACCCTGAGTCTGTGTGTGTGAGAGAGAGAGTCCCTGAGTCTGTGTGTGAGAGAAAGAGAGAGAGAGAGTCCCTGAGTCTGTGAGAGAGAGAGAGAGACCCTGAGTCTGTGTGTGAAAGAATCCCTGGATCTGTGTGTGAGAGAGAGTCCCTGAGTCTGTTTCTGTCGAGAGTCCCTGAGTCTGTGTGGGAGAGAGAGAGAGTCCCTGAGTCTGTGTGTGTGAGAGAGTCCCTCAGTCTTTGTGTGTGTGAGAGTCCCTGAGTCTGTGTTGAGAGAGAGAGAGTCCCTCAGTTTGTGTGAGAGAGAGAGAGAGAGAGTCCCTGAGTCTGTGTGGGAGAGAATCCCTGAGTCTGTGTGTGAGAGAGAGAGATTCCCTGAGTCTGTGTGAGAGAGAGGGAGAGAGTCCCTGAGTTTGTGAGAGAGAGAGTCCCTGAGTCTGGGTGAGAGAGAGAGAGAGAGAGAGAGGGAGACCCTGTGTCTGTGAGTGAGAGAGAGAGAATCCCTGAGTCTGTGTGAGACCGAGAGAGTCCCTGATTCTGTCTGTGACAGAGTCCCTGAGTCTGTGTGTGAGAGTGAGCGTCCCTGAATCTCTGTGTGAGAGAATCCCTGAGTCTGTGTGAGAGAAAATCCCTGAGTCTGTGAGGGAGAGAGAGAGTCCCTGAGTCTGTGCGGGAGAGAGAGAATCCCTGAGTCTGTTTCTGTGAGAGTCCGAGTCTGTGTGGGAGAGAGAGTACCTGAGTCTGTGTGGGAGAGAGAGAGCGAGAGTCCCTGAGTCTGTGTGAGCGAGAGAGTGAGAGAATCCCTGAGTCTGTGTGGGAGAGAGAGAGAGAGAGAGTCCCTGACTCTGTGTGGGAGAGAGAGAGAGAGTACCTGAGTCTGTGTGAGAAAGAGAGTCCCAGAGTCTGTGTGAGAGAGAGAGTCCCTGAGTCTGTGTGTGAGAGAGAGACTCCCTGAGTCTGTTTGTGAGAGAGAGAGAGAGAGAGTGCCTGAGTCTGTGAGTGAGAGAGAGAGTCCCTGAGTCTGTGAGTGAGGGAATCCCTGAGTCTGTGTGAGAGTGAATCCCTGATTCTGTGTGTGAGAGAGAGTCCCTGCGTCAGTTTCTGTGAGAGAGAGTCCCTGAGTCTGTGTGGGAGAGAGAGTCCCTGCATCTGTTTCTGTGAGAGAATGTCCCTGCTTCTGTGTGTGTGAGAGAGTCCCTGAGTCTGTGTTGAGAGAGAGAGAGAGTCCCTGAGTCTGTGTGTGAGAGAGAGAGAGAGAGAGAGAGTCCCTGAGTCTGTGTGTGACAGAGAGAGAGAGAGTCCCTGAGTCTGTGTGGGAGAGAGACAGAGTGCCTGAGTCTGCGAGAGAGAGAGAGACCCTGAGTCTGTGTGTGACAGAATCCCTGAGTCTGTGTGTGAGAGAGAGAGAGAGTCCCTGAGTTTGTGAGAGAGAGAGTCCCTGATTCTTGGTGAGAGAGCAAGAGAGAGAGTCCCTGAGTCTGTGAGTGAGGGTATCCCTCAGTCTGTGTAAGAGAGAGTCCCTGAGTCTGTGTGAGAGAGAGAGAGAGTCCCTGAGTCTGCGTGTGTGAGTGGGAGAGTCCCTGAGTCTGTGTGGGAGAGAGTGAATCCCTAATTCTGTGTGTGAGAGAGAGTCCCTGAGTCTGTTTCTGTGAGAGAGAGTCCCTGAGTCTGTGTGGGAGCGAGAGAGAGTCCCTGAGTCTGTGTGTGTGAGAGAGTCCCTCAGTCTTTGTGTGTGTGAGAGAGTCCCTGAGTCTGTTTTGAGAGTGAGAGTCCCTGAGTCTATGTGGGAGAGGGGGAGAGAGAGTCCCTTAGTCTGTGTGGGAGAGAGAGAGAGAGAGAGTCCCTGAGTCAGTGTGGGAGAGAGAGAGATTCCCTGAGTCTGCGAGAGAGAGAGAGAGACCCTGAGTCTGTGTGTGAGAGAATCCCTGAGTCTGTGTGTGAGAGAGAGAGAATCCCTGAGTCTGTGTGTGAGAGAGAGAGAATCCCTGAGTCTGTGTGAGAGAGAGGGAGAGATTCCCTGAGTTTGTGAGAGAGAGAGTCCCTGAGTGTGGGTGAGAGAGAGAGAGAGAGAGAGAGAGACCCTTTGTCTGTGTGTGAGAGAGATTAGCTGAGTCTGCGTGTGTGAGAGGGAGAGAGTCCCTGATTCTGTGTAGGAGAGAGAGTCCCTGAATCTGTGTGTGTGTGTGTGTGTGTGTGTGTGTGTGTGTGTGAGAGAGAGAGAGTCCCTGATTCTGCCTGTGACAGAGTCCCTGATTCTGTGTGTGACAGACAGAGTCACTTAGTCTGTCGATGACAGAGAGATTCCCTGAGTCTGTCGGTGACAGAGAGAGTCCCTGAGTCTGTCGGTGACAGAGAGAGTCCCAGAGTCTGTGTGTGAGAGAGAGAGTAGCTGAGTCTGCGTGTGTGAGAGAGAGTCCCTGATTCTGTGTGTGAGAGAGAGTCCCTGAGTCTGTTTGTGAGAGAGAGAGAGAGTCCCTGATTCTGTGTGAGAGAGAGTGAGAGTCCGAGTCTGTGTGTGACAGAGAGAGAGAGAGTCCCTGAGTCTGTGTGTGAGAGAGAGAGAGTCCCTGAGTCTGTGTGGGAGAGAGAGAGAGAGAGTCCCTGAGTCAGTGTGGGAGAGAGAGAGTCCCTGAGTCTGTGTGAGAGAGAGTCCCTGAGTCTGTGTGAGAGAGAGTCCCTAAGTCTGTGTGTGAGAGAGAGAGAGAGTAGCTGAGTCTGCGTGTGTGAGAGGGAGAGAGTCCCTGATTCTGTGTGGGAGAGAGAGTCCCTGAATCTGTGTGTGAGTGAGAGTCCCTGAGTCAGTAAGGGAGAGTCCCTGATTCTGTGTGAGAGAGTGAGAGTCCCTGAGTCTGTGTGTGTGAGAGAGAGTGTCCCTGAGTCTGTGTGTGTGAGAGAGAGAGAGTAGCTGAGTCTGCGTGTGTGAGAGGGAGAGAGTCCCTGATTCTGTGTGGGAGAGAGAGTCCCTGAATCTGTGTGTGAGTGAGAGTCCCTGAGTCAGTAAGGGAGAGTCCCTGATTCTGTGTGAGAGAGTGAGAGTCCCTGAGTCTGTGTGTAAGAGAAAGAGAGTCCCTGATTCTGTGTGTGAGAGAGAGAGAGTCCCTGAGTCTGAGAGAGAGAGAGAGAGAGAGTCCCTGATTCTGTGTGTGTGAGAGATAGAGTCCCTGAGTCTGAGAGAGAGAGAGAGAGAGAGAGTCCCTGATTCTGTGTGTGTGTGTGAGAGAGAGAGAGTCCCTGAGTCTGTGTGTGAGAGAGAGATCCTGAGTCTGTGTGTGTGAGAGATAGAGTCCCTGAGTCTGTGTGTGAGAGAGAGAGTCCCTGAGTCTGTGTGAGAGAGAGAGAGAGTGAGAGTCCCTGAGTCTGTGAGAGAGAGAGAGAGACCCTGAGTCTGTGTGTGAGAGAATCACTGGGTGTGTGTGTGTGAGAGGGAGTCCCAGATTCAGGGTGTGAGAGAGAGTTATAGAATCCCTGAGTCTGTGTGGGAGAGAGAGAGAGTCCCTGAGTCTGTGTGTGAGAGAAAGAGAGAGAGTCCCTGAGTTTGTGTGGGAGAGAGAGAGAGAGTCCCTGAGTCTGTGTGGGAGAGAGAGAGAGTCCCTGAGTCTGTGTGAGAGAAAGAGAGAGAGTCCCTGAGTCTGTGTGGGAGAGAGAGAGAGAGTCCCTGAGTCTGTGTGGGAGAGAGAGAGAGTCCCTGAGTCTGTGTGAGAGAAAGAGAGAGAGTCCCTGAGTCTGTGTGGGAGAGAGAGAGTCCCTGAGTCTGTGTGGGAGAGAGAGAATCCCTGAGTCTGTTTCTGTGAGAGTCCCTGAGTCTGTGTGGGAGAGAGAGAGAGTCCCTGAGTCTGTGTGAGACAGAGAGAGTCCCTGATTCTGTGTGTGAGAGTGAGAGTCCCTGAGTCTGCGTGTGTGTGTGAGAGAGAGAGTCCCTGAGTCTGTGTGTAAAAGAAAGTCCCTAATTTGTGTGTGTGAGAGAGAGTCCCTGAGTCTGTGTGTGTGAGAGAGAGAAAGAGTCCCTGATTCTGTGTGTGTGAGAGAGAGAGAGAGTCCCTGATTCTGTGTGTGTGAGAGAGAGAGAGAATCCCTGAGTCTGTGTGTGAGAGAGAGACCCTGAGTCTGTGTGTGTGAGAGAGAGAGTCCCTGAGTCTGTGTGTGAGAGAAAGAGAGAGAGAGAGTCCCTGAGTCTGTGAGAGAGAGTGAGAGACCCTGAGTCTGTGTGTGAAAGAATCCCTGGATCTGTGTGTGAGAGAGAGTCCCTGAGTCTGTTTCTGTCGAGAGTCCCTGAGTCTGTGTGGGAGAGAGAGAGAGTCCCTGAGTCTGTGTGTGTGAGAGAGTCCCTCAGTCTTTGTGTGTGTGAGAGTCCCTGAGTCTGTGTTGAGAGAGAGAGAGTCCCTCAGTTTGTGTGAGAGAGAGAGAGAGAGAGTCCCTGAGTCTGTGTGGGAGAGAGAGAGAGAGAGAGAGAGACCCTGAGTCTGTGTGTGAGAGAATCCCTGAGTCTGTGTGTGAGAGAGAGAGATTCCCTGAGTCTGTGTGAGAGAGAGGGAGAGAGTCCCTGAGTTTGTGAGAGAGAGAGTCCCTGAGTCTGGGTGAGAGAGAGAGAGAGAGAGAGAGGGAGACCCTGTGTCTGTGAGTGAGAGAGAGAGAATCCCTGAGTCTGTGTGAGACCGAGAGAGTCCCTGATTCTGTCTGTGACAGAGTCCCTGAGTCTGTGTGTGAGAGTGAGCGTCCCTGAATCTCTGTGTGAGAGAATCCCTGAGTCTGTGTGAGAGAAAATCCCTGAGTCTGTGAGGGAGAGAGAGAGTCCCTGAGTCTGTGCGGGAGAGAGAGAATCCCTGAGTCTGTTTCTGTGAGAGTCCGAGTCTGTGTGGGAGAGAGAGTACCTGAGTCTGTGTGGGAGAGAGAGAGAGAGAGTCCCTGAGTCTGTGTGAGCGAGAGAGTGAGAGAATCCCTGAGTCTGTGTGGGAGAGAGAGAGAGAGAGAGTCCCTGACTCTGTGTGGGAGAGAGAGAGAGAGTACCTGAGTCTGTGTGAGAGAGAGAGTCCCAGAGTCTATGTGAGAGAGAGAGTCCCTGAGTCTGTGTGTGAGAGAGAGACTCCCTGAGTCTGTTTGTGAGAGAGAGAGAGAGTCCCTGATTCTGTGTGAGAGAGAGTGAGAGTCCGAGTCTGTGTGTGACAGAGAGAGAGAGAGTCCCTGAGTCTGTGTGTGAGAGAGAGAGAGTCCCTGAGTCTGTGTGGGAGAGAGAGAGAGAGAGTCCCTGAGTCAGTGTGGGAGAGAGAGAGTCCCTGAGTCTGTGTGAGAGAGAGTCCCTGAGTCTGTGTGAGAGAGAGTCCCTAAGTCTGTGTGTGAGAGAGAGAGAGAGTAGCTGAGTCTGCGTGTGTGAGAGGGAGAGAGTCCCTGATTCTGTGTGGGAGAGAGAGTCCCTGAATCTGTGTGTGAGTGAGAGTCCCTGAGTCAGTAAGGGAGAGTCCCTGATTCTGTGTGAGAGAGTGAGAGTCCCTGAGTCTGTGTGTGTGAGAGAGAGTGTCCCTGAGTCTGTGTGTGTGAGAGAGAGAGAGTAGCTGAGTCTGCGTGTGTGAGAGGGAGAGAGTCCCTGATTCTGTGTGGGAGAGAGAGTCCCTGAATCTGTGTGTGAGTGAGAGTCCCTGAGTCAGTAAGGGAGAGTCCCTGATTCTGTGTGAGAGAGTGAGAGTCCCTGAGTCTGTGTGTAAGAGAAAGAGAGTCCCTGATTCTGTGTGTGAGAGAGAGAGAGTCCCTGAGTCTGAGAGAGAGAGAGAGAGAGAGTCCCTGATTCTGTGTGTGTGAGAGATAGAGTCCCTGAGTCTGAGAGAGAGAGAGAGAGAGAGAGTCCCTGATTCTGTGTGTGTGTGTGAGAGAGAGAGAGTCCCTGAGTCTGTGTGTGAGAGAGAGATCCTGAGTCTGTGTGTGTGAGAGATAGAGTCCCTGAGTCTGTGTGTGAGAGAGAGAGTCCCTGAGTCTGTGTGAGAGAGAGAGAGAGTGAGAGTCCCTGAGTCTGTGAGAGAGAGAGAGAGACCCTGAGTCTGTGTGTGAGAGAATCACTGGGTGTGTGTGTGTGAGAGGGAGTCCCAGATTCAGGGTGTGAGAGAGAGTTATAGAATCCCTGAGTCTGTGTGGGAGAGAGAGAGAGTCCCTGAGTCTGTGTGTGAGAGAAAGAGAGAGAGTCCCTGAGTTTGTGTGGGAGAGAGAGAGAGAGTCCCTGAGTCTGTGTGGGAGAGAGAGAGAGTCCCTGAGTCTGTGTGAGAGAAAGAGAGAGAGTCCCTGAGTCTGTGTGGGAGAGAGAGAGAGAGTCCCTGAGTCTGTGTGGGAGAGAGAGAGAGTCCCTGAGTCTGTGTGAGAGAAAGAGAGAGAGTCCCTGAGTCTGTGTGGGAGAGAGAGAGTCCCTGAGTCTGTGTGGGAGAGAGAGAATCCCTGAGTCTGTTTCTGTGAGAGTCCCTGAGTCTGTGTGGGAGAGAGAGAGAGTCCCTGAGTCTGTGTGAGACAGAGAGAGTCCCTGATTCTGTGTGTGAGAGTGAGAGTCCCTGAGTCTGCGTGTGTGTGTGAGAGAGAGAGTCCCTGAGTCTGTGTGTAAAAGAAAGTCCCTAATTTGTGTGTGTGAGAGAGAGTCCCTGAGTCTGTGTGTGTGAGAGAGAGAAAGAGTCCCTGATTCTGTGTGTGTGAGAGAGAGAGAGAGTCCCTGATTCTGTGTGTGTGAGAGAGAGAGAGAATCCCTGAGTCTGTGTGTGAGAGAGAGACCCTGAGTCTGTGTGTGTGAGAGAGAGAGTCCCTGAGTCTGTGTGTGAGAGAAAGAGAGAGAGAGAGTCCCTGAGTCTGTGAGAGAGAGTGAGAGACCCTGAGTCTGTGTGTGAAAGAATCCCTGGATCTGTGTGTGAGAGAGAGTCCCTGAGTCTGTTTCTGTCGAGAGTCCCTGAGTCTGTGTGGGAGAGAGAGAGAGTCCCTGAGTCTGTGTGTGTGAGAGAGTCCCTCAGTCTTTGTGTGTGTGAGAGTCCCTGAGTCTGTGTTGAGAGAGAGAGAGTCCCTCAGTTTGTGTGAGAGAGAGAGAGAGAGAGTCCCTGAGTCTGTGTGGGAGAGAGAGAGAGAGAGAGAGAGACCCTGAGTCTGTGTGTGAGAGAATCCCTGAGTCTGTGTGTGAGAGAGAGAGATTCCCTGAGTCTGTGTGAGAGAGAGGGAGAGAGTCCCTGAGTTTGTGAGAGAGAGAGTCCCTGAGTCTGGGTGAGAGAGAGAGAGAGAGAGAGAGGGAGACCCTGTGTCTGTGAGTGAGAGAGAGAGAATCCCTGAGTCTGTGTGAGACCGAGAGAGTCCCTGATTCTGTCTGTGACAGAGTCCCTGAGTCTGTGTGTGAGAGTGAGCGTCCCTGAATCTCTGTGTGAGAGAATCCCTGAGTCTGTGTGAGAGAAAATCCCTGAGTCTGTGAGGGAGAGAGAGAGTCCCTGAGTCTGTGCGGGAGAGAGAGAATCCCTGAGTCTGTTTCTGTGAGAGTCCGAGTCTGTGTGGGAGAGAGAGTACCTGAGTCTGTGTGGGAGAGAGAGAGAGAGAGTCCCTGAGTCTGTGTGAGCGAGAGAGTGAGAGAATCCCTGAGTCTGTGTGGGAGAGAGAGAGAGAGAGAGTCCCTGACTCTGTGTGGGAGAGAGAGAGAGAGTACCTGAGTCTGTGTGAGAGAGAGAGTCCCAGAGTCTATGTGAGAGAGAGAGTCCCTGAGTCTGTGTGTGAGAGAGAGACTCCCTGAGTCTGTTTGTGAGAGAGAGAGAGAGAGAGTGCCTGAGTCTGTGAGTGAGAGAGAGAGTCCCTGAGTCTGTGAGTGAGGGAATCCCTGAGTCTGTGTGAGAGTGAATCCCTGATTCTGTGTGTGAGAGAGAATCCCTGCATCTGTTTCTGTGAGAGAGGGTCCCTGAGTCTGTGTGGGAGAGAGAGTCCCTGCATCTGTTTCTGTGAGAGAATGTCCCTGCTTCTGTGTGTGTGAGAGAGTCCCTGAGTCTGTGTTGAGAGAGAGAGAGAGTCCCTGAGTCTGTGTGTGAGAGAGAGAGAGAGAGAGAGAGTCCCTGAGTCTGTGTGTGACAGAGAGAGAGAGAGTCCCTGAGTCTGTGTGGGAGAGAGAGAGAGAGATTCCCTAAGTCTGTGTGGCAGAGAGAGAGAGAGTCCCTGAGTCTGTGTGGGAGAGAGACAGAGTGCCTGAGTCTGCGAGAGAGAGAGAGACCCTGAGTCTGTGTGTGACAGAATCCCTGAGTCTGTGTGTGAGAGAGAGAGAGAGTCCCTGAGTTTGTGAGAGAGAGAGTCCCTGATTCTTGGTGAGAGAGCAAGAGAGAGAGTCCCTGAGTCTGTGAGTGAGGGTATCCCTCAGTCTGTGTAAAAGAGAGTCCCTGAGTCTGTGTGAGAGAGAGAGAGAGTCCCTGAGTCTGCGTGTGTGAGTGGGAGAGTCCCTGAGTCTGTGTGGGAGAGAGTGAATCCCTGATTCTGTGTGTGAGAGAGAGAGAGAGAGTCCCTGATTCTGTGTGTGTGAGAGAGAGAGAGAATCCCTGAGTCTGTGTGTGAGAGAGAGACCCTGAGTCTGTGTGTGTGAGAGAGAGAGTCCCTGAGTCTGTGTGTGAGAGAAAGAGAGAGAGAGAGTCCCTGAGTCTGTGAGAGAGAGAGAGAGACCCTGAGTCTGTGTGTGAAAGAATCCCTGGATCTGTGTGTGAGAGAGAGTCCCTGAGTCTGTTTCTGTCGAGAGTCCCTGAGTCTGTGTGGGAGAGAGAGAGAGTCCCTGAGTCTGTGTGTGTGAGAGAGTCCCTCAGTCTTTGTGTGTGTGAGAGTCCCTGAGTCTGTGTTGAGAGAGAGAGAGTCCCTCAGTTTGTGTGAGAGAGAGAGAGAGAGAGTCCCTGAGTCTGTGTGGGAGAGAATCCCTGAGTCTGTGTGTGAGAGAGAGAGATTCCCTGAGTCTGTGTGAGAGAGAGGGAGAGAGTCCCTGAGTTTGTGAGAGAGAGAGTCCCTGAGTCTGGGTGAGAGAGAGAGAGAGAGAGAGAGGGAGACCCTGTGTCTGTGAGTGAGAGAGAGAGAATCCCTGAGTCTGTGTGAGACCGAGAGAGTCCCTGATTCTGTCTGTGACAGAGTCCCTGAGTCTGTGTGTGAGAGTGAGCGTCCCTGAATCTCTGTGTGAGAGAATCCCTGAGTCTGTGTGAGAGAAAATCCCTGAGTCTGTGAGGGAGAGAGAGAGTCCCTGAGTCTGTGCGGGAGAGAGAGAATCCCTGAGTCTGTTTCTGTGAGAGTCCGAGTCTGTGTGGGAGAGAGAGTACCTGAGTCTGTGTGGGAGAGAGAGAGCGAGAGTCCCTGAGTCTGTGTGAGCGAGAGAGTGAGAGAATCCCTGAGTCTGTGTGGGAGAGAGAGAATCCCTGAGTCTGTGTGTGAGAGAGAGACCCTGAGTCTGTGTGTGTGAGAGAGAGAGTCCCTGAGTCTGTGTGTGAGAGAAAGAGAGAGAGAGAGTCCCTGAGTCTGTGAGAGAGAGAGAGAGACCCTGAGTCTGTGTGTGAAAGAATCCCTGGATCTGTGTGTGAGAGAGAGTCCCTGAGTCTGTTTCTGTCGAGAGTCCCTGAGTCTGTGTGGGAGAGAGAGAGAGTCCCTGAGTCTGTGTGTGTGAGAGAGTCCCTCAGTCTTTGTGTGTGTGAGAGTCCCTGAGTCTGTGTTGAGAGAGAGAGAGTCCCTCAGTTTGTGTGAGAGAGAGAGAGAGAGAGTCCCTGAGTCTGTGTGGGAGAGAATCCCTGAGTCTGTGTGTGAGAGAGAGAGATTCCCTGAGTCTGTGTGAGAGAGAGGGAGAGAGTCCCTGAGTTTGTGAGAGAGAGAGTCCCTGAGTCTGGGTGAGAGAGAGAGAGAGAGAGAGAGGGAGACCCTGTGTCTGTGAGTGAGAGAGAGAGAATCCCTGAGTCTGTGTGAGACCGAGAGAGTCCCTGATTCTGTCTGTGACAGAGTCCCTGAGTCTGTGTGTGAGAGTGAGCGTCCCTGAATCTCTGTGTGAGAGAATCCCTGAGTCTGTGTGAGAGAAAATCCCTGAGTCTGTGAGGGAGAGAGAGAGTCCCTGAGTCTGTGCGGGAGAGAGAGAATCCCTGAGTCTGTTTCTGTGAGAGTCCGAGTCTGTGTGGGAGAGAGAGTACCTGAGTCTGTGTGGGAGAGAGAGAGCGAGAGTCCCTGAGTCTGTGTGAGCGAGAGAGTGAGAGAATCCCTGAGTCTGTGTGGGAGAGAGAGAGAGAGAGAGTCCCTGACTCTGTGTGGGAGAGAGAGAGAGAGTACCTGAGTCTGTGTGAGAAAGAGAGTCCCAGAGTCTGTGTGAGAGAGAGAGTCCCTGAGTCTGTGTGTGAGAGAGAGACTCCCTGAGTCTGTTTGTGAGAGAGAGAGAGAGAGAGTGCCTGAGTCTGTGAGTGAGAGAGAGAGTCCCTGAGTCTGTGAGTGAGGGAATCCCTGAGTCTGTGTGAGAGTGAATCCCTGATTCTGTGTGTGAGAGAGAGTCCCTGCGTCAGTTTCTGTGAGAGAGAGTCCCTGAGTCTGTGTGGGAGAGAGAGTCCCTGCATCTGTTTCTGTGAGAGAATGTCCCTGCTTCTGTGTGTGTGAGAGAGTCCCTGAGTCTGTGTTGAGAGAGAGAGAGAGTCCCTGAGTCTGTGTGTGAGAGAGAGAGAGAGAGAGAGAGTCCCTGAGTCTGTGTGTGACAGAGAGAGAGAGAGTCCCTGAGTCTGTGTGGGAGAGAGACAGAGTGCCTGAGTCTGCGAGAGAGAGAGAGACCCTGAGTCTGTGTGTGACAGAATCCCTGAGTCTGTGTGTGAGAGAGAGAGAGAGTCCCTGAGTTTGTGAGAGAGAGAGTCCCTGATTCTTGGTGAGAGAGCAAGAGAGAGAGTCCCTGAGTCTGTGAGTGAGGGTATCCCTCAGTCTGTGTAAGAGAGAGTCCCTGAGTCTGTGTGAGAGAGAGAGAGAGTCCCTGAGTCTGCGTGTGTGAGTGGGAGAGTCCCTGAGTCTGTGTGGGAGAGAGTGAATCCCTAATTCTGTGTGTGAGAGAGAGTCCCTGAGTCTGTTTCTGTGAGAGAGAGTCCCTGAGTCTGTGTGGGAGCGAGAGAGAGTCCCTGAGTCTGTGTGTGTGAGAGAGTCCCTCAGTCTTTGTGTGTGTGAGAGAGTCCCTGAGTCTGTTTTGAGAGTGAGAGTCCCTGAGTCTATGTGGGAGAGGGGGAGAGAGAGTCCCTTAGTCTGTGTGGGAGAGAGAGAGAGAGAGAGTCCCTGAGTCAGTGTGGGAGAGAGAGAGATTCCCTGAGTCTGCGAGAGAGAGAGAGAGACCCTGAGTCTGTGTGTGAGAGAATCCCTGAGTCTGTGTGTGAGAGAGAGAGAATCCCTGAGTCTGTGTGAGAGAGAGGGAGAGATTCCCTGAGTTTGTGAGAGAGAGAGTCCCTGAGTGTGGGTGAGAGAGAGAGAGAGAGAGAGAGAGAGAGACCCTTTGTCTGTGTGTGAGAGAGATTAGCTGAGTCTGCGTGTGTGAGAGGGAGAGAGTCCCTGATTCTGTGTGGGAGAGAGAGTCCCTGAATCTGTGTGTGTGTGTGTGTGTGTGTGTGTGTGTGTGTGTGTGTGTGTGTGTGTGTGTGTGTGTGTGTGTGTGTGTGTGTGTGTGTGTGTGTGTGTGTGTGTGTGTGTGTGTGTGTGTGTGAGAGAGAGAGTCCCTGATTCTGCCTGTGACAGAGTCCCTGATTCTGTGTGTGACAGACAGAGTCGCTTAGTCTGTCGGTGACAGAGAAAGTCCCTGAGTCTGTCGGTGACAGAGAGAGTCCCAGAGTCTGTGTGTGAGAGAGAGTCCCTGAGTCTGTTTGTGAGAGAGAGAGAGAGAGTCCCTGATTCTGTGTGTGAGAGAGAGAGTCCCTGAGTCTGTGTGAGAGAGAGTGAGAGTCCGAGTCTGTGTGTGACAGAGAGAGAGAGAGTCCCTGAGTCTGTGTGTGAGAGAGAGAGAGTCCCTGAGTCTGTGTGTGAGAGAGAGAGAGAGAGTCCCTGAGTCTGTGTGAGAGAGAGAGAGAGAGAGTCCCTGAGTCTGTGTGAGAGAGAGTGAGAGTCCGAGTCTGTGTGTGACAGAGAGAGAGAGAGTCCCTGAGTCTGTGTGTGAGAGAGAGAGAGTCCCTGAGTCTGTGTGGGAGAGAGAGAGAGAGAGTCATTGAGTCTGTGTGGGAGAGAGAGAGAGAGAGAGAGTCCCTGATTCTGTGTGGGAGAGAGAGAGAGTCCCTGAGTCTGCGAGAGAGAGAGTCCCTGAGTCTCTGTGTGAGAGAATCCCCGAGTCTGTTTCTGTGAGAGTCCCTGAGTCTGTGTGGGAGAGAGAGAGTCCCTGAGTCTGTTTCTGTGAGAGTCCCTGAGTCTGTGTGGGAGAGAGAGAGTCCCTGAGTCTGTTTCTGTGAGAGTCCCTGAGTCTGTGTGGGAGAGAGAGAATCCCTGAGTCTGTTTCTGTGAGAGTCCCTGAGTCTGTGTTGGAGAGAGAGAGTGTCCCTGAGTCTGTGTGAGACAGAGAGAGTCCCTGATTCTGTGTGTGAGAGTGAGAGTCCCTGAGTCAGTAAGAGAGGGAGAGTCCCTGATTCTGTGTGAGAGAGTGAGAGTCCCTGAGTCTGTGTGTGTGTGAGAGAGAGTGTCCCTGAGTCTGTGTGTGTGAGAGAGAGTCCCTAAGTCTGTGTGTAAGAGAGAGAGAGAGTAGCTGAGTCTGCGTGTGTGAGAGGGAGAGAGTCCCTGATTCTGTGTGGGAGAGAGAGTCCCTGAGTCTGTGTGTGTGTGTGTGTGAGAGAGAGTTCCTGATTCTGTGTGGGAGAGAGAGTCCCTGAATCTGTGTGTGTGTGTGTGTGTGTGTGTGTGTGTGTGTGTGTGTGTGTGTGTGTGTGTGTGTGTGTGTGTGTGTGTGTGTGTGTGTGTGTGTGTGTGTGTGTGTGTGTGTGTGTGTGTGTGTGTGTGAGAGACAGAGTTCCTGATTCTGTCTGTGACAGAGTCCCTGATTCTGTGTGTGACAGACAGAGTCGCTTAGACTGTCGGTGACAGAGAGATTCCCTGAGTCTGTCAGTGACAGAGAGAGTCCCTGAGTCTGTCGGTGACAGAGAGAGTCCCTGAGTCTGTGTGTGAGAGAGAGAGAGAGAGTCCCTGAGTCTGTGTGTGAGAGTGATTGTCCCTGAGTCTGTGAGAGAGAGAATCCCTGAGTCTGTGTGAGAGAACATCCCTGAATCTCTGAGGGAGAGAAAGAGTCCCTGAGTCTGTGCGGGAGAGAGAGAATCCCTGAGTCTGTTTCTGTGAGAGTCCCTGAGTCTGTGTGGGAGAGAGAGAGAGAGAATCCCTGAGTCTGTGTGAGAGAACATCCCTGAGTCTGTGAGGGAGAGAGAGAGTCCCTGAGTCTGTGCGGGAGAGAGAGAATCCCTGAGTCTATTTCTGTGAGAGTCCCTGAGTCTGTGTGGGAGAGAGAGAGAGAGAGTCCCTGAGTCTGTGTGAGCGAGAGAGAGAGAGAGTCCCTGAGTCTGTGTGGGAGAGAGAGAGAGAGAGTCCCTGACTCTGTGTGGGAGAGAGAGAGAGAGTCTCTGAGTCTGTGTGAGAGAGAGAGTCCCAGAGTCTGTGTGAGAGAGAGAGTCCCTGAGTCTGTGTGTGAGAGAGAAACTCCCTGAGTCTGTGTGAGAGAGAGAGAGAGAGAGAGAGTGCCTGAGTCTGTGAGTGAGAGAGAGAGTCCCTGAGTCTGAGTGAGGGAATCCCTGAGTCTGTGTGAGAGAGAGTCCCTGAGTCTGTGTGAGAGAGAGAGAGAGTCCCTGCGTCTGCGTGTGTGAGTGAGAGAGTCCCTGAGTCTGTGTGGGAGAGAGTGAATCCCTGATTCTGTGTGTGAGAGAGAGTCCCTGCGTCAGTTTCTGTGAGACAGAGTCCCTGAGTCTGTGTGTGTGAGAGAGTCCCTGCATCTGTTTCTGTGAGAGAATGTCCCTGAGTCTGTGTGTGTGAGAGAGTCCCTGAGTCTGTGTTGAGAGAGAGAGAGAGTCCCTGATTCTGTGTGGGAGAGAGAGAGAGAGAGAGAGTCCCTGAGTCTGTGTGTGACAGAGAGAGAGAGAGTCCCTGAGTCTGTGTGGGAGAGAGAGAGAGAGAGATTCCCTGAGTCTGTGTGGCAGAGAGAGAGAGAGAGTCCCTGAGTCTGTGTGGGAGAGAGACAGAGTGCCTGAGTCTGCGAGAGAGAGAGAGACCCTGAGTCTGTGTGTGACAGAATCCCTGAGTCTGTGTGTGAGAGAGAGAGAGAGTCCCTGAGTTTGTGAGAGAGAGAGTCCCTGATTCTTGGTGAGAGAGCAAGAGAGAGAGTCCCTGAGTCTGTGAGTGAGACAGAGACCCTGAGTCTGTGTGTGAGAGAATCCCTGAGTCTGTGTGTGAGAGAGAGAGAATCCCTGAGTCTGTGTGTGAGAGAGAGAGAATCCCTGAGTCTGTGTGAGAGAGAGGGAGAGATTCCCTGAGTTTGTGAGAGAGAGTCCCTGAGTCTGGGTGAGAGAGAGAGAGAGAGACAGAGAGAGAGACCCTTTGTTTGTGTGTGAGAGAGATTAGCTGAGTCTGCGTGTGTGAGAGGGAGAGCGTCCCTGATTCTGTGTGGGAGAGAGAGTCCCTGAATCTGTGTGTGTGTGTGTGTGAGAGAGAGTCCCTGATTCTGTCTGTGACAGAGTCCCTGATTCTGTGTGTGACAGACAGAGTCGCTTAGTCTGTCGGTGACAGAGAGATTCCCTGAGTCTGTCAGTGACAGAGAAAGTCCCTGAGTCTGTCGGTGACAGAGAGAGTCCCAGAGTCTGTGTGTGAGAGAGAGAGAGTCCCTGAGTCTGTGTGTGTGAGAGGGAGAGAGTCCCTGATTCTGTGTGGGAGAGAGAGTCCCTGAATCTGTGTGTGACAGACAGAGTTGCGTAGTCTGTCGGTGACAGAGAGATTCCCTGAGTCTGTGTGGGAGAGTGAGAGAGCGAGAGAGTCCCTGAGTCTGTGTGGGAGAGAGAGAGAGAGATTCCCTGAGTCTGTGTGGCAGAGAGAGAGAGAGAGAGTCCCTGAGTCTGTGTGGGAGAGAGACAGAGTGCCCGAGTCTGCGAGAGAGAGAGAGAACCTGAGTCTGTGTGTGACAGAATCCCTGAGTCTGTGTGTGAGAGAGAGAGAGAGTCCCTGAGTTTGTGAGAGAGAGAGTCCCTGATTCTTGGTGAGAGAGCAAGAGAGAGAGTCCCTGAGTCTGTGAGTGAGACAGAGACCCTGAGTCTGTGTGTGAGAGAATCCATGAGTCTGTGTGTGAGAGAGAGAGAATCCCTGAGTCTGTGTGGGAGAGAGAGAGAGAGAGTCCCTGACTCTGTGTGGGAGAGAGAGAGAGAGTCCCTGAGTCTGTGTGAGAGAGAGAGTCCCAGAGTCTGTGTGAGAGAGAGAGTCCCTGAGTCTGTGTGTGAGAGAGAGACTCCCTGAGTCTGTGTGAGAGAGAGAGAGAGAGAGAGAGTGCCTGAGTCTGTGAGTGAGAGAGAGAGTCCCTGAATCTGAGTGAGGGAATCCCTGAGTCTGTGTGAGAGAGAGTCCCTGAGTCTGTGTGAGAGAGAGAGAGAGTCCCTGCGTCTGCGTGTGTGAGTGGGAGAGTCCCTGAGTCTGTGTGGGAGAGAGTGAATCCCTGATTCTGTGTGTGTGAGAGAGTCCCTGCGTCAGTTTCTGTGAGACAGAGTCCCTGAGTCTGTGTGTGTGAGAGAGTCCCTGCATCTGTTTCTGTGAGAGAATGTCCCTGAGTCTGTGTGTGTGAGAGAGTCCCTGAGTCTGTGTTGAGAGAGAGAGAGAGAGAGAGAGTCCCTGAGTCTGTGTGGGAGAGAGAGAGAGAGATTCCCTGAGTCTGTGTGGCAGAGAGAGAGAGAGAGTCCCTGAGTCTGTGTGGGAGAGAGACAGAGTGCCTGAGTCTGCGAGAGAGAGAGAGACCCTGAGTCTGTGTGTGACAGAATCCCTGAGTCTGTGTGTGAGAGAGAGAGAGAGTCCCTGAGTTTGTGAGAGAGAGAGTCCCTGATTCTTGGTGAGAGAGCAAGAGAGAGAGTCCCTGAGTCTGTGAGTGAGACAGAGACCCTGAGTCTGTGTGTGAGAGAATCCCTGAGTCTGTGTGTGAGAGAGAGAGAATCCCTGAGTCTGTGTGTGAGAGAGAGAGAATCCCTGAGTCTGTGTGAGAGAGAGGGAGAGATTCCCTGAGTTTGTGAGAGAGAGTCCCTGAGTCTGGGTGAGAGAGAGACAGGGTGCCTGAGTCTGCGAGAGAGAGAGAGACCCTGAGTCTGTGTGTGACAGAATCCCTGAGTCTGTGTGTGAGTGAGAGAGAGATTCCCTGAGTTTGTGAGAGAGAGAGAGTCCCTGATTCTTGGTGAGAGAGCAAGAGAGAGAGTCCCTGAGTCTGTGAGTGAGAGAGAAACTCCCTGAGTCTGTGTGAGAGAGAGAGAGAGAGAGAGAGTGCCTGAGTCTGTGAGTGAGAGAGAGAGTCCCTGAGTCTGAGTGAGGGAATCCCTGAGTCTGTGTGAGAGAGAGTCCCTGAGTCTGTGTGAGAGAGAGAGAGAGTCCCTGCGTCTGCGTGTGTGAGTGAGAGAGTCCCTGAGTCTGTGTGGGAGAGAGTGAATCCCTGATTCTGTGTGTGAGAGAGAGTCCCTGCGTCAGTTTCTGTGAGACAGAGTCCCTGAGTCTGTGTGTGTGAGAGAGTCCCTGCATCTGTTTCTGTGAGAGAATGTCCCTGAGTCTGTGTGTGTGAGAGAGTCCCTGAGTCTGTGTTGAGAGAGAGAGAGAGTCCCTGATTCTGTGTGGGAGAGAGAGAGAGAGAGAGAGTCCCTGAGTCTGTGTGTGACAGAGAGAGAGAGAGTCCCTGAGTCTGTGTGGGAGAGAGAGAGAGAGAGATTCCCTGAGTCTGTGTGGCAGAGAGAGAGAGAGAGTCCCTGAGTCTGTGTGGGAGAGAGACAGAGTGCCTGAGTCTGCGAGAGAGAGAGAGACCCTGAGTCTGTGTGTGACAGAATCCCTGAGTCTGTGTGTGAGAGAGAGAGAGAGTCCCTGAGTTTGTGAGAGAGAGAGTCCCTGATTCTTGGTGAGAGAGCAAGAGAGAGAGTCCCTGAGTCTGTGAGTGAGACAGAGACCCTGAGTCTGTGTGTGAGAGAATCCCTGAGTCTGTGTGTGAGAGAGAGAGAATCCCTGAGTCTGTGTGTGAGAGAGAGAGAATCCCTGAGTCTGTGTGAGAGAGAGGGAGAGATTCCCTGAGTTTGTGAGAGAGAGTCCCTGAGTCTGGGTGAGAGAGAGAGAGAGAGACAGAGAGAGAGACCCTTTGTTTGTGTGTGAGAGAGATTAGCTGAGTCTGCGTGTGTGAGAGGGAGAGCGTCCCTGATTCTGTGTGGGAGAGAGAGTCCCTGAATCTGTGTGTGTGTGTGTGTGAGAGAGAGTCCCTGATTCTGTCTGTGACAGAGTCCCTGATTCTGTGTGTGACAGACAGAGTCGCTTAGTCTGTCGGTGACAGAGAGATTCCCTGAGTCTGTCAGTGACAGAGAAAGTCCCTGAGTCTGTCGGTGACAGAGAGAGTCCCAGAGTCTGTGTGTGAGAGAGAGAGAGTCCCTGAGTCTGTGTGTGTGAGAGGGAGAGAGTCCCTGATTCTGTGTGGGAGAGAGAGTCCCTGAATCTGTGTGTGACAGACAGAGTTGCGTAGTCTGTCGGTGACAGAGAGATTCCCTGAGTCTGTGTGGGAGAGAGAGAGAGAGAGAGAGTCCCTGAGTCTGTGTGTGACAGAGAGCGAGAGAGTCCCTGAGTCTGTGTGGGAGAGAGAGAGAGAGATTCCCTGAGTCTGTGTGGCAGAGAGAGAGAGAGAGAGTCCCTGAGTCTGTGTGGGAGAGAGACAGAGTGCCCGAGTCTGCGAGAGAGAGAGAGAACCTGAGTCTGTGTGTGACAGAATCCCTGAGTCTGTGTGTGAGAGAGAGAGAGAGTCCCTGAGTTTGTGAGAGAGAGAGTCCCTGATTCTTGGTGAGAGAGCAAGAGAGAGAGTCCCTGAGTCTGTGAGTGAGACAGAGACCCTGAGTCTGTGTGTGAGAGAATCCATGAGTCTGTGTGTGAGAGAGAGAGAATCCCTGAGTCTGTGTGGGAGAGAGAGAGAGAGAGTCCCTGACTCTGTGTGGGAGAGAGAGAGAGAGTCCCTGAGTCTGTGTGAGAGAGAGAGTCCCAGAGTCTGTGTGAGAGAGAGAGTCCCTGAGTCTGTGTGTGAGAGAGAGACTCCCTGAGTCTGTGTGAGAGAGAGAGAGAGAGAGAGAGTGCCTGAGTCTGTGAGTGAGAGAGAGAGTCCCTGAATCTGAGTGAGGGAATCCCTGAGTCTGTGTGAGAGAGAGTCCCTGAGTCTGTGTGAGAGAGAGAGAGAGTCCCTGCGTCTGCGTGTGTGAGTGGGAGAGTCCCTGAGTCTGTGTGGGAGAGAGTGAATCCCTGATTCTGTGTGTGTGAGAGAGTCCCTGCGTCAGTTTCTGTGAGACAGAGTCCCTGAGTCTGTGTGTGTGAGAGAGTCCCTGCATCTGTTTCTGTGAGAGAATGTCCCTGAGTCTGTGTGTGTGAGAGAGTCCCTGAGTCTGTGTTGAGAGAGAGAGAGAGAGAGAGAGTCCCTGAGTCTGTGTGGGAGAGAGAGAGAGAGATTCCCTGAGTCTGTGTGGCAGAGAGAGAGAGAGAGTCCCTGAGTCTGTGTGGGAGAGAGACAGAGTGCCTGAGTCTGCGAGAGAGAGAGAGACCCTGAGTCTGTGTGTGACAGAATCCCTGAGTCTGTGTGTGAGAGAGAGAGAGAGTCCCTGAGTTTGTGAGAGAGAGAGTCCCTGATTCTTGGTGAGAGAGCAAGAGAGAGAGTCCCTGAGTCTGTGAGTGAGACAGAGACCCTGAGTCTGTGTGTGAGAGAATCCCTGAGTCTGTGTGTGAGAGAGAGAGAATCCCTGAGTCTGTGTGTGAGAGAGAGAGAATCCCTGAGTCTGTGTGAGAGAGAGGGAGAGATTCCCTGAGTTTGTGAGAGAGAGTCCCTGAGTCTGGGTGAGAGAGAGACAGGGTGCCTGAGTCTGCGAGAGAGAGAGAGACCCTGAGTCTGTGTGTGACAGAATCCCTGAGTCTGTGTGTGAGTGAGAGAGAGATTCCCTGAGTTTGTGAGAGAGAGAGAGTCCCTGATTCTTGGTGAGAGAGCAAGAGAGAGAGTCCCTGAGTCTGTGAGTGAGACAGAGACCCTGAGTCTGTGTGTGAGAGAATCCATGAGTCTGTGTGTGAGAGAGAGAGAATCCCTGAGTCTGTGTGGGAGAGAGAGAGAGAGAGTCCCTGACTCTGTGTGGGAGAGAGAGAGAGAGTCCCTGAGTCTGTGTGAGAGAGAGAGTCCCAGAGTCTGTGTGAGAGACAGAGTCCCTGAGTCTGTGTGTGAGAGAGAGACTCCCTGAGTCTGTGTGTGAGAGAGAGAGAGAGAGAGAGAGAGAGAGTGCCTGAGTCTGTGAGTGAGAGAGAGAGTCCCTGAATCTGAGTGAGGGAATCCCTGAGTCTGTGTGAGAGAGAGTCCCTGAGTCTGTGTGAGAGAGAGAGAGAGTCCCTGCGTCTGCGTGTGTGAGTGGGAGAGTCCCTGAATCTGTGTGGGAGAGAGTGAATCCCTGATTCTGTGTGTGTGAGAGAGTCCCTGCGTCAGTTTCTGTGAGACAGAGTCCCTGAGTCTGTGTGTGTGAGAGAGTCCCTGCATCTGTTTCTGTGAGAGAATGTCCCTGAGTCTGTGTGTGTGAGAGAGTCCCTGAGTCTGTGTTGAGAGAGAGAGAGAGAGAGAGAGTCCCTGAGTCTGTGTGGGAGAGAGAGAGAGAGATTCCCTGAGTCTGTGTGGCAGAGAGAGAGAGAGAGTCCCTGAGTCTGTGTGGGAGAGAGACAGAGTGCCTGAGTCTGCGAGAGAGAGAGAGACCCTGAGTCTGTGTGTGACAGAATCCCTGAGTCTGTGTGTGAGAGAGAGAGAGAGTCCCTGAGTTTGTGAGAGAGAGAGTCCCTGATTCTTGGTGAGAGAGCAAGAGAGAGAGTCCCTGAGTCTGTGAGTGAGACAGAGACCCTGAGTCTGTGTGTGAGAGAATCCCTGAGTCTGTGTGTGAGAGAGAGAGAATCCCTGAGTCTGTGTGTGAGAGAGAGAGAATCCCTGAGTCTGTGTGAGAGAGAGGGAGAGATTCCCTGAGTTTGTGAGAGAGAGTCCCTGAGTCTGGGTGAGAGAGAGAGAGAGAGAGACCCTTTGTCTGTGTGTGAGAGAGATTAGCTGAGTCTGCGTGTGTGAGTGGGAGAGCGTCCCTGATTCTGTGTGGGAGAGAGAGTCCCTGAATCTGTGTGTGTGTGTGTGTGTGAGAGAGAGTCCCTGATTCTGTCTGTGACAGAGTCCCTGATTCTGTGTGTGACAGACAGAGTCGCTTAGTCTGTCGGTGACAGAGAGATTCCCTGAGTCTGTCGGTGACAGAGAAAGTCCCTGAGTCTGTCGGTGACAGAGAGAGTCCCAGAGTCTGTGTGTGAGAGAGAGAGAGTCCCTGAGTCTGCGTGTGTGAGAGGGAGAGAGTCCCTGATTCTGTGTGGGAGAGAGAGTCCCTGAGTCTGTGTGTGTGTGAGTGTGAGAGAGAGAGTCCCTGATTCTGTGTGTGACAGACAGAGTCGCTTAGTCTGTCGGTGACAGAGAGATTCCCTGAGTCTGTCGGTGACAGAGAGAGTCCCTGAGTCTGTCGGTGACAGAGAGAGTCCCTGAGTCTGTCGGTGACAGAGAGAGTCCCTGAGTCTGTGAGTGAGAGAGAGAGAGAGAGTCGCTGAGTCTGTGAGTGAGAGAGAGAGTCCCTGAGTCTGTGAGTGAGGGAATCCCTGAGTCTGTGTGAAAGAGAGTCCCTGATTCTGTGTGAGAGAGAGAGAGAGTCCCTGAGTCTGCGTGTGTGAGAGAGAGTCCCTGAGTCTGTGTGTGAGAGAGAGAGAAAGAGTCCCTGATTCTGTGTGTGTGAGAGAGAGAGAGAGTCCCTGATTCTGTGTGTGTGAGAGAGAGAGAGAATCCCTGAGTCTGTGTGTGAGAGAGAGTCCCTCAGTCTGTGTGTGAGAGAGAGTCCCTCAGTCTTTGTGTGTGTGAGAGAGTCCCTGAGTCTGTTTTGAGAGTGAGAGTCCCTGAGTCTATGTGGGAGAGGGGGAGAGAGAGTCCCTTAGTCTGTGTGGGAGAGAGAGAGAGAGAGAGTCCCTGAGTCAGTGTGGGAGAGAGAGAGATTCCCTGAGTCTGAGAGAGAGAGAGAGAGACCCTGAGTCTGTGTGTGAGAGAATCCCTGAGTCTGTGTGTGAGAGAGAGAGAATCCCTGAGTCTGTGTGAGAGAGAGGGAGAGATTCCCTGAGTTTGTGAGAGAGAGAGTCCCTGAGTGTGGCTGAGAGAGAGAGAGAGAGAGAGAGAGACCCTTTGTCTGTGTGTGAGAGAGATTAGCTGAGTCTGCGTGTGTGAGAGGGAGAGAGTCCCTGATTCTGTGTGGGAGAGAGAGTCCCTGAATCTGTGTGTGTGTGTGTGTGTGTGTGTGTGTGTGTGTGTGTGTGAGAGAGAGAGTCCCTGATTCTGCCTGTGACAGAGTCCCTGATTCTGTGTGTGACAGACAGAGTCGCTTAGTCTGTCGATGACAGAGAGATTCCCTGAGTCTGTCAGTGACAGAGAAAGTCCCAGAGTCTGTCGGTGACAGAGAGAGTCCCAGAGTCTGTGTGTGAGAGAGAGAGTAGCTGAGTCTGCGTGTGTGAGAGAGAGTCCCTGATTCTGTGTGTGAGAGAGAGTCCCTGAGTCTGTTTGTGAGAGAGAGAGAGAGAGTCCCTGATTCTGTGTGTGAGAGAGAGAGTGAGAGTCCCTGAGTCTGTGTGTGAGAGAGAGAGTGAGAGTCCCTGAGTCTGTGTGTGACAGAGAGAGAGAGAGTCCCTGAGTCTGTGTGAGAGAAAATCCCTGAGTCTGTGTGAGAGAAAATCCCTGAGTCTGTGTGGGAGAGAGAGAATCCCTGAGTCTGTTTCTGTGAGAGTCCCTGATTCTGTGCGTGAGAGTGAGAGTCCCTGAGTCTGTGTGGGAGAGAGAGAGACCCTGAGTCTGTGTGGGAGAGAGAGAGTCCCTGAGTCTGTGTGAGAGAGAGAGAGAGAGAGTCCCTGAGTCTTTGTGGGAGAGAGAGAGTCCCTGAGTCTGTGTGAGAGAGTGAGAGTCCGAGTCTGTGTGTGACAGAGAGAGAGAGAGTCCCTGAGTCTGTGTGTGAGAGAGAGAGAGTCCCTGAGTCTGTGTGGGAGAGAGAGAGAGAGAGTCCCTGAGTCTGTGTGGGAGAGAGAGAGTCCCTGAGTCTGTGTGAGAGAGAGTGAGAGTCCGAGTCTGTGTGTGACAGAGAGAGAGAGAGTCCCTGAGTCTGTGTGTGAGAGAGAGAGAGTCCCTGAGTCTGTGTGGGAGAGAGAGAGAGAGAGTCATTGAGTCTGTGTGGGAGAGAGAGAGAGAGAGAGAGTCCCTGATTCTGTGTGGGAGAGAGAGAGAGTCCCTGAGTCTGTGTGAGAGAGAGAGAGTCCCTGTGTCTGTGTGGGAGAGAGAGAATCCCTGAGTCTGTTTCTGTGAGAGTCCCTGAGTCTGTGTTGGAGAGAGAGAGTGTCCCTGAGTCTGTGTGAGACAGAGAGAGTCCCTGATTCTGTGTGTGAGAGTGAGAGTCCCTGAGTCAGTAAGAGAGGGAGAGTCCCTGATTCTGTGTGAGAGAGTGAGAGTCCCTGAGTCTGTGTGTGTGTGAGAGAGAGTGTCCCTGAGTCTGTGTGTGTGAGAGAGAGAGTGTCCCTGAGTCTGTGTGTAAGAGAAAGAGAGTCCCTAAGTCTGTGTGTGAGAGAGAGAGAGTAGCTGAGTCTGCGTGTGTGAGAGGGAGAGAGTCCCTGATTCTGTGTGGGAGAGAGAGTCCCTGAGTCTGTGTGTGTGCGTGTGAGAGAGAGAGAGTTCCTGATTCTGTGTGGGAGAGAGAGTCCCTGAATCTGTGTGTGTGTGTGTGTGTGTGTGTGTGTGTGTGTGTGTGTGTGTGTGTGTGTGTGTGTGTGTGTGTGTGTGTGTGTGTGTGTGTGAGAGAGAGTTCCTGATTCTGTCTGTGACAGAGTCCCTGATTCTGTGTGTGACAGAGAGAGTCCCTGAGTCTGTCGGTGACAGAGAGAGTCCCTGAGTCTGTGTGTGAGAGAGAGAGAGAGAGAGAGTCCCTGAGTCTGTGTGTGAGAGTGAGAGTCCCTGAGTCTGTGAGAGACAGAATCCCTGAGTCTGTGTGAGAGAACATCCCTGAATCTCTGAGGGAGAGAAAGAGTCCCTGAGTCTGTGCGGGAGAGAGAGAATCCCTGAGTCTGTTTCTGTGAGAGCCCCTGAGTCTGTGTGGGAGAGAGAGAGACAGAATCCCTGAGTCTGTGTGAGAGAACATCCCTGAGTCTGTGAGGGAGAGAGAGAGTCCCTGAGTCTGTGCGGGAGGGAGAGAATCCCTGAGTCTATTTCTGTGAGAGTCCCTGAGTCTGTGTGGGAGAGAGAGAGAGAGAGTCCCTGAGTCTGTGTGAGCGAGAGAGAGAGAGAGTCCCTGAGTCTGTGTGGGAGAGAGAGAGAGAGAGTCCCTGACTCTGTGTGGGAGAGAGAGAGAGAGTCTCTGAGTCTGTGTGAGAGAGAGAGTCCCTGAGTCTGTGTGAGAGAGAGAGTCCCTGAGTCTGTGTGTGAGAGAGAGACTCCCTGAGTCTGTGTGAGAGAGAGAGAGAGAGAGAGAGTGCCTGAGTCTGTGAGTGAGAGAGAGAGTCCCTGAGTCTGAGTGAGGGAATCCCTGAGTCTGTGTGAGAGAGAGTCCCTGAGTCTGTGTGAGAGAGAGAGAGAGTCCCTGCGTCTGCGTGTGTGAGTGGGAGAGTCCCTGAGTCTGTGTGGGAGAGAGTGAATCCCTGATTCTGTGTGTGAGAGAGAGTCCCTGCGTCAGTTTCTGTGAGACAGAGTCCCTGAGTCTGTGTGTGTGAGAGAGTCCCTGCATCTGTTTCTGTGAGAGAATGTCCCTGAGTCTGTGTGTGTGAGAGAGTCCCTGAGTCTGTGTTGAGAGAGAGAGAGAGAGAGAGTCCCTGAGTCTGTGTGTGACAGAGAGAGAGAGAGTCCCTGAGTCTGTGTGGGAGAGAGAGAGAGAGATTCCCTGAGTCTGTGTGGCAGAGAGAGAGAGAGAGTCCCTGAGTCTGTGTGGGAGAGAGACAGAGTGCCTGAGTCTGCGAGAGAGAGAGAGACCCTGAGTCTGTGTGTGACAGAATCCCTGAGTCTGTGTGTGAGAGAGAGAGAGAGAGTCCCTGAGTTTGTGAGAGAGAGAGTCCCTGATTCTTGGTGAGAGAGCAAGAGAGAGAGTCCCTGAGTCTGTGAGTGAGACAGAGATCCTGAGTCTGTGTGTGAGAGAATCCCTGAGTCTGTGTGTGAGAGAGAGAGAATCCCTGAGTCTGTGTGAGAGAGAGGGAGAGATTCCCTGAGTTTGTGAGAGAGAGTCCCTGAGTCTGGGTGAGAGAGAGAGAGAGAGAGAGAGAGAGACCCTTTGTCTGTGTGTGAGAGAGATTAGCTGAGTCTGCGTGTGTGAGAGGGAGAGCGTCCCTGATTCTGTGTGGGAGAGAGAGTCCCTGAATCTGTGTGTGTGTGAGTGTGAGAGAGAGAGTCCCTGATTCTGTGTGTGTCAGACAGAATCGCTTAGTCTGTCAGTGACAGAGAGATTCCCTGAATCTGTGTGTGTGTGTGTGTGTGTGAGAGAGAGTCCCTGATTCTGTCTGTGACAGAGTCCCTGATTCTGTGTGTGACAGACAGAGTCGCTTAGTCTGTCGGTGACAGAGAGATTCCCTGAGTCTGTCAGTGACAGAGAAAGTCCCTGAGTCTGTCGGTGACAGAGAGAGTCCCAGAGTCTGTGTGTGAGAGAGAGAGAGTCCCTGAGTCTGCGTGTGTGAGAGGGAGAGAGTCCCTGATTCTGTGTGGGAGAGAGAGTCCCTGAATCTGTGTGTGACAGACAGAGTCGCGTAGTCTGTCGGTGACAGAGAGATTCCCTGAGTCTGTGTGGGAGAGAGAGAGAGAGAGAGAGTCCCTGAGTCTGTGTGTGACAGAGAGCGAGAGAGTCCCTGAGTCTGTGTGGGAGAGAGAGAGAGAGATTCCCTGAGTCTGTGTGGCAGAGAGAGAGAGAGAGAGTCCCTGAGTCTGTGTGGGAGAGAGACAGAGTGCCTGAGTCTGCGAGAGAGAGAGAGACCCTGAGTCTGTGTGTGACAGAATCCCTGAGTCTGTGTGTGAGTGAGAGAGAGATTCCCTGAGTTTGTGAGAGAGAGAGAGTCCCTGATTCTTGGTGAGAGAGCAAGAGAGAGAGTCCCTGAGTCTGTGAGTGAGACAGAGACCCTGAGTCTGTGTGTGAGAGAATCCATGAGTCTGTGTGTGAGAGAGAGAGAATCCCTGAGTCTGTGTGGGAGAGAGAGAGAGAGAGTCCCTGACTCTGTGTGGGAGAGAGAGAGAGAGTCCCTGAGTCTGTGTGAGAGAGAGAGTCCCAGAGTCTGTGTGAGAGACAGAGTCCCTGAGTCTGTGTGTGAGAGAGAGACTCCCTGAGTCTGTGTGTGAGAGAGAGAGAGAGAGAGAGAGTGCCTGAGTCTGTGAGTGAGAGAGAGAGTCCCTGAATCTGAGTGAGGGAATCCCTGAGTCTGTGTGAGAGAGAGTCCCTGAGTCTGTGTGAGAGAGAGAGAGTCCCTGCGTCTGCGTGTGTGAGTGGGAGAGTCCCTGAGTCTGTGTGGGAGAGAGTGAATCCCTGATTCTGTGTGTGTGAGAGTCCCTGCGTCAGTTTCTGTGAGACAGAGTCCCTGAGTCTGTGTGTGTGAGAGAGTCCCTGCATCTGTTTCTGTGAGAGAATGTCCCTGAGTCTGTGTGTGTGAGAGAGTCCCTGAGTCTGTGTTGAGAGAGAGAGAGAGAGAGAGAGTCCCTGAGCCTGTGTGGGAGAGAGAGAGAGAGATTCCCTGAGTCTGTGTGGCAGAGAGAGAGAGAGAGTCCCTGAGTCTGTGTGGGAGAGAGACAGAGTGCCTGAGTCTGCGAGAGAGAGAGAGACCCTGAGTCTGTGTGTGACAGAATCCCTGAGTCTGTGTGTGTGAGAGAGAGAGAGTCCCTGAGTTTGTGAGAGAGAGAGTCCCTGATTCTTGGTGAGAGAGCAAGAGAGAGAGTCCCTGAGTCTGTGAGTGAGACAGAGATCCTGAGTCTGTGTGTGAGAGAATCCCTGAGTCTGTGTGTGAGAGAGAGAGAATCCCTGAGTCTGTGTGTGAGAGAGAGAGAATCCCTGAGTCTGTGTGAGAGAGAGAGAGAGAGAGTCCCTGAGTCTGTGTGGGAGAGAGAGAGAGAGAGTCCCTGACTCTGTGTGGGAGAGAGAGAGAGAGTCCCTGAGTCTGTGTGAGAGAGAGAGAGAGAGAGTCCCTGAGTCTGTGTGGGAGAGAGAGAGAGAGAGTCCCTGACTCTGTGTGGGAGAGAGAGAGAGAGTCCCTGAGTCTGTGTGAGAGAGAAAGTCCCAGAGTCTGTGTGAGAGACAGAGTCCCTGAGTCTGTGTGTGAGAGAGAAACTCCCTGAGTCTGTGTGAGAGAGAGAGAGAGAGAGAGAGAGAGAGTGCCTGAGTCTGTGAGTGAGAGAGAGAGTCCCTGAATCTGAGTGAGGGAATCCCTGAGTCTGTGTGAGAGAGAGTCCCTGAGTCTGTGTGAGAGAGAGAGAGAGTCCCTGAGTCTGCGTGTGTGAGTGGGAGAGTCCCTGAGTCTGTGTGGGAGAGAGTGAATCCCTGATTCTGTGTGTGTGAGAGAGTCCCTGCGTCAGTTTCTGTGAGACAGAGTCCCTGAGTCTGTGTGTGTGAGAGAGTCCCTGCATCTGTTTCTGTGAGAGAATGTCCCTGAGTCTGTGTGTGTGAGAGAGTCCCTGAGTCTGTGTTGAGAGAGAGAGAGAGAGAGAGAGTCCCTGAGTCTGTGTGGGAGAGAGAGAGAGAGATTCCCTGAGTCTGTGTGGCAGAGAGAGAGAGAGAGTCCCTGAGTCTGTGTGGGAGAGAGACAGAGTGCCTGAGTCTGCGAGAGAGAGAGAGACCCTGAGTCTGTGTGTGACAGAATCCCTGAGTCTGTGTGTGAGAGAGAGAGAGAGTCCCTGAGTTTGTGAGAGAGAGAGTCCCTGATTCTTGGTGAGAGAGCAAGAGAGAGAGTCCCTGAGTCTGTGAGTGAGACAGAGATCCTGAGTCTGTGTGTGAGAGAATCCCTGAGTCTGTGTGTGAGAGAGAGAGAATCCCTGAGTCTGTGTGTGAGAGAGAGAGAATCCCTGAGTCTGTGTGAGAGAGAGGGAGAGATTCCCTGAGTTTGTGTGAGCGAGAGAGAGAGAGAGTCCCTGAGTCTGTGTGGGAGAGAGAGAGAGAGAGTCCCTGACTCTGTGTGGGAGAGAGAGAGAGAGTCCCTGAGTCTGTGTGAGAGAGAGAGAGAGAGAGTCCCTGAGTCTGTGTGGGAGAGAGAGAGAGAGATTCCCTGAGTCTGTGTGGCAGAGAGAGAGAGAGAGAGTCCCTGAGTCTGTGTGGGAGAGAGACAGAGTGCCTGAGTCTGCGAGAGAGAGAGAGACCCTGAGTCTGTGTGTGACAGAATCCCTGAGTCTGTGTGTGAGAGAGAGAGAGAGTCCCTGAGTTTGTGAGAGAGAGAGTCCCTGATTCTTGGTGAGAGAGCAAGAGAGAGAGTCCCTGAGTCTGTGAGTGAGACAGAGATCCTGAGTCTGTGTGTGAGAGAATCCCTGAGTCTGTGTTGAGAGAGAGAGAGAATCCCTGAGTCTGTGTGTGAGAGAGAGAGAATCCCTGAGTCTGTGTGAGAGAGAGGGAGA
Source organism: Isurus oxyrinchus (assembly GCA_026770705.1). Taxonomy (NCBI): domain Eukaryota; kingdom Metazoa; phylum Chordata; class Chondrichthyes; order Lamniformes; family Lamnidae; genus Isurus; species Isurus oxyrinchus. Next base: position 13,132,139 of record JANJGN010000033.1, on the reverse strand, counting down.
GATTCCCTGAGTTTGTGTGAGCGAGAGAGAGAGAGAGTCCCTGAGTCTGTGTGGGAGAGAGAGAGAGAGAGTCCCTGACTCTGTGTGGGAGAGAGAGAGAGAGTCCCTGAGTCTGTGTGAGCGAGAGAGACTCCCTGAGTCTGTGTGAGGGAGAGAGAGAGAGAGAGTGCCTGATTCTTTGAGTGAGAGAGAGAGTCCCTGAGTCTGAGTGAGGGAATCCCTGAGTCTGTGTGAGAGAGAGTCCCTGAGTCTGTGTGAGAGAGAGAGAGAGTCCCTGAGTCTGCGTGTGTGAGTGGGAGAGTCCCTGAGTCTGTGTGGGAGAGAGTGAATCCCTGATACTGTGTGTGAGAGAGAGTTCCTGCGTCTGTTTCTGTGAGAGAGAGTCCCTGAGTCTGTGTGTGTGAGAGAGTCCCTGCATCTGTTTCTGTGAGAGAATGTCCCTGAGTCTGTGTGTGTGAGAGAGTCCCTGAGTCTGTGTTGAGAGAGAGAGAGAATCCCTGAGTCTGTGTGGGAGAGAGAGAGAGAGAGAGAGTCCCTGAGTCTGCGTGGGAGAGAGAGAGAGAGATTCCCTGAGTCTGTGTGGCAGAGAGAGAGAGAGAGTCCCTGAGTCTGTGTGGGAGAGAGACAGAGTGCCTGAGTCTGCGAGAGAGAGAGAGACCCTGAGTCTGTGTGTGACAGAATCCCTGAGTCTGTGTGTGAGAGAGAGAGAGAGTGCCTGAGTTTGTGAGAGAGAGAGTCCCTGATTCTGTGTGAGAGAGCAAGAGAGAGAGTCCCTGAGTCTGTGAGTGAGAGAGAGAGTCCCTGAGTCTGTGAGTGAGGGAATCCCTCAGTCTGTGTGAGAGAGAGTCCCTGCGTCTGCGTGTGTGAGTGGGAGAGTCCCTGAGTCTGTGTGGGAGAGAGTGAATCCCTGATTCTGTGTGTGAGAGAGAGTCCCTGAGTCTGTTTCTGTGAGAGAGAGTCCCTGAGTCTGTGTGGGAGAGAGAGAGAGTCCCTGAGTGTGTGTGTGTGAGATATTCCCTCAGTCTTTGTGTGTGTGAGAGAGTCCCTGAGTCTGTGTTGAGAGAGAGAGAGTCCCTGAGTCTATGTGGGAGAGGGGGAGAGAGAGTCCCTGAGTCAGTGTGGGAGAGAGAGAGAGTCCTTGAGTCTGCGAGAGAGAGAGAGACCCTGAGTTTGTGTGTGAGAGAATCCCTGAGTCTGTGTGTGAGAGAGAGAGAATCCCTGAGTCTCTGTGAGAGAGAGGGAGAGATTCCCTGAGTTTGTGAGAGAGAGAGTCCCTGAGTGTGGATGAGAGAGAGAGAGAGAGAGAGAGACCCTTTGTCTGTGTGTGAGAGAGATTAGCTGAGTCTGCGTGTGTGAGAGGGAGAGCGTCCCTGATTCTGTGTGGGAGAGAGAGTCCCTGAATCTGTGTGTGTGTGAGTGTGAGAGAGAGAGTCCCTGATTCTGTGTGTGTCAGACAGAGTCGCTTAGTCTGTCAGTGACAGAGAGATTCCCTGAATCTGTGTGTGTGTGTGTGTGAGAGAGAGTCCCTGATTCTGTCTGTGACAGAGTCCCTGATTCTGTGTGTGACAGACAGAGTCGCTTAGTCTGTCGGTGACAGAGAGATTCCCTGAGTCTGTCGGTGACAGAGAGAGTCCCTGAGTCTGTGTGTGAGAGAGAGAGAGTAGCTGAGTCTGCGTGTGTGAGAGGGAGAGAGTCCCTGATTCTGTGTGGGAGAGAGAGTCCCTGAATCTGTGTGTGTGTGTGTGTGTGTGTGTGTGTGTGTGAGAGAGAGAGTCCCTGATTCTGCCTGTGACAGAGTCCCTGATTCTGTGTGTGACAGACAGAGTCGCTTAGTCTGTCGATGACAGAGAGATTCCCTGAGTCTGTCAGTGACAGAGAAAGTCCCTGAGTCTGTCGGTGACAGAGAGAGTCCCAGAGTCTGTGTGTGAGAGAGAGAGTAGCTGAGTCTGCGTGTGTGAGAGAGAGTCCCTGATTCTGTGTGTGAGAGAGAGTCCCTGAGTCTGTTTGTGAGAGAGAGAGAGAGAGTCCCTGATTCTGTGTGTGAGAGAGAGAGTGAGAGTCCCTGAGTCTGTGTGTGAGAGAGAGAGTGAGAGTCCCTGAGTCTGTGTGTGACAGAGAGAGAGAGAGTCCCTGAGTCTGTGTGAGAGAGAGTGAGAGAGTCCCTGAGTCTGTGTGAGAGAAAATCCCTGAGTCTGTGTGAGAGAAAATCCCTGAGTCTGTGTGGGAGAGAGAGAATCCCTGACTCTGTTTCTGTGAGAGTCCCTGATTCTGTGCGTGAGAGTGAGAGTCCCTGAGTCTGTGTGGGAGAGAGAGAGACCCTGAGTCTGTGTGGGAGAGAGAGAGTCCCTGAGTCTGTGTGAGAGAGAGAGAGAGAGATTCCCTGAGTCTTTGTGGGAGAGAGAGAGTCCCTGAGTCTGTGTGAGAGAGTGAGAGTCCGAGTCTGTGTGTGACAGAGAGAGAGAGAGTCCCTGAGTCTGTGTGTGAGAGAGAGAGAGTCCCTGAGTCTGTGTGGGAGAGAGAGAGAGAGAGTCCCTGAGTCTGTGTGGGAGAGAGAGAGTCCCTGAGTCTGTGTGAGAGAGAGTGAGAGTCCGAGTCTGTGTGTGACAGAGAGAGAGAGAGTCCCTGAGTCTGTGTGTGAGAGAGAGAGAGAGAGTCATTGAGTCTGTGTGGGAGAGAGAGAGAGAGAGAGAGTCCCTGATTCTGTGTGGGAGAGAGAGAGAGTCCCTGAGTCTGTGTGAGAGAGAGAGAGTCCCTGTGTCTGTGTGGGAGAGAGAGAATCCCTGAGTCTGTTTCTGTGAGAGTCCCTGAGTCTGTGTTGGAGAGAGAGAGTGTCCCTGAGTCTGTGTGAGACAGAGAGAGTCCCTGATTCTGTGTGTGAGAGTGAGAGTCCCTGAGTCAGTAAGAGAGGCAGAGTCCCTGATTCTGTGTGAGAGAGTGAGAGTCCCTGAGTCTGTGTGTGTGTGAGAGAGAGTGTCCCTGAGTCTGTGTGTGTGAGAGAGAGAGTGTCCCTGAGTCTGTGTGTAAGAGAAAGAGAGTCCCTAAGTCTGTGTGTGAGAGAGAGAGAGTAGCTGAGTCTGCGTGTGTGAGAGGGAGAGAGTCCCTGATTCTGTGTGGGAGAGAGAGTCCCTGAGTCTGTGTGTGTGCGTGTGAGAGAGAGAGAGTTCCTGATTCTGTGTGGGAGAGAGAGTCCCTGAATCTGTGTGTGTGTGTGTGTGTGTGTGTGTGTGTGTGAGAGAGAGTTCCTGATTCTGTCTGTGACAGAGTCCCTGATTCTGTGTGTGACAGAGAGAGTCCCTGAGTCTGTCGGTGACAGAGAGAGTCCCTGAGTCTGTGTGTGAGAGAGAGAGAGAGAGAGAGTCCCTGAGTCTGTGTGTGAGAGTGAGAGTCCCTGAGTCTGTGAGAGACAGAATCCCTGAGTCTGTGTGAGAGAACATCCCTGAATCTCTGAGGGAGAGAAAGAGTCCCTGAGTCTGTGCGGGAGAGAGAGAATCCCTGAGTCTGTTTCTGTGAGAGCCCCTGAGTCTGTGTGGGAGAGAGAGAGACAGAATCCCTGAGTCTGTGTGAGAGAACATCCCTGAGTCTGTGAGGGAGAGAGAGAGTCCCTGAGTCTGTGCGGGAGGGAGAGAATCCCTGAGTCTATTTCTGTGATAGTCCCTGAGTCTGTGTGGGAGAGAGAGAGAGAGAGTCCCTGAGTCTGTGTGAGCGAGAGAGAGAGAGAGTCCCTGAGTCTGTGTGGGAGAGAGAGAGAGAGAGTCCCTGACTCTGTGTGGGAGAGAGAGAGAGAGTCTCTGAGTCTGTGTGAGAGAGAGAGTCCCTGAGTCTGTGTGAGAGAGAGAGTCCCTGAGTCTGTGTGTGAGAGAGAGACTCCCTGAGTCTGTGTGAGAGAGAGAGAGAGAGAGAGAGTGCCTGAGTCTGTGAGTGAGAGAGAGAGTCCCTGAGTCTGAGTGAGGGAATCCCTGAGTCTGTGTGAGAGAGAGTCCCTGAGTCTGTGTGAGAGAGAGAGAGAGTCCCTGCGTCTGCGTGTGTGAGTGGGAGAGTCCCTGAGTCTGTGTGGGAGAGAGTGAATCCCTGATTCTGTGTGTGAGAGAGAGTCCCTGCGTCAGTTTCTGTGAGACAGAGTCCCTGAGTCTGTGTGTGTGAGAGAGTCCCTGCATCTGTTTCTGTGAGAGAATGTCCCTGAGTCTGTGTGTGTGAGAGAGTCCCTGAGTCTGTGTTGAGAGAGAGAGAGAGTCCCTGATTCTGTGTGGGAGAGAGAGAGAGAGAGAGAGTCCCTGAGTCTGTGTGTGACAGAGAGAGAGAGAGTCCCTGAGTCTGTGTGGGAGAGAGAGAGAGAGATTCCCTGAGTCTGTGTGGCAGAGAGAGAGAGAGAGTCCCTGAGTCTGTGTGGGAGAGAGACAGAGTGCCTGAGTCTGCGAGAGAGAGAGAGACCCTGAGTCTGTGTGTGACAGAATCCCTGAGTCTGTGTGTGAGAGAGAGAGAGAGAGAGTCCCTGAGTTTGTGAGAGAGAGAGTCCCTGATTCTTGGTGAGAGAGCAAGAGAGAGAGTCCCTGAGTCTGTGAGTGAGACAGAGACCCTGAGTCTGTGTGTGAGAGAATCCCTGAGTCTGTGTGTGAGAGAGAGAGAAAATCCCTGAGTCTGTGTGTGCGAGAGAGAGAATCCCTGAGTCTGTGTGAGAGAGAGGGAGAGATTCCCTGAGTTTGTGAGAGAGAGTCCCTGAGTCTGGGTGAGAGAGAGAGAGAGAGAGAGAGAGACCCTTTGTCTGTGTGTGAGAGAGATTAGCTGAGTCTGCGTGTGTGAGAGGGAGAGCGTCCCTGATTCTGTGTGGGAGAGAGAGTCCCTGTATCTGTGTGTGTGTGTGTGTGAGAGAGAGTCCCTGATTCTGTCTGTGACAGAGTCCCTGATTCTGTGTGTGACAGACAGAGTCGCTTAGTCTGTCGGTGACAGAGAGATTCCCTGAGTCTGTCAGTGACAGAGAAAGTCCCTGAGTCTGTCGGTGACAGAGAGAGTCCCAGAGTCTGTGTGTGAGAGAGAGAGAGTCCCTGAGTCTGCGTGTGTGAGAGGGAGAGAGTCCCTGATTCTGTGTGGGAGAGAGAGTCCCTGAATCGGTGTGTGACAGACAGAGTCGCGTAGTCTGTCGGTGACAGAGAGAGTCCCTGAGTCTGTGTGGGAGAGAGAGAGAGAGAGAGAGTCCCTGAGTCTGTGTGTGACAGAGAGAGAGAGAGTCCCTGAGTCTGTGTGGGAGAGAGAGAGAGAGATTCCCTGAGTCTGTGTGGCAGAGAGAGAGAGAGAGAGTCCCTGAGTCTGTGTGGGAGAGAGACAGGGTGCCTGATTCTGCGAGAGAGAGAGAGACCCTGAGTCTGTGTGTGACAGAATCCCTGAGTCTGTGTGTGAGTGAGAGAGAGATTCCCTGAGTTTGTGAGAGAGAGAGAGTCCCTGATTCTTGGTGAGAGAGCAAGAGAGAGAGTCCCTGAGTCTGTGAGTGAGACAGAGACCCTGAGTCTGTGTGTGAGAGAATCCATGAGTCTGTGTGTGAGAGAGAGAGAATCCCTGAGTCTGTGTGGGAGAGAGAGAGAGAGAGTCCCTGACTCTGTGTGGGAGAGAGAGAGAGAGTCCCTGAGTCTGTGTGAGAGAGAGAGTCCCAGAGTCTGTGTGAGAGACAGAGTCCCTGAGTCTGTGTGTGAGAGAGAGACTCCCTGAGTCTGTGTGTGAGAGAGAGAGAGAGAGAGAGAGAGAGAGTGCCTGAGTCTGTGAGTGAGAGAGAGAGTCCCTGAATCTGAGTGAGGGAATCCCTGAGTCTGTGTGAGAGAGAGTCCCTGAGTCTGTGTGAGAGAGAGAGAGAGTCCCTGCGTCTGCGTGTGTGAGTGGGAGAGTCCCTGAGTCTGTGTGGGAGAGAGTGAATCCCTGATTCTGTGTGTGTGAGAGAGTCCCTGCGTCAGTTTCTGTGAGACAGAGTCCCTGAGTCTGTGTGTGTGAGAGAGTCCCTGCATCTGTTTCTGTGAGAGAATGTCCCTGAGTCTGTGTGTGTGAGAGAGTCCCTGAGTCTGTGTTGAGAGAGAGAGAGAGAGAGAGAGTCCCTGAGTCTGTGTGGGAGAGAGAGAGAGAGATTCCCTGAGTCTGTGTGGCAGAGAGAGAGAGAGAGTCCCTGAGTCTGTGTGGGAGAGAGACAGAGTGCCTGAGTCTGCGAGAGAGAGAGAGACCCTGAGTCTGTGTGTGACAGAATCCCTGAGTCTGTGTGTGAGAGAGAGAGAGAGTCCCTGAGTTTGTGAGAGAGAGAGTCCCTGATTCTTGGTGAGAGAGCAAGAGAGAGAGTCCCTGAGTCTGTGAGTGAGACAGAGATCCTGAGTCTGTGTGTGAGAGAATCCCTGAGTCTGTGTGTGAGAGAGAGAGAATCCCTGAGTCTGTGTGTGAGAGAGAGAGAATCCCTGAGTCTGTGTGAGAGAGAGGGAGAGATTCCCTGAGTTTGTGTGAGCGAGAGAGAGAGAGAGTCCCTGAGTCTGTGTGGGAGAGAGAGAGAGAGAGTCCCTGACTCTGTGTGGGAGAGAGAGAGAGAGTCCCTGAGTCTGTGTGAGAGAGAGAGAGAGAGAGTCCCTGAGTCTGTGTGGGAGAGAGAGAGAGAGATTCCCTGAGTCTGTGTGGCAGAGAGAGAGAGAGAGAGTCCCTGAGTCTGTGTGGGAGAGAGACAGAGTGCCTGAGTCTGCGAGAGAGAGAGAGACCCTGAGTCTGTGTGAGAGAGAAAGTCCCAGAGTCTGTGTGAGAGAGAGAGAGAGTCCCTGAGTTTGTGAGAGAGAGAGTCCCTGATTCTTGGTGAGAGAGCAAGAGAGAGAGTCCCTGAGTCTGTGAGTGAGACAGAGATCCTGAGTCTGTGTGTGAGAGAATCCCTGAGTCTGTGTTGAGAGAGAGAGAGAATCCCTGAGTCTGTGTGTGAGAGAGAGAGAATCCCTGAGTCTGTGTGAGAGAGAGGGAGAGATTCCCTGAGTTTGTGTGAGCGAGAGAGAGAGAGAGTCCCTGAGTCTGTGTGGGAGAGAGAGAGAGAGAGTCCCTGACTCTGTGTGGGAGAGAGAGAGAGAGTCCCTGAGTCTGTGTGAGCGAGAGAGACTCCCTGAGTCTGTGTGAGAGAGAGAGAGAGAGAGAGTGCCTGATTCTTTGAGTGAGAGAGAGAGTCCCTGAGTCTGAGTGAGGGAATCCCTGAGTCTGTGTGAGAGAGAGTCCCTGAGTCTGTGTGAGAGAGAGAGAGAGTCCCTGAGTCTGCGTGTGTGAGTGGGAGAGTCCCTGAGTCTGTGTGGGAGAGAGTGAATCCCTGATACTGTGTGTGAGAGAGAGTTCCTGCGTCTGTTTCTGTGAGAGAGAGTCCCTGAGTCTGTGTGTGTGAGAGAGTCCCTGCATCTGTTTCTGTGAGAGAATGTCCCTGAGTCTGTGTGTGTGAGAGAGTCCCTGAGTCTGTGTTGAGAGAGAGAGAGAATCCCTGAGTCTGTGTGGGAGAGAGAGAGAGAGAGAGAGTCCCTGAGTCTGCGTGGGAGAGAGAGAGAGAGATTCCCTGAGTCTGTGTGGCAGAGAGAGAGAGAGAGTCCCTGAGTCTGTGTGGGAGAGAGACAGAGTGCCTGAGTCTGCGAGAGAGAGAGAGACCCTGAGTCTGTGTGTGACAGAATCCCTGAGTCTGTGTGTGAGAGAGAGAGAGAGTGCCTGAGTTTGTGAGAGAGAGAGTCCCTGATTCTGTGTGAGAGAGCAAGAGAGAGAGTCCCTGAGTCTGTGAGTGAGAGAGAGAGTCCCTGAGTCTGTGAGTGAGGGAATCCCTCAGTCTGTGTGAGAGAGAGTCCCTGCGTCTGCGTGTGTGAGTGGGAGAGTCCCTGAGTCTGTGTGGGAGAGAGTGAATCCCTGATTCTGTGTGTGAGAGAGAGTCCCTGAGTCTGTTTCTGTGAGAGAGAGTCCCTGAGTCTGTGTGGGAGAGAGAGAGAGTCCCTGAGTGTGTGTGTGTGAGATATTCCCTCAGTCTTTGTGTGTGTGAGAGAGTCCCTGAGTCTGTGTTGAGAGAGAGAGAGTCCCTGAGTCTATGTGGGAGAGGGGGAGAGAGAGTCCCTGAGTCAGTGTGGGAGAGAGAGAGAGTCCTTGAGTCTGCGAGAGAGAGAGAGAGACCCTGAGTTTGTGTGTGAGAGAATCCCTGAGTCTGTGTGTGAGAGAGAGAGAATCCCTGAGTCTCTGTGAGAGAGAGGGAGAGATTCCCTGAGTTTGTGAGAGAGAGAGTCCCTGAGTGTGGATGAGAGAGAGAGAGAGAGAGAGAGACCCTTTGTCTGTGTGTGAGAGAGATTAGCTGAGTCTGCGTGTGTGAGAGGGAGAGCGTCCCTGATTCTGTGTGGGAGAGAGAGTCCCTGAATCTGTGTGTGTGTGAGTGTGAGAGAGAGAGTCCCTGATTCTGTGTGTGTCAGACAGAGTCGCTTAGTCTGTCAGTGACAGAGAGATTCCCTGAATCTGTGTGTGTGTGTGTGTGAGAGAGAGTCCCTGATTCTGTCTGTGACAGAGTCCCTGATTCTGTGTGTGACAGACAGAGTCGCTTAGTCTGTCGGTGACAGAGAGATTCCCTGAGTCTGTCGGTGACAGAGAGAGTCCCTGAGTCTGTTGGTGACAGAGAGAGTCCCAGAGTCTGTGTGTGTGAGAGAGTCCCTGATTCTGGGTGAGAGAGCGAGAGAGAGAGTCCCTGAGTCTGTGAGTGAGAGAGAGAGTCCCTGAGTCTGAGTGAGGGAATCCCTCAGTCTGTGTGAAAGAGAGTCCCTGAGTCTGTGTGAGAGAGAGAGAGAGTCCCTGAGTTTGCGTGTGTGAGTGGGAGAGTCCCTGAGTCTGTGTGGGAGAGAGAGTCCCTCAGTCTTTGTGTGTGTGAGAGAGTCCCTGAGTCTGTGTTGAGAGAGAGAGAGTCCCTGAGTCTATGTGGGAGAGGGGGAGAGAGAGTCCCTGAGTCTGTGTGGGAGAGAGAGAGAGAGAGAGTCCCTGAGTCTGCGAGAGAGAGAGACCCTGAGTCTGTGTGTGAGAGAATCCCTGAGTCTGTGTGTGAAAGAGAGAGAATCCCTGAGTCTGTGTGAGAGAGAGGGAGAGATTCCCTGAGTTTGTGAGAGAGAGAGTCCCTGAGTCTGGGTGAAAGAGAGAGAGAGAGAGAGAGAGACACTTTGTCTGTGTGTGAGAGAGATTAGCTGAGTCTGCGTGTGTGAGAGGGAGAGAGTCCCTGATTCTGTGTGGGAGAGAGAGTCCCTGAATCTGTGTGTGTGTGTGTGTGTGTGTGTGTGTGTGTGTGTGTGTGTGTGTGTGTGTGTGTGTGTGTGTGTGTGTGTGTGTGTGTGTGTGTGTGTGTGTGTGTGTGTGTGTGTGTGTGTGTGTGTGTGTGTGAGAGAGAGAGAGTCCCGGATTCTGTCTGTGACAGAGTCCCTAATTCTGTGTGTGACAGACAGAGTCGCTTAGTCTGTCGGTGACAGAGAGATTCCCTGAGTCTGTCGGTGACAGAGAAAGTCCCTGAGTCTGTCGGTGACAGAGAGAGTCCCAGAGTCTGTGTCTGAGAGAGAGTCCCTGAGTCTGTGTGTGAGAGAGAGAGAGAGAGTCCCTGAGTCTGTGTGTGAGAGTGAGAGTCCCTGAGTCTGTGTGAGAGAAAATCCCTGAGTCTGTGTGGGAGAGAGAGAGTCCCTGTGTCTGTGTGGGAGAGAGAGAATCCCTGAGTCTGTTTCTGTGAGAGTCCCTGAGTCTGTGTGAGAGAGAGTGAGAGTCCGAGTCTGTGTGTGAGAGAGAGAGAGAGTCCCTGAGTCTGTGTGGGAGAGAGAGAGAGAGTCCCTGAGTCTGTGTGGGAGAGAGAGAGAGAGAGTCCCTGATTCTGTGTGGGAGAGAGAGAGAGAGTCCCTGAGTCTGCGAGAGAGATAGAGACCCTGAGTCTCTGTGTGAGAGAATCCCTGAGTCTGTGTGAGAGAAAATCCCTGAGTCTGTGTGAGAGAAAATCCCTGAGTCTGTGTGGGAGAGAGAGAGTCCCTGAGTCTGTGTGGGAGAGAGAGAATCCCTGAGTCTCTTTCTGTGAGAGTCCCTGAGTCTGTGTGGGAGAGAGAGAGAGTCCCTGAGTCTGTGTGAGACAGAGAGAGTCCCTGATTCTGTGCGTGAGAGTGAGAGTCCCTGAGTCAGTGAGAGAGAGTCCCTGATTCTGTGTGAGAGAGTGAGAGTCCCTGAGTCTGTGTGTGTGTGAGAGAGAGAGTCCCTGATTCTGTGTGTGACAGACAGAGTCGCTTAGTCTGTCGGTGACAGAGAGATTCCCTGAGTCTGTCGGTGACAGAGAGAGTCCCAGAGTCTGTGTGTGAGAGAGAGTCCCTGAGTCTGTGTGTGAGAGAGAGAGTCCCTGAGTCTGTGTGTGAGAGAGAGAGTCCCTGAGTCTGTGTGAGAGAGAGAGAGAGAGAGTCCCTGAGTTTGTGTGTGAGAGTGAGAGTCCCTGAGTCTGTGAGAGAGAGAATCCCTGAGTCTGTGTGAGAGAAAATCCCTGAGTCTGTGTGGGAGAGAGAGAGTCCCTGAGTCTGTGTGGGAGAGAGAGAGTCCCTGAGTCTGTGTGAGAGAGAGAGAGAGAGAGAGAGTCCCTGACTCTGTGTGTGTGTGAGAGTCCCTGAGTCAGTAAGAGAGAGAGAGTTAAAAACAAAAAAAAAACTGCGGATGCTGGAAATCCAAAACATAAACAGAATTACCTGGAAAAACTCAGCAGGTCTGGCAGCATCGGCGGAGAAGAAAAGAGTTGACGTTGCGAGTCCTCATGACCCTAAGACAGAACTTGTTTTCGAGTCCAAGAAAGAGTTGAAATATAAGCTGGTTTAAGGTGTGTGTGTGGGGGGGCGGAGAGAGAGAGAGAGACAGAGGTGCTTGTGTAGACAAACAAGCAGTGATAGAAGCAGATCATCAAAAGATGTCAGTGACAATGGTACAAAAGAACACATAGGTGTTAAAGTTAAAGTTGGTGATATTATCTAAACGAATGTGCTAATTAAGAATGGATGGTAGGGCACTCAAGGTACAGCTCTAGTGGGGGTGGGGGGAGCATAAAAGATTTTAAAATATTTAAAAATAATGGAAATAGGTGGGAAAAGAAAAATCTATATAATTTATAGGGGGAAAAAAAGGGAAAAAGGGGGAAACAGAAAGGGGGTGGGGATGGGGGAGGGAGCTCACGACCTAAAGTTGTTGAATTCAATGTTCAGACCGGAAGGCTGTAAGGTGCCTAGTCGGAAGATGAGGTGTTGTTCCTCCAGTTTGCGTTGGGCTTCACTGGAACAATGCAGTAAGCCAAGGACAGACATGTGGGCAAGAGAGCAGGGTGGAGTGTTAAAATGGCAAGCGACAGGAAGGTTTGGGTCATTCTTGCGGACAGACCGCAGGTGTCCAAGGGCCCAAACATTCCTTTCAAGTGAAGCAGCATTTCACTTGCATTTCCCCCAACTTAGTCCCTGTTTCTGTGTGTGAGTGAGAGTCCCTGAGTCAGTAAGAGAGAGAGAGTCCCTGATTCTGTGTGAGAGAGTGAGAGTCCCTGAGTCTGTGTGTGAGAGAGTGTCCCTGAGTCTGTGTGTGAGAGAGTGTCCCTGAGTCTGTGTTTAAGAGAAAGAGAGTCCCTAAGTCTGTGTGAGTGAGAGAGAGTCCCTGAGTCTGTGTGAGAGAGAGAGAGAGAGAGAGTCCCTGAGTCTGTGTGAAAGAGAGAGAGAGTCCCTGATTCTGTGTGTGTGTGAGAGATAGAGTCCCTGATTCTGTGTGTGTGTGTGAGAGAGAGAGATTCCCTGAGTCTGTGTGTGAGAGAGAGACACTGAGTCTGTGTGTGTGAGAGAGAGAGTCCCTGAGTCTGTGTGGGAGAGAGAGAGAGAGTCCCTGAGTCTGTGTGGGAGAGAGAGTCCCTCAGTCTTTGTGTGTGTGAGAGATTCCCTGAGTCTGTGTTGAGAGAGAGAGAGTCCCTGAGTCTATGTGGGAGAGGGGGAGAGAGAGTCCCTGACTCTGCGTGGGAGAGAGAGAGAGAGAGAGAGTCCCTGAGTCTGTGTGGGAGAGAGAGAGAGTCCCTGAGTCTGCGAGAGAGAGAGAGAGACCCTGAGTCTGTGTGTGAGAGAATCCCTGAGTCTGTGTGTGAGAGAGAGAGAATCCCTGAGTCTGTGTAAGAAAGAGGGAGAGATTCCCTGAGTTTGTGAGAGAGAGTCCCTGAGTCTGGGTGAAAGAGAGAGAGAGAGAGAGAGAGAGAGACCCTTTGTTTGTGTGTGAGAGATTAGCTGAGTCTGCGTGTGTGTGAGGGAGAGAGTCCCTGATTCTGTGTGGGAGAGAGAGTCCCTGAATCTGTGTGCCTGTGAGTGTGTGTGAGAGAGAGAGTCCCGGATTCTGTCTGTGACAGAGTCCCTAATTCTGTGTGTGACAGACAGAGTCGCTTAGTCTGTCGGTGACAGAGAGATTCCCTGAGTCTGTCGGTGACAGAGAGAGTCCCTGAGTCTGTCGGTGACAGAGAGAGTCCCTGAGTCTGTGTCTGAGAGAGAGTCCCTGAGTCTGTGTGTGTGTGAGAGAGAGAGAGAGTCCCTGAGTTTGTGTGTGAGAGTGAGAGTCCCTGAGTCTGTGAGAGAGAGAATCCCTGAGTCTGTGTGAGAGAAAATCCCTGAGTCTGTGTGGGAGAGAGAGAGTCCCTGAGTCTGTGTGGGAGAGAGAGAGTCCCTGAGTCTGTGTGGGAGAGAGAGAATCCCTGAGTCTGTTTCTGTGAGAGTCCCTGAGTCTGTGTGAGAGAGAGAGAGAGAGAGAGTCCCTGATTCTGTGTGTGTGTGAGAGTCCCTGAGTCAGTAAGAGAGAGAGAGTCCCTGATTCTGTGTGAGAGAGTGAGAGTCCCTGAGTCTGTCTGAGACAGAGTCCCTGTTTCTGTGTGTGAGTGATAGTCCCTCAGTCAGTAAGAGAGAGAGAGTCCCTGATTCTGTGTGAGAGAGTGAGAGTCCCTGAGTCTGTATGTGAGAGAGAATGTCCCTGAGTCTGTGTGTGTGAGAGAGAGAGTCCCTGAGTCTGTGTTTAAGAGAAAGAGAGTCCCTGAGTCTGTGTGAGTGAGAGGAGAGAGAGTCCCTGAGTCTGTGTGAAAGAGAGAGAGAGTCCCTGATTCTGTGTGTGTGTGAGAGATAGAGTCCCTGATTCTGTGTGTGTGTGTGAGAGAGAGAGATTCCCTGAGTCTGTGTGTGAGAGAGAGACACTGAGTCTGTGTGTGTGAGAGAGAGAGTCCCTGAGTCTGTGTGTGAGAGAAAGAGAGAGAGTCCCTGAGTCTGTGTGGGAGAGAGAGAGAGAGAGTCCCTGAGCCTGTGTGTGAGAGAGACAGTCCCTGAGTCTGTGTGTGAGAAAGAGAGAGTCCCTGGGTCAGTACGTGAGAGAGGGAGAGAGTTCCTAAGTCTGTGAGAGAGAGAGAATCCCTGAGTGTGTTTGTGAGTGAAAGATAGAGAGAGTTCCTGAGTCTGTGTGTGTGAGACGGAGAGAGTCCCTGAGTCTGTGTGTGAGAGAGACAGTCAGTGAGTCTGTGTGTGTGAGAGGGAGAGATTTCCTGAGTCTGTGAGAGAGAGAGAGAGAGCGTCCCTGAGTCTGTGTGTGAGAGAGAGAGAGAGTCCCTGAGTCTGTGTGAGAGAGAGAGAGAGAGAGTCCCTGAGTCTGTGTGAGAGAGAGAGATAGTCCCTGTGTCTATGTGTGAGAAAGAGAGAGTCCCTGGGTCAGTATGTGAGAGAGGGAGAGAGTTCCTGAGTCTGTGAGAGAGAGAGTCCCTGAGTGTGTTTGTGAGTGAAAGAGATAGAGAGTCCCTGAGTCTGAATGTGTGTGAGAGAGAGAGATTCCCTGAGTCTGTGTGAGAGAGTGAGTCCCTGTGTCTGTGTGTGTGAGAGAAAGTTCCTGAGTCTGTGTGAGAGAGAGAGAGTCCCTGAGCCTGTGTGTGAGAGAGTCCCTGAGTCTGTGTGGGAGAGAGAGAGAGTCCCTGAGCCTGTGTGTGAGAGAGTGCCTGCGTCTGTGTGAGAGAGAGAGAGAGAGTCCCTGAGTCATTGTGAGAGAGAGAGAGAGTCCCTGAGTCTGTGTGTGTGAGAGAGAGAGAGTCCCTGAGTCTGAGTGTGTGTGTGAGAGAGAGAGAGTCCCTGAGTCTCTGTGTGTGAGAGAGAGAGAGATTCCCTGAGTCTGTGTGACAGAGTGAGTCCCTGTGTCTGTGTGTGTGAGAGAGAGTCCCTGAGTCTGTGTGAGAGAGATAGAGAGTCCCTGATTCTGTGTGTGAGAGAGAGATAGTCCCTGAGTCTGTGTGTGAGAGAGAGTGCCTGAGTCTGTGTGTGCGAGAGAGTGCCTGAGTCTGTGTGAGAGAGAGAGAGAGTCCCTGATTCTTTGTGAGACAGAGAGTCCCTGAGTCTGTGTGTGTGAGAGAGAGAGTCCCTGAGTCTGTGTGTGAGAGAGAGACCCTGAGTCTGTGTGAGAGAGTATCTGAGTATGTTTGAGAGAGGGTGAGATTCCCTGAGTCTGTGTGTGTTCAGAGTCCCTGAGTATGTTTGAGAGAGAGAGTCCCTGAATCTGTGTGTTCGTGAGAGAGAGAGTCCCTGTGTCTGTGTGTTCGTGAGAGAGAATCCCTCAGTCTGTGTGTGAGAGAGAGAGTCCCTGAGTCTGTGTGAGAGTGTCCCTGAGTCTGTTTGAGAGAGTCCCTGAGTCTGCGTGTGTGTGAGAGAGTCACTGAGTCTGCGTGAGAGATTGTCTCTGAGTTTGTGTGTGAGAGAGTCCCTGAGTCTGCGTGTGTGTGAGAGAGAGAGTCACTGAGTCTGTGTGTGTGAGAGAGTCCCTGAGTCTGTGTGTGTGAGAGAGTCACTGAGTCTGTGTGGGTGTGTGAGAGACTGTCCCTGAGTCTGTGAGATAGAGTCCCTGAGTCTGTGTGTGTGTGTGAGAGAGAGAGAGTCCCTGTGTAGGTGTGAGGGAGAGAGAGTCCGAGAGTATGTGTGTGAGAGAGAGAGAGAGAGAGAGAGTCCCTGAGTCTGTCTGTGTGAGAGCGAGAGATTTCCTGAGTCTGTGAGAGAGAGAGAGTCCCTGAGTATGTTTGAAAGCGAGAGAGTGAGAGAGAGAGTCCCTGGGACTGTGTGTGAGAGAGAGAGAGTCCCTGAGTCTGTGTGTGAGAGAGACAGTCCCTGAGTCTGTGTGTGTGAGAGAGAGTGCCTGAGTCTGCCTCTGTGAGAGAGAGAGAGCCTGATTCTGTGAGAGAGAGAGTCCCTCAGTCTGTGTGTGAGAGGGAGAGAGAGTCCCTGAGTCTTTGTGAGAGAGAGAGAGAGTCCCTTAGTCTGTGCAAGAGAGAGAGGGAGTCCCTGAGTCTGTGTGAGAGAGAGAGGGAGTCCCTGAGTCTGTGTGAGAGAGAGAGAGAGAGTCCCTGAGTCTGTGTGAGAGAGATAGTCCCTGTGTCTATGTGTGAGAAAGAGAGAGTCCCTGGGTCAGTATGTGAGAGAGGGAGAGAGTTCCTGAGTCTGTGAGAGAGAGAGAGTCCCTGAGTGTGTTTGTGAGTGAAAGAGAGAGAGAGTTCCTGAGTCTGTGTGTGTGAGAGAGAGTCACTGAGTCTGAGTGTGTGTGAGAGAGAGAGTCCCTGAGTCTGTGTGTGAGAGAGAGAGAGATTCCCTGAGTCTGTGTGACAGAGTGAGTCCCTGTGTCTGTGTGTGTGAGAGAGAGAGTCCCTGTGTCTGTGTGTGTGAGAGAAAGTTCCTGAGTCTGTGTGAGAGAGAGAGAGAGAGAATCCCTGAGCCTGTGTGAGAGAGAGTCCCTGAGCCTGTGTGTGAGAGAGAGTGCCTGCGTCTGTGTGAGAGAGAGAGTCCCTGAGTCTGTGTGAGAGAGAGAGAGATACCCTGAGTCTGTGTGTGTGAGAGAGAGAGAGAGTCCCTGAGTCTGTGTGTGTTTGAGAGAGAGAGTCCCTGTGTCTGTGTGTTCGTGAGAGAGAGAGTCCCTCAGTCTGTGTGTGAGAGAGTCCCTGAGTCTGTCTGAGAGCGAGAGTCCCTGAGTCTATGTGAGTGTCCCTGAGTCTGTGAGAGTCCCTGAGTCTGTGTGTGTGAGAGTCACTGAGTCTGTGTGTGTGTGTGAGAGAGTCCCTGAGTCTGAGTGTGTGTGTGAGAGAGAGAGAGTCCCTGAGTCTGTGTGTGAGAGAGAGAGATAGTACCTGAGTCTGTGTGTGAGTTAGAGTGCCTGAGTCTGTGTTTGAGAGAGAGTGCCTGAGTCTGTGTGAGAGAGAGTCACTGATTCTTTGTGAGAGAGTCCCTGAGTCTGTGTGTGTGAGAGAGAGAGTCCCTGAGTCTGTGTGAGAGAGACCCTGAGTCTGTGTGAGAGAGAGTATCTGAGTATGTCTGAGGGTGAGATTCCCTGAGTCTGTGTATGTGCAGAGTCCCTGAGTATGTTTGAGAGAGAGAGAGAGTCCCTGAGTCTGTGTGTTCGTGAGAGAGAGTCCCTGAGTCTGTGTGTGAGGGAGAGAGAGATTCCCTGAGTCTGTGTGTGTGAGAGAGAGAGTCAGTGAGTCTGTGTGTGAGGGAGAGAGAGAGTCCCTGAGTCTGTGTGTTCGTGAGAGAGAGTCCCTGATTCTGTGTGTGACAGACAGAGTCGATTAGTCTGTCGGTGACAGAGAGATTCCCTGAGTCTGTCAGTGACAGAGAAAGTCCCTGAGTCTGTCGGTGACAGAAAGAGTCCCTGAGTCTGTGTGTGAGAGAGAGTCCCTGATTCTGTGTGAGAGAGTGAGAGAGAGAGTCCCTGAGTCTGTGCAGGAGAGAGAGAATCCCTGATTCTGTTTCTGTGAGAGTCCCTGAGTCTGTGTGGGAGAGAGAGAGAGAGAGTCCCTGAGTCTGTGTGAGCGAGAGAGAGAGAGAGTCCCTGAGTCTGTGTGGGAGAGAGAGAGAGTCCTTGAGTCAGTGTGAGAGAGAAAGTCCCAGAGTCTGTGTGAGAGAGAGACTCCCTGAGTCAGTGTGTGAGAGAGAGAGAGAGAGAGAGTGCCTGATTCTGTGAGTGAGAGAGAGAGTCCCTGAGTCTGTGTGAGAGAGAGAGAGAGAGATTCCCTGAGTCTGTGTGGCAGAGCGAGAGAGAGAGTCCCTGATTCTGTGTGTGACAGACAGAGTCGATTAGTCTGTCGGTGACAGAGAGAGTCCCTGAGTCTGTCGGTGACAGAGAGAGTCCCAGAGTCTGTGTGTGAGAGAGAGAGACCCTGAGTCTGTGAGTGAGGGAATCCCTCAGTCTGTGTGAGAGAGAGTCCCTGAGTCTGCGTGTGTGAGTGGGAGAGTCCCTGAGTTTGAGGTGGGAGAGAGTGAATCCCTGATTCTGTGTGTGAGAGAGAGTCCCTGAGTCTGTTTCTGTGAGAGAGTCCCTGAGTCTGTGTGGGAGAGAGAGTCCCTCAGTCTTTGTGTGTGTGAGAGAGTCCCTGAGTCTGTGTTGAGAGAGAGAGAGTCCCTGAGTCTATGTGGGAGAGGGGGAGAGAGAGTCCCTGAGTCTGTGTGGGAGAGAGAGAGAGTCCCTGAGTCTGCGAGAGAGAGAGAGACCCTGAATCTGTGTGTGAGAGAATCCCTGAGTCTGTGTGTGAGAGAGAGAGAATCCCTGAGTCTGTGTGTGAGAGAGGGAGAGATTCCCTGAGTTTGTGAGAGAGAGTCCCTGAGTCTGGATGAAAGAGAGAGAGAGAGAGAGAGAGACCCTTTGTCTGTGTGTGAGAGAGATTAGCTGAGTCTGTGTGTGTGAGAGGGAGAGCGTCCCTGATTCTGTGTGGGAGAGAGAGTCCCTGAATCTGTGTGTGTGTGTGTGTGTGTGTGTGTGTGAGAGAGAGTCCCGGATTCTGTCTGTGACAGAGTCCCTAATTCTGTGTGTGACAGACAGAGTCGCTTAGTCTGTCGGTGACAGAGAGATTCCCTGAGTCTGTCGGTGACAGAGAAAGTCCCTGAGTCTGTCGGTGACAGAGAGAGTCCCTGAGTCTGTGTGTGAGAGAGAGAGAATCCCTGAGTCTGTGTGAGAGAGAGGGAGAGATTCCCTGAGTCTGTGAGAGAGAGAATCCCTGAGTCTGTGTGAGACAAAATCCCTGAGTCTGTGTGGAAGAGAGAGAGTCCCTGAGTCTGTGTGGGAGAGAGAGAATCCCTGAGTCTGTTTCTGTGAGAGTCCCTGAGTCTGTGTGGGAGAGAGAGAGAGAGAATCCCTGAGTCTGTGTGAGAGAGAGAGAGAGTCCCTGAGTCTGTGTGAGAGAGAGAGAGAGAGAGAGTCCCTGATTCTGTGTGTGTGTGAGAGTCCCTGAGTCAGTAAGAGAGAGAGAGTCCCTGATTCTGTGTGAGAGAGTGAGAGTCCCTGAGTCTGTCTGAGACAGAGTCCCTGTTTCTGTGTGTGAGTGAGAATCCCTGAGTCAGTAAGAGAGAGAGAGAGTCCCTGATTCTGTGTGAGAGAGTGAGAGTCCCTGAGTCTGTGTGTGTGAGAGAGAGAGTCCCTAAGTCTGTGTGAGTGAGAGAGAGAGAGTCCCTGAGTCTGTGTGAAAGAGAGAGAGAGTCCCTGATTCTGTGTGTGTGTGTGAGAGAGAGATTCCCTGAGTCTGTGTGTGAGAGAGAGACACTCAGTCTGTGTGTGTGAGAGAGAGAGTCCCTGAGTCTGTGTGTGAGAGAAAGAGAGAGAGTCCCTGAGTCTGTGTGGGAGAGAGACAGTCAGTGAGTCTGTGTGTGTGAGAGGGAGAGATTTCCTGAGTCTGTGAGAGAGAGAGAGAGAGAGCGTCCCTGAGTCTGTGTGAGAGAGAGAGAGAGAGTCCCTGAGTCCGTGTGAGAGAGAGAGAGAGTCCCTGAGTCTGTGTGAGAGAGATAGTCCCTGTGTCTGTGTGTGAGAAAGAGAGAGTCCCTGGGTCAGTATGTGAGAGAGGGAGAGAGTTCCTGAGTCTGTGAGAGAGAGAGAGTCCCTGAGTGTGTTTGTGAGTGAAAGAGAGAGAGAGTCCCTGAGTCTGAATGTGTGTGAGAGAGAGAGAGAGTCCCTGTGTCTGTGTGTGAGAGAGACAGATTCCCTGAGTCTGTGTGAGAGTGAGTCCCTGTGTCTGTGTGTGAGAGAGAGACACTGAGTCTGTGTGTGTGAGAGAAAGTTCCTGAGTCTGTGTGAGAGAGAGAGAGAGAGTCCCTGAGCCTGTGTGTGAGAGAGAGTCCCTGAGCCTGTGTGTGAGAGAGAGAGTCCCTGAGCCTGTGTGTGAGAGAGAGTGCCTGCGTCTGTGTGAGAGAGAGAGAGAGTCCCTGAGTCATTGTGAGAGAGAGAGAGAGTCCCTGAGTCTGTGTGTGTGAGAGAGAGCCCCTGAGTCTGTGTGAGAGAGATAGAGAGTCCCTGATTCTGTGTGTGAGAGAGAGATAGTCCCTGAGTCTGTGTGTGAGAGAGAGTGCCTGAGTCTGTGTGTGAGAGTGCCTGAGTCTGTGTGAGAGAGAGAGAGAGAGTCCCTGATTCTTTGTGAGAGAGAGTCCCTGAGTCTGTGTGTGTGAGAGAGACAGTCCCTGAGTCTGTGTGAGAGAGAGACCCTGAGTCTGTGTGAGAGAGTATCTGAGTATGTTTGAGAGAGGGTGAGATTCCCTGAGTCTGTGTGTGTTCAGAGTCCCTGAGTATGTTTGAGAGAGAGAGTCCCTGAGTCTGTGTGTTTGTGAGAGAGAGAGTCCCTGTGTCTGTGTGTTCGTGAGAGAGAGATTCCCTCAGTCTGTGTGTGAGAGAGAGAGTCCCTGAGTCTGTGTGAGAGTGTCCCTGAGTCTGTTTGAGAGAGTCCCTGAGTCTGCGTGTGTATGAGAGAGAGAGTCACTGAGTCTGTGTGTGCGTGAGAGAGAGTCCCTGAGACTGTGTGTGAGAGAGTCCCTGAGTCTGTGTGTGTGAGAGAGTCCCTGAGTCTGTGTGTGTGAGAGAGTCCCTGAGTCTGTGTGTGTGTGTGAGAGAGTGTCCCTGAGTCTGTGAGATAGAGAGTCACTGAGTCTGTGTGTGTGTGTGAGAGAGAGAGAGTCCCTGTGTAGATGTGAGGGAGAGAGAGTCCGAGAGTATGTCTGTGAGAGAGAGAGAGAGAGAGAGAGAGAGTCCCTGAGTCTGTGTGTGAGAGAACGAGTCACTGAGTCTGTGTATGTGAGAGAGAGTCCCTGAGTCTGTCTGAGAGAGAGAGAGAGTCGCTGATTCTTTGTGAGAGAGAGAGTCCCTGAGTCTGTGTATGTGAGAGAGAGAGTCCCTGAGTGTGTGTGTGCGAGAGAGACCCTGAGTCTGTGTGAGAGATAATATCTGAGTATGTTTGAGAGGGTGAGATTCCCTGAGTCTGTGTGTGTTCAGAGTCCCTGAGTATGTTTGAGAGAGAGAGAGAGTCCCTGAGTCTGTGTGTTCGTGAGAGAGAGTCCCTGAGTCGGTGTGTGAGAGAGAGAGAGATTCCCTGAGTCTGTGTGTGTGAGAGAGAGAGAGAGTCCCTGAGACTGTGTGAGAGAGAATCCCTGAGTCTGTGTGAGAGAGAGTCCCTGAGTCTGTGTGAGAGAGAGTCCCTGAGTCTGTGTGAGGGAGAGAGAGTCCCTGAGTTTGTGTGAGAGAGAGAGTCACTGAGTCTGTGTGAGTGAGAGGGAGAGAGTCACTGAGTCTGTGTGTGAGAGAGAGAGTCAGTGAGTCTGTGTGTGTGAGAGGGAGAGATTTCCTGAGTAGTTGAGAGAGAGAGAGAGAGAGCATCCCTGAGTTTGTGTGAGAGAGAGAGAGCGAGTCCCTGAGTCTGTGTGAGAGAGAGAGAGAGAGTCCCTGAGTCTGTGTGAGAGAGAGAGATAGTCCCTGTGTCTGTGTGTGAGAAAGAGAGAGTCCCTGGGTCAGTATGTGAGAGAGGGAGAGAGTTCCTGAGTCTGTGAGAGAGAGAGAGTCCCTGAGTGTGTTTGTGAGTGAAAGAGATAGAGAGTCCCTGAGTCTGTGTGTGTGAGAGAGAGTCCGTGAGTCTGAGTGTGTGTGAGAGAGAGAGAGAGTCCCTGTGTCTGTGTGTGTGAGAGAGAGAGTCCCTGTGTCTGTGTGTGAGAGAGTGCCTGAGTCTGTGTGTGAGAGAGAGTGCCTGAGTCTGTGTGAGAGAGAGAGAGAGTCCCTGATTCTTTCTGAGAGAGAGAGTCCCTGAGTCTGTGTATGTGAGAGAGAGTCCCTGAGTCTGTGTGAGAGAGAGAGAGAGAGTCGCTGATTCTTTGTGAGAGAGAGAGTCCCTGAGTCTGTGTGTGTGTGAGAGAGTCCCTGAATCTGTGTGTGAGAGAGAGACCCTGAGTCAGTGTGAGAGAGAGTATCTGAGTATGTTTGAGAGAGGGTGAGATTCCCTGAGTCTGTGTGTGTTCAGAGTCCCTGAGTATGTTTGAGAGAGAGAGAGAGCCCCTGAGTCTGTGTGTTCGTGAGAGAGAGTCCCTGAGTCTGTGTGTGAGGGAGAGAGAGATTCCCTGAGTCTGTGTGTGTGTGAGAGAGAGAGAGAGTCCCTGAGACTGTGTGAGAGAGAGTCCCTGAGTCTGTGTGAGAGAGAGTCCCTGAGTCTGTGTGAGAGAGAGTCCCTGAGTCTGTGTGAGGGAGAGAGAGTCCCTGAGTTTGTGTGAGAGAGAGAGTCACTGAGTCTGTGTGAGTGAGAGGGAGAGATTTCCTGAGTAGTTGAGAGAGAGAGAGAGAGGGTCCCTGAGTCTGTGTGAGAGAGAGAGAGAGATTCCCTGAGTCTGTGTGAGAGAGAGAGAGAGAGAGTCCCTGAGTCTGTGTGAGAGAGAGAGATAGTCCCTGTGTCTGTGTGTGAGAAAGAGAGAGTCCCTGGGTCAGTATGTGAGAGAGGGAGAGAGTTCCTGAGTCTGTGAGAGAGAGAGAGTCCCTGAGTGTGTTTGTGAGTGAAAGAGAGAGAGAGTCCCTGAGTCTGAATGTGTGTGAGAGAGAGAGAGAGTCCCTGTGTTTGTGTGTGAGAGAGACAGATTCCCTGAGTCTATGTGAGAGTGAGTCCCTGTGTCTGTGTGTGAGAGAGAGACACTGAGTCTGTGTGTGTGAGAGAAAGTTCCTGAGTCTGTGTGAGAGAGAGAGAGAGAGTCCCTGAGCCTGTGTGTGAGAGAGAGTCCCTGAGCCTGTGTGTGAGAGAGAGAGTCCCTGAGCCTGTGTGTGAGAGAGAGTGCCTGCGTCTGTGTGAGAGAGAGAGAGAGTCCCTGAGTCATTGTGAGAGAGAGAGTCCCTGAGTCTGTGTGTGTGAGAGAGAGTCCCTGAGTCTGTGTGAGAGAGATAGAGAGTCCCTGATTCTGTGTGTGAGAGAGAGATAGTCCCTGAGTCTGTGTGTGAGAGAGAGTGCCTGAGTCTGTGTGTGAGAGTGCCTAAGTCTGTGTGAGAGAGAGAGACAGTCCCTGAGTCTTTGTGAGAGAGAGTCCCTGAGTCTGTGTGTGTGAGAGAGACAGTCCCTGAGTCTGTGTGTGAGAGAGAGACCCTGAGTCTGTGTGAGAGAGTATCTGAGTATGTTTGAGAGAGGGTGAGATTCCCTGAGTCTGTGTGTGTTCAGAGTCCCTGAGTATGTTTGAGAGAGAGAGAGAGTCCCTGAGTCTGTGTGTTTGTGAGAGAGAGAGTCCCTGTGTCTGTGTGTTCGTGAGAGAGAGATTCCCTCAGTCTGTGTGTGAGAGAGAGAGGCCCTGAGTCTGTGTGAGAGTGTCCCTGAGTCTGTTTGAGAGAGTCCCTGAGTCTGCGTGTGTGTGAGAGAGAGAGTCACTGAGTCTGTGTGTGCGTGAGAGAGAGTCCCTGAGACTGTGTGTGAGAGAGTCCTGAGTCTGTGTGTGTGAGAGAGACCCTGAGTCTGTGTGTGTGAGAGAGTCACTGAGTCTGTGTGTGTGTGTGAGAGAGTGTCCCTGAGTCTGTGAGATAGAGAGTCACTGAGTCTGTGTGTGTGTGTGAGAGAGAGAGAGAGTCCCTGTGTAGCTGTGAGGGAGAGAGAGTCCGAGAGTATGTCTGTGAGAGAGAGAGAGAGAGAGAGAGAGAGAGTCCCTGAGTCTGTGTGTGAGAGAACGAGTCACTGAGTCTGTGTATGTGAGAGAGAGTCCCTGAGTCTGTCTGAGAGAGAAAGAGTCGCTGATTCTTTGTGAGAGAGAGAGTCCCTGAGTCTGTGTATGTGAGAGAGAGAGTCCCTGATTGTGTGTGTGCGAGAGAGACCCTGAGTCTGTGTGAGAGATAGTATCTGAGTATGTTTGAGAGGGTGAGATTCCCTGAGTCTGTGTGTGTTCAGAGTCCCTGAGTATGTTTGAGAGAGAGAGAGAGTCCCTGAGTCTGTGTGTTCGTGAGAGAGAGTCCCTGAGTCTGTGTGTGAGGGAGAGAGAGATTCCCTGAGTCTGTGTGAGAGATAATATCTGAGTATGTTTGAGAGGGTGAAATTCCCTGAGTCTGTGTGTGTTCAGAGTCCCTGAGTATGTTTGAGAGAGAGAGAGAGTCCCTGAGTCTGTGTGTTCGTGAGAGAGAGTCCCTGAGTCGGTGTGTGAGAGAGAGAGATTCCCTGAGTCTGTGTGTGTGAGAGAGAGAGAGAGTCCCTGAGACTGTGTGAGAGAGAGTCCCTGAGTCTGTGTGAGAGAGAGTCCCTGAGTCTGTGTGAGAGAGAGTCCCTGAGTCTGTGTGAGGGAGAGAGAGTCCCTGAGTTTGTGTGAGAGAGAGAGACACTGAGTCTGTGTGAGTGAGAGGGAGAGAGTCACTGAGTCTGTGTGTGAGAGAGAGAGTCAGTGAGTCTGTGTGTGTGAGAGGGAGAGATTTCCTGAGTAGTTGAGAGAGAGAGAGAGAGAGCATCCCTGAGTCTGTGTGAGAGAGAGAGAGCGAGTCCCTGAGTCTGTGTGAGAGAGAGAGAGAGAGTCCCTGAGTCTGTGTGAGAGAGAGAGATAGTCCCTGTGTCTGTGTGTGAGAAAGAGAGAGTCCCTGGGTCAGTATGTGAGAGAGGGAGAGAGTTCCTGAGTCTGTGAGAGAGAGAGAGTCCCTGAGTGTGTTTGTGAGTGAAAGAGAGAGAGAGTCCCTGAGTCTGTGTGTGTGAGAGAGAGTCCCTGAGTCTGAGTGTGTGTGAGAGAGAGAGAGAGTCCCTGTGTCTGTGTGTGTGAGAGAGAGAGTCCCTGTGTCTGTGTGTGTGAGAGTGCCTGAGTCTGTGTGTGAGAGAGAGTGCCTGAGTCTGTGTGAGAGAGAGAGAGAGTCCCTGATTCTTTCTGAGAGAGAGAGTCCCTGAGTCTGTGTGTGTGAGAGAGAGAGTCCCTGAGTCTGTGTGTGAGAGAGAGTGCCTGCGTCTGTGTGAGAGAGAGTCCCTGAGTCATTGTGAGAGAGAGAGAGTCCCTGAGTCTGTGTGTGAGAGAACGAGTCCCTGAGTCTGTGTATGTGAGAGAGAGTCCCTGAGTCTGTGTGAGAGAGAGAGAGAGTCGCTGATTCTTTGTGAGAGAGAGAGTCCCTGAGTCTGTGTGTGTGAGAGAGAGAGTCCCTGAATCTGTGTGTGAGAGAGAGACCCTGAGTCTGTGTGAGAGAGAGTATCTGAGTATGTTTGAGAGAGGGTGAGATTCCCTGAGTCTGTGTGTGTTCAGAGTCCCTGAGTATGTTTGAGAGAGAGAGAGAGTCCCTGAGTCTGTGTGTTCGTGAGAGAGAGTCCCTGAGTCTGTGTGTGAGGGAGAGAGAGATTCCCTGAGTCTGCGTGTGTGTGAGAGAGAGAGAGAGTCCCTGAGACTGTGTGAGAGAGAGTCCCTGAGTCTGTGTGAGAGAGAGTCCCTGAGTCTGTGTGAGAGAGAGTCCCTGAGTCTGTGTGAGGGAGAGAGAGTCCCTGAGTTTGTGTGAGAGAGAGAGTCACTGAGTCTGTGTGAGTGAGAGGGAGAGATTTCCTGAGTAGTTGAGAGAGAGAGAGAGAGGGTCCCTGAGTCTGTGTGAGAGAGAGAGAGAGAGAGTCCCTGAGTCTGTGTGAGAGAGAGAGATAGTCCCTGTGTCTGTGTGTGAGAAAGAGGGAGTCCCTGGGTCAGTATGTGAGAGAGGGAGAGAGTTCCTGAGTCTGTGAGAGAGAGAGAGTCCCTGAGTGTGTTTGTGAGTGAAAGAGAGAGTCCCTGAGTCTGAGTGTGTGTGAGAGAGAGTGAGAGTCCCTGTGTCTGTGTGTGTGAGAGAGAGAGTCCCTGTGTCTGTGTGTGAGAGAGTGCCTGAGTCTGTGTGTGAGAGAGAGTGCCTGAGTCTGTGTGAGAGAGAGAGAGAGAGAGTCCCTGATTCTTTCTGAGAGAGAGAGTCCCTGAGTCTGTGTGTGTGAGAGAGAGAGTCCCTGAGTCTGTGTGTGAGAGAGAGTGCCTGCGTCTGTGTGAGAGAGAGTCCCTGAGTCATTGTGAGAGAGAGAGTCCCTGAGTCTGTGTGTGAGAGAACGAGTCCCTGAGTCTGTGTGAGAGAGAGAGAGAGTCGCTGATTCTTTGTGAGAGAGAGAGTCCCTGAGTCTGTGTGTGTGAGAGAGAGAGTCCCTGAATCTGTGTGTGAGAGAGAGACCCTGAGTCTGTGTGAGAGACAGTATCTGAGTATGTTTGAGAGAGGGTGAGATTCCCTGAGTCTGTGTGTGTTCAGAGTCCCTGAGTATGTTTGAGAGAGAGAGAGAGTCCCTGAGTCTGTGTGTTCGTGAGAGAGAGTCCCTGAGTCTGTGTGTGAGGGAGAGAGAGATTCCCTGAGTCTGTGTGTGTGTGAGAGAGAGAGAGAGTCCCTGAGACTGTGTGAGAGAGAGTCCCTGAGTCTGTGTGAGGGAGAGAGAGTCCCTGAGTTTGTGTGAGAGAGAGAGTCACTGAGTCTGTGTGAGTGAGAGGGAGAGATTTCCTGAGTAGTTGAGAGAGAGAGAGAGAGAGGGTCCCTGAGTCTGTGTGAGAGAGAGAGAGAGATTCCCTGAGTCTGTGTGAGAGAGAGAGAGAGAGTCCCTGAGTCTGTGTGAGAGAGAGAGATAGTCCCTGTGTCTGTGTGTGAGAAAGATGGAGTCCCTGGGTCAGTATGTGAGAGAGGGAGAGAGTTCCTGAGTCTGTGAGAGAGAGAGAGTCCCTGAGTGTGTTTGTGAGTGAAAGAGAGAGTCCCTGAGTCTGTGTGTGTGAGAGAGAGTCCCTGAGTCTGAGTGTGTGTGAGAGAGAGAGAGTCCCTGAGTCTGTGTGTCTGAGAGAGAGAGATTCCCTGAGGCTGTGTGACAGAGTGAGTCCCTGTGTCTGTGTGTGTGAGAGAGAGAGTCCCTGTGTCTGTGTGTGTGAGAGAAAGTTCCTGAGTCTGTGTGTGTGAGAGAGAGAGAGAGTCCCTGAGCCTGTGTGTGAGAGAGTCCCTGAGCCTGTGTGTGAGAGAGAGTCCCTGAGCCTGTGTGTGAGAGAGAGTGCCTGCGTCTGTGAGAGAGAGAGAGAGTCCCTGAGTCATTGTGAGAGAGAGAGAGAGTCCCTGAGTCTGTGTGTGTGAGAGAGAGTCCCTGAGTCTGCGTGAGAGAGATAGAGAGTCCCTGATTCTGTGTGTGAGAGAGAGATAGTCCCTGAGTCTGTGTGTGAGAGAGTGCCTGAGTCTGTGTGAGAGAGAGTGCCTGAGTCTGTGTGAGAGAGAGAGAGAGTCCCTGATTCTTTCTGAGAGAGAGTCCCTGAGTCTGTGTGTGTGAGAGAGAGAGTCCCTGAGTCTGTGTGTGAGAGAGAGTGCCTGCGTCTGTGTGAGAGAGAGTCCCTGAGTCATTGTGAGAGAGAGAGAGAGAGTCCCTGAGTCTGTGTGAGAGAGAACGAGTCCCTGAGTCTGTGTATGTGAGAGAGAGTCCCTGAGTCTGTGTGAGAGAGAGAGTCGCTGATTCTTTGTGAGAGAGAGAGAGTCCCTGAGTCTGTGTATGTTAGAGAGAGAGTCCCTAAGTCTGTGTGTGAGAGAGAGACCCTGAGTCTGTGTGAGAGAGAGTATCTGAGTATGTTTGAGAGAGGGTGAGATTCCCTGAGTCTGTGTGTGTTCAGAGTCCCTGAGTATGTTTGAGAGAGAGAGAGAGCCCCTGAGTCTGTGTGTTCGTGAGAGAGAGTCCCTGAGTCTGTGTGTGAGAGAGAGAGAGATTCCCTGAGTCTGTGTGTGTGAGAAAGAGAGAGAGTCCCTGAGTCTGTGTGTGTGTTTGAGAGAGAGAGTCCCTATGTGTGTGTTCGTGAGAGAGAGAGTCCCTCAGTCTGTGTGTGAGAGAGAGAGTCCCTGAGTCTGTCTGAGAGCGAGAGTCCCTGAGTCTGTGTGAGTGTCCCTGAGTCTGTGTGAGAGAGGCCCTGAGTCTGTTTGTGCGTGAGAGAGAGAGTCACTGAGTCTGTCTGTGCGTGAGAGAGAGTCACCGAGTCTGTGTGTGCGTGAGAGAGAGAGTCCCTGAGTCTCTGTGTGTGTGAGAGACAGAGTCTCTGAGTCTTTGTGATAGAGAGAGTCCCTGAGTCTGTCTGAGAGAATGGTCCCTGAGTCTGTGTGAGACAGAGTCCCTGAGTCTGTGTGAAGGAGAGAGAGTCCCTGAGTCTGTGTGTTCATGAGAGAGATTCCCTGAGTCTGTGTGTGTGAGAGAGTCCCTGAGTCTGTGTGTGTGAGAGAGTGCCTGAGTCTGTGTGTGAGAGAGAGTGCCTGAGTCTGTGTGAGAGAGAGAGAGAGTCCCTGATTCTTTCTGAGAGAGAGAGTCCCTGAGTCTGTGTGTGTGAGAGAGAGAGTCCCTGAGTCTGTGTGTGAGAGAGAGTGCCTGCGTCTGTGTGAGAGAGAGTCCCTGAGTCATTGTGAGAGAGAGAGAGAGAGTCCCTGAGTCTGTGTGTGAGAGAACGAGTCACTGAGTCTGTGTATGTGAGAGAGAGTCCCTGAGTCTGTGTGAGAGAGAGAGTCGCTGATTCTTTGTGAGAGAGAGAGTCCCTGAGTCTGTGTGTGTGAGAGAGAGAGACCCTGAGTCTGTGTGTGAGAGAGAGACCCTGAGTCTGTGTGAGAGAGAGTATCTGAGTATGTTTGAGAGAGGGTGAGATTCCCTGAGTCTGTGTGTGTTCAGAGTCCCTGAGTATGTTTGAGAGAGAGAGAGAGCCCCTGAGTCTGTGTGTTCGTGAGAGAGAGTCCCTGAGTCTGTGTGTGAGAGAGAGAGAGATTCCCTGAGTCTGTGTGTGTGAGAGAGAGAGAGAGTCCCTGAGTCTGTGTGTGTGTTTGAGAGAGAGAGTCCCTATGTGTGTGTTCGTGAGAGAGAGAGTCCCTCAGTCTGTGTGTGAGAGAGAGAGTCCCTGAGTCTGTCTGAGAGCGAGGGTCCCTGAGTCTGTGTGTGTCCCTGAGTCTGTGTGAGAGAGGCCCTGAGTCTGTTTGTGCGTGAGAGAGAGAGTCACTGAGTCTGTCTGTGCGTGAGAGAGAGTCACCGAGTCTGTGTGTGCGTGAGAGAGAGAGTCCCTGAGTCTGTGTGTGTGTGAGAGACAGAGTCTCTGAGTCTTTGTGATAGAGAGAGTCCCTGAGTCTGTCTGAGAGAATGGTCCCTGAGTCTGTGTGAGACAGAGTCCCTGAGTCTGTGTGAAGGAGAGAGAGTCCCTGAGTATGTGTGAGAGAATGTCTCTGAGTTTGTGTGTGAGAGAGTCCCTGAGTCTGTGTGTTCATGAGAGAGATTCCCTGAGTCTGTGTGTGTGAGAGAGTCCCTGAGTCTGTGTGTGTGAGAGAGTCCCTGAGTCTGTGTGTGTGAAAGAGAGACTCCCTGAGTCTGTGTGTGTGTGAGTGAGTCACTGAGTCTGTGTGTGTGTGAGAGAGTGTCCCTGAGTCTGTGAGATAGAGACAGTCCCTGAGTCTGTGTGTGTGTGTGAGAGAGAGAGTCCCTGTGTAGGTGTGAGGGAGAGAGAGTCCGAGAGTATGTGTGTGAGAGAGAGAGAGAGAGAGTCCCTGAGTCTGTCTGTGTGAGAGTGAGAGATTTCCTGAGTCTGTGAGAGAGAGAGAGAGTCCCTGAGTATGTTTGAAAGAAAGAGAGAGAGATTCCCTGAGTCTGTGTGTGAGAGAGATAGTCCCTGTGTCTGTGTTTGAGAGAGAGAGTTCCTGAGCCTGTGTGTGTGAGAGAGAGATAGTCCCTGTGTCTGTGTGAGAGAGACAGTCCCTGAGTCTGTGTGTGAGGAAGGGAGAGAGTCCCTGAGTCTGTGTGAGAGAGAGAGTCCCTGAGCCTGTGTGTGAGAGAGAGATAGTCCCTGTGTCTGTGTGAGAGAGACAGTCCCTGAGTCTGTGTGTGTGAAAGACAGTGCCTGAGTCTGCCTCTGTGAGAGAGAGAGAGCCTGATTCTGTGAGAGAGAGAGTCCCTGAGTCTGTGTGAGAGAGAGAAAGAGTCCCTGAGTCTTTGTGAGAGAGAGAGAGAGAGTCCCTGAGTCTGTGCAAGAGAGAGAGTCCCTGAGTCTGTGTGAGAGAGAGAGAATCCCTGAGTCTGTGTGAGAGAGAAATTCCCTGAGTCTTTGTGTCACAGAGAGTATATGAGTATGTTTGAGAGAGAGAGATTCCCTGTATCTGTGTGTGTGAGAGTCCGTGAGTATGTGTTTTCGTGAGAGAGAGATTCCCTGAGTCTGTGTGTGAGAGAGAGTCCCTGAGTCTGTGTGTGTGAGAGAGAGAAAGTCCCTGAGTCTGTGTGTGTGTGTGAGAGAGTCCCTGAGTCTGTGTGTGTGTGAGAGAGAGTGTCCCTGAGTCTGTGTGTGTGTGAGAGAGAGAGTTCCTCAGTGTGTGTGAGTGAGAGAGTCCCTGAGTCTGTGTGAGAGAGAGCACCCCTGAGTCTGTGTGAGCGAGAGAGAGTCCCTGAGTGTGTGAGGTAGAGAGTGTCCCTGAGTCTGTGTGAGGGAGAGAGAGTCCCTGAGTTTGTGTGAGAGAGTCACTGAGTCTGTGTGTGTGAGAGGGAGAGATTTCCTGAGTCTGTGTGAGAGAGAGTGATAGTCCCTGTGTCTGTGTGTGAGAAAGAGAGAGTCCCTGCATCAGTATGTGAGAGAGGGAGAGAGTTCCTGAGTCTGTGAGAGAGAGTCCCTGAGTCTGTGTGTGTGAGAGAGAGAGAGTCCCTGAGTCTGTGTGAGAGAGATAGAGTCCCTGAATCTGTGTGAGAGAGAGAGTCCCTGAGTCTGTGTGTGAGGAAGGGAGAGAGTCCCTGTGTCTGTGTGAGAGAGAGAGTCCCTGAGTCTGTGTGAGAGAGAGGGAGAGAGTTCCTGAGTCTGTGTGAGACAGAGAGTCCCTGAGTCTGTGTGTGAGGAAGGGAGAGAGTCCCTGTGTCTGTGTGTGTGAGAGAAAGTTCCGGAGTCTGTGTGAGAGAGAGTCCCTGAGCCTGTGTGTGAGAGAGAGTCCCTGAGCCTGTGTGTGAGAGAGAGTGCCTGCGTCTGTGTGTGAGAGAGAGAGAGTCCCTGAGTCATTGTGAGAGAGAGAGAAAGTCCCTGAGTCTGTGTGTGTGAGAGAGAGTCCCTGAGTCTGTGTGAGAGAGATAGAGAGTCCCTGATTCTGCGTGTGAGAGAGAGATAGTCCCTGAGTCTGTGTGTGAGAGAGTGCCTGAGTCTGTGTGTGAGAGAGAGTGCCTGAGTCTGTGTGAGAGAGAGAAAGAGTCCCTGATTCTTTCTGAGAGAGAGTCCCTGAGTCTGTGTGTGTGAGAGAGAGAGAGTCCCTGAGTCTGTGTGTGAGAGAACGAGTCCCTGAGTCTGTGCATGTGAGAGAGAGTCCCTGAGTCTGTGTGAGAGAGAGAGTCGCTGATTCTTTGTGAGAGAGAGAGTCCCTGAGTCTGTGTGTGTGAGAGAGAGAGTCCCTGAATCTGTGTGTGAGAGAGAGACCCTGAGTCTGTGTGAGAGAGAGTATCTGAGTATGTTTGAGAGAGGGTGAGATTCCCTGAGTCTGTGTGTGTTCAGATGCCCTGAGTATGTTTGAGAGAGAGAGAGAGTCCCTGAGTCTGTGTGTTCGTGAGAGAGA
This sequence comes from Isurus oxyrinchus, assembly GCA_026770705.1. Lineage (NCBI taxonomy): Eukaryota > Metazoa > Chordata > Chondrichthyes > Lamniformes > Lamnidae > Isurus > Isurus oxyrinchus. The sequence continues at coordinate 13,101,353 of JANJGN010000033.1, read as the reverse complement.
GTCCCTGAGTCTGTGTGTGAGGGAGAGAGAGATTCCCTGAGTCTGCATGTGTGTGAGAGAGAGAGAGAGTCCCTGAGACTGTGTGAGAGAGAGTCCCTGAGTCTGTGTGAGAGAGAGTCCCTGAGTCTGTGTGAGAGAGAGTCCCTGAGTCTGTGTGAGGGAGAGAGAGTCCCTGAGTTTGTGTGAGAGAGAGAGTCACTGAGTCTGTGTGAGTGAGAGGGAGAGATTTCCTGAGTAGTTGAGAGAGAGAGAGAGAGGGTCCCTGAGTCTGTGTGAGAGAGAGAGAGAGAGTCCCTGAGTCTGTGTGAGAGAGAGAGATAGTCCCTGTGTCTGTGTGTGAGAAAGAGGGAGTCCCTGGGTCAGTATGTGAGAGAGGGAGAGAGTTCCTGAGTCTGTGAGAGAGAGAGAGTCCCTGAGTGTGTGAGTGAAAGAGAGAGTCCCTGAGTCTGTGTGTTAGAGAGAGAGTCACTGAGTCTGTGTGAGTGAGAGGGAGAGATTTCCTGAGTAGTTGAGAGAGAGAGAGCGTCCCTGAGTCTGTGTGAGAGAGAGAGAGAGAGTCCCTGAGTCTGTGTGAGAGAGAGAGAGAGAGTCCCTGAGTCTGTGTGAGAGAGAGAGATAGTCCCTGGGTCAGTATGTGAGAGAGGGAGAGAGTTCCTGAGTCTGTGAGAGAGAGAGAGTCCCTGAGTGTGTTTGTGAGTGAAAGAGAGAGAGAGACCCTGAGTCTGTGTGTGAGAGAACGAGTCACTGAGTCTGTGTATGTGAGAGAGAGTTCCTGAGTCTGTCTGAGAGAGAGAGAGTCGCTGATTCTTTGTGAGAGAGAGAGTCCCTGAGTCTGTGTATGTGAGAGAGAGAGTCCCTGAGTGTGTGTGTGCGAGAGAGACCCTGAGTCTGTGTGAGAGATAGTATCTGAGTATGTTTGAGAGGGTGAGATTCCCTGAGTCTGTGTGTGTTCAGAGTCCCTGAGTATGTTTGAGAGAGAGAGAGTCCCTGAGTCTGTGTGTTCGTGAGAGAGAGTCCCTGAGTCTGTGTGTGAGGGAGAGAGAGATTCCCTGAGTCTGTGTGTGTGTGAGAGAGAGAGTCCCTGAGACTGTGTGAGAGAGAGAGTCCCTGAGTCTGTGTGAGAGAGAGTCCCTGAGTCTGTGTGAGGGAGAGAGAGTCCCTGAGTTTGTGTGAGAGAGAGAGTCACTGAGTCTGTGTGAGTGAGAGGGAGAGATTTCCTGAGTAGTTGAGAGAGAGAGAGAGAGGGTCCCTGAGTCTGTGTGAGAGAGAGAGAGAGAGTCCCTGAGTCTGTGTGTGAGGGAGAGAGAGATTCCCTGAGTCTGAGTGTGTGTGAGAGAGAGAAAGAGTCCCTGAGTCTGTGTGTCTGAGAGAGAGAGAGTCCCTGAGTCTGTGTGAGAGAGAGTCCCTGAGTCTGTGTGAGAGAGAGTCCCTGTGTCTGTGTGAAGGAGAGAGAGTCCCTGAGTTTGTGTGAGAGAGTCACTGAGTCTGTGTGAGTGAGAGGGAGAGATTTCCTGAGTAGTTGAGAGAGAACGAGAGAGCGTACCTGAGTCTGTGTGAGAGAGAGAGAGAGAGTCCCTCAGTCTGTGTGAGAGAGAGAGAGAGAGTCCCTGAGTCTGTGTGAGAGAGAGAGATAGTCCCTGAGTCTGTGTGAGAGAGAGAGATAGTCCCTGTGTCTGTGTGTGAGAAAGAGAGAGTCCCTGGGTCAGTATGTGAGAGAGGGAGAGAGTTCCTGAGTCTGTGAGAGAGAGAGAGTCCCTGAGTGTGTTTGTGAGTGAAAGAGAGAGAGAGTCCCTGAGTCTGTGTGTGTGAGAGAGAGTCCCTGAGTCTGAGTGTGTGTGAGAGAGAGAGTGAGTCCCTGAGTCTGTGTGTGTGAGAGAGAGAGATTCCCTGAGGCTGTGTGACAGAGTGAGTCCCTGTGTCTGTGTGTGTGAGAGAGAGAGTCCCTGTGTCTGTGTGTGTGAGAGAAAGTTCCTGAGTCTGTGTGTGAGAGAGAGAGAGAGAGTCCCTGAGCCTGTGTGTGAGAGAGTCCCTGAGCCTGTGTGTGAGAGAGAGTCCCTGAGCCTGTGTGTGAGAGAGAGTGCCTGCGTCTGTGAGAGAGAGAGAGTGTCCCTGAGTCATTGTGAGAGAGAGAGAGAGTCCCTGAGTCTGTGTGTGTGAGAGAGAGTCCCTGAGTCTGTGTGAGAGAAAGAGAGAGAGAGTCCCTGATTCTGTGTGTGAGAGATAGTCCCTGAGTCTGTGTGTGAGAGAGTGCGAGAGTCTGTGTGTGAGAGAGAGAGATTCCCTGAGTCTGTGTGAGTGAGAGAGAGAGAGTCCCTGAGTCTGTGTGAGAGAGAGTCCCTGAGTCTGTGTGAGAGAGAGTCCCTGTGTCTGTGTGAGAGAGAGAGAGTCCCTGAGTTTGTGTGAGAGAGAGAGTCACTGAGTCTGTGTGAGTGAGAGGGAGAGATTTCCTGAGTAGTTGAGAGAGAGAGAGCGTCCCTGAGTCTGTGTGTGAGAGAACGAGTCCCTGAGTCTGTGCATGTGAGAGAGAGTCCCTGAGTCTGTGTGAGAGAGAGAGTCGCTGATTCTTTGTGAGAGAGAGAGTCCCTGAGTCTGTGTGTGTGAGAGAGAGAGTCCCTGAATCTGTGTGTGAGAGAGAGACCCTGAGTCTGTGTGAGAGAGAGTATCTGAGTATGTTTGAGAGAGGGTGAGATTCCCTGAGTCTGTGTGTGTTCAGATGCCCTGAGTATGTTTGAGAGAGAGAGAGAGTCCCTGAGTCTGTGTGTTCGTGAGAGAGAGTCCCTGAGTCTGTGTGTGAGGGAGAGAGAGATTCCCTGAGTCTGCATGTGTGTGAGAGAGAGAGAGAGTCCCTGAGACTGTGTGAGAGAGAGTCCCTGAGTCTGTGTGAGAGAGAGTCCCTGAGTCTGTGTGAGAGAGAGTCCCTGAGTCTGTGTGAGGGAGAGAGAGTCCCTGAGTTTGTGTGAGAGAGAGAGTCACTGAGTCTGTGTGAGTGAGAGGGAGAGATTTCCTGAGTAGTTGAGAGAGAGAGAGAGAGGGTCCCTGAGTCTGTGTGAGAGAGAGAGAGAGAGTCCCTGAGTCTGTGTGAGAGAGAGAGATAGTCCCTGTGTCTGTGTGTGAGAAAGAGGGAGTCCCTGGGTCAGTATGTGAGAGAGGGAGAGAGTTCCTGAGTCTGTGAGAGAGAGAGAGTCCCTGAGTGTGTGAGTGAAAGAGAGAGTCCCTGAGTCTGTGTGTTAGAGAGAGAGTCACTGAGTCTGTGTGAGTGAGAGGGAGAGATTTCCTGAGTAGTTGAGAGAGAGAGAGCGTCCCTGAGTCTGTGTGAGAGAGAGAGAGAGAGTCCCTGAGTCTGTGTGAGAGAGAGAGAGAGAGTCCCTGAGTCTGTGTGAGAGAGAGAGATAGTCCCTGGGTCAGTATGTGAGAGAGGGAGAGAGTTCCTGAGTCTGTGAGAGAGAGAGAGTCCCTGAGTGTGTTTGTGAGTGAAAGAGAGAGAGAGACCCTGAGTCTGTGTGTGAGAGAACGAGTCACTGAGTCTGTGTATGTGAGAGAGAGTTCCTGAGTCTGTCTGAGAGAGAGAGAGTCGCTGATTCTTTGTGAGAGAGAGAGTCCCTGAGTCTGTGTATGTGAGAGAGAGAGTCCCTGAGTGTGTGTGTGCGAGAGAGACCCTGAGTCTGTGTGAGAGATAGTATCTGAGTATGTTTGAGAGGGTGAGATTCCCTGAGTCTGTGTGTGTTCAGAGTCCCTGAGTATGTTTGAGAGAGAGAGAGTCCCTGAGTCTGTGTGTTCGTGAGAGAGAGTCCCTGAGTCTGTGTGTGAGGGAGAGAGAGATTCCCTGAGTCTGTGTGTGTGTGAGAGAGAGAGTCCCTGAGACTGTGTGAGAGAGAGAGTCCCTGAGTCTGTGTGAGAGAGAGTCCCTGAGTCTGTGTGAGGGAGAGAGAGTCCCTGAGTTTGTGTGAGAGAGAGAGTCACTGAGTCTGTGTGAGTGAGAGGGAGAGATTTCCTGAGTAGTTGAGAGAGAGAGAGAGAGGGTCCCTGAGTCTGTGTGAGAGAGAGAGAGAGAGTCCCTGAGTCTGTGTGTGAGGGAGAGAGAGATTCCCTGAGTCTGAGTGTGTGTGAGAGAGAGAAAGAGTCCCTGAGTCTGTGTGTCTGAGAGAGAGAGAGTCCCTGAGTCTGTGTGAGAGAGAGTCCCTGAGTCTGTGTGAGAGAGAGTCCCTGTGTCTGTGTGAAGGAGAGAGAGTCCCTGAGTTTGTGTGAGAGAGTCACTGAGTCTGTGTGAGTGAGAGGGAGAGATTTCCTGAGTAGTTGAGAGAGAACGAGAGAGCGTACCTGAGTCTGTGTGAGAGAGAGAGAGAGAGTCCCTCAGTCTGTGTGAGAGAGAGAGAGAGAGTCCCTGAGTCTGTGTGAGAGAGAGAGATAGTCCCTGAGTCTGTGTGAGAGAGAGAGATAGTCCCTGTGTCTGTGTGTGAGAAAGAGAGAGTCCCTGGGTCAGTATGTGAGAGAGGGAGAGAGTTCCTGAGTCTGTGAGAGAGAGAGAGTCCCTGAGTGTGTTTGTGAGTGAAAGAGAGAGAGAGTCCCTGAGTCTGTGTGTGTGAGAGAGAGTCCCTGAGTCTGAGTGTGTGTGAGAGAGAGAGTGAGTCCCTGAGTCTGTGTGTGTGAGAGAGAGAGATTCCCTGAGGCTGTGTGACAGAGTGAGTCCCTGTGTCTGTGTGTGTGAGAGAGAGAGTCCCTGTGTCTGTGTGTGTGAGAGAAAGTTCCTGAGTCTGTGTGTGAGAGAGAGAGAGAGAGTCCCTGAGCCTGTGTGTGAGAGAGTCCCTGAGCCTGTGTGTGAGAGAGAGTCCCTGAGCCTGTGTGTGAGAGAGAGTGCCTGCGTCTGTGAGAGAGAGAGAGTGTCCCTGAGTCATTGTGAGAGAGAGAGAGAGTCCCTGAGTCTGTGTGTGTGAGAGAGAGTCCCTGAGTCTGTGTGAGAGAAAGAGAGAGAGAGTCCCTGATTCTGTGTGTGAGAGATAGTCCCTGAGTCTGTGTGTGAGAGAGTGCGAGAGTCTGTGTGTGAGAGAGAGAGATTCCCTGAGTCTGTGTGAGTGAGAGAGAGAGAGTCCCTGAGTCTGTGTGAGAGAGAGTCCCTGAGTCTGTGTGAGAGAGAGTCCCTGTGTCTGTGTGAGAGAGAGAGAGTCCCTGAGTTTGTGTGAGAGAGAGAGTCACTGAGTCTGTGTGAGTGAGAGGGAGAGATTTCCTGAGTAGTTGAGAGAGAGAGAGCGTCCCTGAGTCTGTGTGAGAGAGAGAGAGAGAGTCCCTGAGTCTGTGTGAGAGAGAGAGAGAGAGTCCCTGAGTCTGTGTGAGAGAGAGAGATAGTCCCTGGGTCAGAATGTGAGAGAGGGAGAGAGTTCCTGAGTCTGTGAGAGAGAGAGAGTCCCTGAGTGTGTTTGTGAGTGAAAGAGAGAGAGAGACCCTGAGTCTGTGTGTGAGAGAACGAGTCACTGAGTCTGTGTATGTGAGAGAGAGTCCCTGAGTCTGTCTGAGAGAGAGAGAGTCGCTGATTCTTTGTGAGAGAGAGAGTCCCTGAGTCTGTGTATGTGAGAGAGAGAGTCCCTGAGTGTGTGTGTGCGAGAGAGACCCTGAGTCTGTGTGAGAGATAGTATCTGAGTATGTTTGAGAGGGTGAGATTCCCTGAGTCTGTGTGTGTTCAGAGTCCCTGAGTATGTTTGAGAGAGAGAGAGAGTCCCTGAGTCTGTGTGTTCGTGAGAGAGAGTCCCTGAGTCTGTGTGTGAGGGAGAGAGAGATTCCCTGAGTCTGTGTGTGTGTGAGAGAGAGAGAGAGTCCCTGAGAGTGTGAGAGAGAGTCCCTGAGTCTGTGTGAGAGAGAGTCCCTGAGTCTGTGTGAGGGAGAGAGAGTCCCTGAGTTTGTGTGAGAGAGAGAGTCACTGAGTCTGTGTGAGTGAGAGGGAGAGATTTCCTGAGTAGTTGAGAGAGAGAGAGAGAGAGGGTCCCTGAGTCTGTGTGAGAGAGAGAGAGTCCCTGGGTCAGTATGTGAGAGAGGGAGAGAGTTCCTGAGTGTGAGAGAGAGAGAGTCCCTGAGTGTGTTTGTGAGTGAAAGAGAGAGAGAGTCCCTGAGTCTGTGTGTGTGAGAGAGAGTCCCTGAGTCTGAGTGTGTGTGAGAGAGGGAGAGAGTCCCTGAGTCTGTGTGTGTGAGAGAGAGAGATTCCCTGAGGCTGTGTGACAGAGTGAGTCCCTGTGTCTGTGTGTGTGAGAGAGAGAGTCCCTGTGTCTGTGTGTGTGAGAGAAAGTTCCTGAGTCTGTGTGTGAGAGAGAGAGAGAGAGTCCCTGAGCCTGTGTGTGAGAGAGTCCCTGAGCCTGTGTGTGAGAGAGAGTCCCTGAGCCTGTGTGTGAGAGAGAGTGCCTGAGCCTGTGTGTGAGAGAGAGTGCCTGCGTCTGTGAGAGAGAGAGAGAGTCCCTGAGTCATTGTGAGAGAGAGAGAGAGTCCCTGAGTCTGTGTGTGTGAGAGAGAGTCCCTGAGTCTGTGTGAGAGAGATAGAGAGTCCCTGATTCTGTGTGTGAGAGAGAGATAGTCCCTGAGTCTGTGTGTGAGAGAGTGCCTGAGTCTGTGTGTGAGAGAGAGTGCCTGAGTCTGTGTGAGAGAGAGAGAGAGTCCCTGATTCTTTCTGAGAGAGAGAGTCCCTGAGTCTGTGTGTGTGAGAGAGAGAGTCCCTGAGTCTGTGTGTGAGAGAGAGTGCCTGCGTCTGTGTGAGAGAGAGTCCCTGAGTCATTGTGAGAGAGAGAGAGAGAGTCCCTGAGTCTGTGTGTGAGAGAACGAGTCACTGAGTCTGTGTATGTGAGAGAGAGTCCCTGAGTCTGTGTGAGAGAGAGAGTCGCTGATTCTTTGTGAGAGAGAGAGAGTCCCTGAGTCTGTGTATGTGAGAGAGAGTCCCTGAGTCTGTGTGTGAGAGAGAGACCCTGAGTCTGTGTGAGAGAGAGTATCTGAGTATGTTTGAGAGAGGGTGAGATTCCCTGAGTCTGTGTGTGTTCAGAGTCCCTGAGTATGTTTGAGAGAGAGAGTCCCTGAGTCTGTGTGTTCGTGAGAGAGAGTCCCTGAGTCTGTGTGTGAGAGAGAGAGGGATTCCCTGAGTCAGTGTGTGTGAGAGAGAGAGTCAGTGAGTCTGTGTGTGTGAGAGGGAGAGATTTCCTGAGTAGTTGAGAGAGAGAGAGCATCCCTGAGTCTGTGTGAGAGAGAGAGAGAGAGTCCCTCAGTCTGTGTGAGAGAGAGAGAGTCCCTGAGTCTGTGTGAGAGAGAGAGATAGTCCCTGTGTCTGTGTGTGAGAAAGAGAGAGTCCCTGGGTCAGTATGTGAGAGAGGGAGAGAGTTCCTGAGTCTGTGAGAGAGAGAGAGTCCCTGAGTGTGTTTGTGAGTGAAAGAGATAGAGAGTCCCTGAGTCTGTGTGTGTGAGAGAGAGAGAGAGTCCCTGAGTCTGAGCGTGTGTGAGAGAGAGAGAGAGTCCGTGAGTCTGTGTGTGAGAGAGAGAGAGATTCCCTGAGTTTGTGTGACAGTGAGTCCCTGTGTCTGTGTGTGTGAGAGAGAGAGTCCCTGTGTCTGTTTGTGTGAGAGAAAGTTCCTGAGTCTGTGTGAGAGAGAGAGTCCCTGAGCCTCTGTGCGAGAGAGAGTCCCTGAGCCTGTGTGTGAGAGAGAGAGTCCCTGAGCCTGTGTGTGAGAGAGAGTGCCTGCGTCTGTGTGAGAGAGAGAGAGAGTCCCTGAGTCATTGTGAGAGAGAGAGAGAGTCCCTGAGTCTGTGTGTGTGAGAGAGAGTCCCTGAGTCTGTGTGAGAGAAAGAGAGAGAGAGTCCCTGATTCTGTGTGTGAGAGATAGTCCCTGAGTCTGTGTGTGAGAGAGTGCCTGAGTCTGTGTGTTAGAGAGAGTGCCTGAGTCTGTGTGAGAGAGAGAGAGAGTCCCTGATTCTTTCTGAGAGAGAGAGTCCCTGAGTCTGTGTGTGTGAGAGAGAGAGTCCCTGAGTCTGTGTGTGAGAGAGAGTGCCTGCGTCTGTGTGAGAGAGAGTCCCTGAGTCATTGTGAGAGAGAGAGAGAGAGTCCCTGAGTCTGTGTGTGAGAGAACGAGTCACTGAGTCTGTGTATGTGAGAGAGAGTCCCTGAGTCTGTGTGTGTGTTTGAGAGAGAGAGTCCCTATGTGTGTTCGTGAGAGAGAGAGTCCCTCAGTCTGTGTGTGAGAGACAGAGTCCCTGAGTCTGTCTGAGAGCGAGAGTCCCTGAGTCTGTGTGAGTCTCCCTGAGTCTGTGTGAGAGAGGCCCTGAGTCTGTTTGTGCGTGAGAGAGAGAGTCACTGAGTCTGTCTGTGCGTGAGAGAGAGTCCCTGAGTCTGTGTGTGCGTGAGAGAGAGAGTCCCTGAGTCTGTGAGTGTGTGAGAGACAGAGTCTCTGAGTCTTTGTGATAGAGAGAGTTCCTGAGTCTGTCTGAGAGAATGGTCCCTGAGTCTGTGTGAGACAGAGTCCCTGAGTCTGTGTGAAGGAGAGAGAGTCCCTGAGTATGTGTGAGAGAATGTCTCTGAGTTTGTGTGTGAGAGAGTCCCTGAGTCTGTGTGTTCATGAGAGAGATTCCCTGAGGCTGTGTGTGTGAGAGAGTCCCTGAGTCTGTGTGTGTGAGAGAGTCCCTGAGTCTGTGTGTGTGAAAGAGAGACTCCCTGTCTCTGTGTGTGTGTGAGTGAGTCACTGAGTCTGTGTGTGTGTGAGAGAGTGTCCCTGAGTCTGTGAGATAGAGACAGTCCCTGAGTCTGTGTGTGTGTGTGAGAGAGAGAGTCCCTGTGTAGGTGTGAGGGAGAGAGTGTCCGAGAGTATGTGTGTGAGAGAGAGAGAGAGAGAGAGAGTCCCTGAGTCTGTCTGTGTGAGAGTGAGAGATTTCCTGAGTCTGTGAGAGAGAGAGAGTCCCTGAGTATGTTTGAAAGAAAGAGAGAGAGATTCCCTGAGTCTGTGTGTGAGAGAGATAGTCCCTGTGTCTGTGTTTGAGAGAGAGAGTTCCTGAGCCTGTGTGTGTGAGAGAGAGATAGTCCCTGTGTCTGTGTGAGAGAGACAGTCCCTGAGTCTGTGTGTGAGGAAGGGAGAGAGTCCCTGAGTCTGTGTGAGAGAGAGAGTCCCTGAGCCTGTGTGTGAGAGAGAGATAGTCCCTGTGTCTGTGTGAGAGAGACAGTCCCTGAGTCTGTGTGTGTGAAAGACAGTGCCTGAGTCTGCCTCTGTGAGAGAGAGGGAGCCTGATTCTGTGAGAGAGAGAGTCCCTGAGTCTGTGTGAGAGAGAGAAAGAGTCCCTGAGTCTTTGTGAGAGAGAGAGAGAGAGTCCCTGAGTCTGTGCAAGAGAGAGAGTCCCTGAGTCTGTGTGAGAGAGAGAGAATCCCTGAGTCTGTGTGAGAGAGAAATTCCCTGAGTCTTTGTGTCACAGAGAGTATATGATTATGTTTGAGAGAGAGAGATTCCCTGTATCTGTGTGTGTGAGAGTCCGTGAGTATGTGTTTTCGTGAGAGAGAGATTCCCTGAGTCTGTGTGTGAGAGAGAGTCCCTGAGTCTGTGTGTGTGAGAGAGAGAAAGTCCCTGAGTCTGTGTGTGTGTGTGAGAGAGTCCCTGAGTCTGTGTGTGTGTGAGAGAGAGTGTCCCTGAGTCTGTGTGTGTGTGAGAGAGAGAGTTCCTCAGTGTGTGTGAGTGAGAGAGTCCCTGAGTCTGTGTGAGAGAGAGCGTCCCTGAGTCTGTGTGAGCGAGAGAGAGTCCCTGAGTGTGTGAGGTAGAGAGTGTCCCTGAGTCTGTGTGAGGGAGAGAGAGTCCCTGAGTTTGTGTGAGAGTCACTGAGTCTGTGTGTGTGAGAGGGAGAGATTTCCTGAGTCTGTGTGAGAGAGAGTGATAGTCCCTGTGTCTGTGTGTGAGAAAGAGAGTGTCCCTGCGTCAGTATGTGAGAGAGGGAGAGAGTTCCTGAGTCTGTGAGAGAGAGTCCCTGAGTCTGTGTGTGTGAGAGAGAGAGAGTCCCTGAGTCTGTGTGAGAGAGATAGAGTCCCTGAATCTGTGTGAGAGAGAGAGTCCCTGAGTCTGTGTGTGAGGAAGGGAGAGAGTCCCTGAGTCTGTGTGAGAGAGAGAGTCCCTGAGTCTGTGTGAGAGAGAGGGAGAGAGTTCCTGAGTCTGTGTGAGACAGAGAGTCCCTGAGTCTGTGTGTGAGGAAGGGGGAGAGTCCCTGTGTCTGTGTGAGTGAGAGAAAGTTCCTGAGTCTGTGTGAGAGAGAGAGAGAGAGAGTCCCTGAGTCTGTGTGAGAGAGATAGAGTCCCTGAATCTGTGTGAGAGAGAGAGAGTCCCTGAGTCTGTGTGTGAGGAAGGGAGAGAGTCCCTGAGTCTGTGTGAGAGAGAGAGTCCCTGAGTCTGTGTGAGAGAGAGGGAGAGAGTTCCTGAGTCTGTGTGAGACAGAGAGTCCCTGAGTCTGTGTGTGAGGAAGGGGGAGAGTCCCTGTGTCTGTGTGTGTGAGAGAAAGTTCCTGAGTCTGTGTGAGAGAGAGAGAGAGAGAGTCCCTGAGCCTGTGTGTGAGAGAGTCCCTGAGCCTGTGTGTGAGAGAGAGTCCCTGAGCCTGTGTGTGAGAGAGAGTCCCTGAGCCTGTGTGTGAGAGAGAGTGCCTGTGTCTGTGTGAGAGAGAGAGAGTCCCTGAGTCATTGTGAGAGAGAGAGAAAGTCCCTGAGTCTGTGTGTGTGAGAGAGTCCCTGAGTCTGTGTGAGAGAGATAGAGAGTCCCTGATTCTGCGTGTGAGAGAGAGATAGTCCCTGAGTCTGTGTGTGAGAGAGTGCCTGAGTCTGTGTGTGAGAGAGAGTGCCTGAGTCTGTGTGAGAGAGAGAGAGAGTCCCTGATTCTTTCTGAGAGAGAGTCCCTGAGTCTGTGTGCGTGAGAGAGAGAGAGTCCCTGAGTCTGTGTGTGAGAGCGAGTGCCTGCGTCTGTGTGAGACAGAGTCCCTGAGTCATTGTGAGAGAGAGAGAGTCCCTGAGTCTGTGTGTGAGAGAACGAGTCCCTGAGTCTGTGCATGTGAGAGAGAGTCCCTGAGTCTGTGTGAGAGAGAGAGTCGCTGATTCTTTGTGAGAGAGAGAGTCCCTGAGTCTGTGTGTGTGAGAGAGAGAGTCCCTGAATCTGTGTGTGAGAGAGAGACCCTGAGTCTGTGTGAGAGAGAGTATCTGAGTATGTTTGAGAGAGGGTGAGATTCCCTGAGTCTGTGTGTGTTCAGAGTCCCTGAGTATGTTTGAGAGAGAGAGAGTCCCTGAGTCTGTGTGTTCGTGAGAGAGAGTCCCTGAGTCTGTGTGTGAGAGAGAGAGATTCCCTGAGTCTGTGTGAGTGAGAGAGAGAGAGTCCCTGAGTCTGTGTGAGAGAGAGTCCCTGAGTCTGTGTGAGAGAGAGTCCCTGTGTCTGTGTGAGGGAGAGAGAGTCCCTGAGTTTGTGTGAGAGAGAGAGTCACTGAGTCTGTGTGAGTGAGAGGGAGAGATTTCCTGAGTAGTTGAGAGAGAGAGAGAGAGCGTCCCTGAGTCTGTGTGAGAGAGAGAGAGAGAGTCCCTGAGTCTGTGTGAGAGAGAGAGAGAGAGTCCCTGAGTCTGTGTGAGAGAGAGAGATAGTCCCTGGGTCAGTATGTGAGAGAGGGAGAGAGTTCCTGAGTCTGTGAGAGAGAGAGAGTCCCTGAGTGTGTTTGTGAGTGAAAGAGAGAGAGAGACCCTGAGTCTGTGTGTGAGAGAACGAGTCACTGAGTCTGTGTATGTGAGAGAGAGTCCCTGAGTCTGTCTGAGAGAGAGAGAGTCGCTGATTCTTTGTGAGAGAGAGAGTCCCTGAGTCTGTGTATGTGAGAGAGAGAGTCCCTGATTGTGTGTGTGCGAGAGAGACCCTGAGTCTGTGTGAGAGATAGTATCTGAGTATGTTTGAGAGGGTGAGATTCCCTGAGTCTGTGTGTGTTCAGAGTCCCTGAGTATGTTTGAGAGAGAGAGAGAGTCCCTGAGTCTGTGTGTTCGTGAGAGAGAGTCCCTGAGTCTGTGTGTGAGGGAGAGAGAGATTCCCTGAGTCTGTGTGTGTGTGTGAGAGAGAGAGAGAGTCCCTGAGACTGTGTGAGAGAGAGTCCCTGAGTCTGTGTGAGAGAGAGTCCCTGAGTCTGTGTGAGGGAGAGAGAGTCCCTGAGTTTGTGTGAGAGAGAGAGTCACTGAGTCTGTGTGAGTGAGAGGGAGAGATTTCCTGAGTAGTTGAGAGAGAGAGAGAGAGGGTCCCTGAGTCTGTGTGGGAGAGAGAGAGAGAGTCCCTGAGTCTGTGTGAGAGAGAGAGAGTCCCTGAGTCTGTGTGAGAGAGAGAGAGTCCCTGAGTCTGAGTGTGTGTGAGAGAGAGAGAGAGTCCCTGAGTCTGTGTGTCTGAGAGAGAGAGAGTCCCTGAGTCTGTGTGAGAGAGAGTCCCTGAGTCTGTGTGAGAGAGAGTCCCTGTGTCTGTGTGAAGGAGAGAGAGTCCCTGAGTTTGTGTGAGAGAGTCACTGAGTCTGTGTGAGTGAGAGGGAGAGATTTCCTGAGTAGTTGAGAGAGAACGAGAGAGCGTACCTGAGTCTGTGTGAGAGAGAGAGAGAGAGTCCCTCAGTCTGTGTGAGAGAGAGAGAGAGAGTCCCTGAGTCTGTGTGAGAGAGAGAGAGATAGTCCCTGTGTCTGTGTGTGAGAAAGAGAGAGTCCCTGGGTCAGTATGTGAGAGAGGGAGAGAGTTCCTGAGTCTGTGAGAGAGAGAGAGTCCCTGAGTGTGTTTGTGAGTGAAAGAGAGAGAGAGTCCCTGAGTCTGTGTGTGTGAGAGAGAGTCCCTGAGTCTGAGTGTGTGTGAGAGAGAGAGAGAGTCCCTGAGTCTGTGTGTGTGAGAGAGAGAGATTCCCTGAGGCTGTGTGACAGAGTGAGTCCCTGTGTCTGTGTGTGTGAGAGAGAGAGTCCCTGTGTCTGTGTGCATGAGAGAAAGTTCCTGAGTCTGTGTGTGAGAGAGAGAGAGAGAGTCCCTGAGCCTGTGTGTGAGAGAGTCCCTGAGCCTGTGTGTGAGAGAGAGTCCCTGAGCCTGTGTGTGAGAGAGAGTGCCCGCGTCTGTGAGAGAGAGAGAGTGTCCCTGAGTCATTGTGAGAGAGAGAGAGAGTCCCTGAGTCTGTGTGTGTGAGAGAGAGTCCCTGAGTCTGTGTGAGAGAGATAGAGAGTCCCTGATTCTGTGTGTGAGAGAGAGATAGTCCCTGAGTCTGTGTGTGAGAGAGTGCCTGAGTCTGTGTGTGAGAGAGAGTGCCTGAGTCTGTGTGAGAGAGAGAGAGAGTCCCTGATTCTTTCTGAGAGAGAGAGTCCCTGAGTCTGTGTGTGTGAGAGAGAGAGTCCCTGAGTCTGTGTGTGAGAGAGAGTGCCTGCGTCTGTGTGAGAGAGAGTCCCTGAGTCATTGTGAGAGAGAGAGAGAGAGTCCCTGAGTCTGTGTGAGAGAGAACGAGTCCCTGAGTCTGTGTATGTGAGAGAGAGTCCCTGAGTCTGTGTGAGAGAGAGAGTCGCTGATTCTTTGTGAGAGAGAGAGAGTCCCTGAGTCTGTGTATGTGAGAGAGAGAGTCCCTAAGTCTGTGTGTGAGAGAGAGACCCTGAGTCTGTGTGAGAGAGAGACCCTGAGTCTGTGTGAGAGAGAGTATCTGAGTATGTTTGAGAGAGGGTGAGATTCCATGAGTCTGTGTGTGTTCAGAGTCCCTGAGTATGTTTGAGAGAGAGAGAGAGTCCCTGAGACTGTGTGTTCGTGAGAGAGAGTCCCTGAGTCTGTGTGTGAGAGAGAGAGGGATTCCCTGAGTCTGTGTGTGTGAGAGAGAGAGTCAGTGAGTCTGTGTGTGTGAGAGGGAGAGATTTCCTGAGTAGTTGAGAGAGAGAGAGCATCCCTGAGTCTGTGTGAGAGAGAGAGAGAGAGAGTCCCTGAGTCTGTGTGAGAGAGAGAGAGAGAGTCCCTGTGTCTGTGTGTGAGAAAGAGAGAGTCCCTGGGTCAGTATGTGAGAGAGGGAGAGAGTTCCTGAGTCTGTGAGAGAGAGAGAGTCCCTGAGTGTGTTTGTGAGTGAAAGAGATAGAGAGTCCCTGAGTCTGTGTGTGTGAGAGAGAGAGAGTCCCTGAGTCTAAGTGTGTGTGAGAGAGAGAGAGAGTCCCTGAGTCTGTGTGTGAGAGAGAGAGAGATTCCCTGAGTCTGTGTGACAGTGAGTCCCTGTGTCTGTGTGTGTGAGAGAGAGAGTCCCTGTGTCTGTTTGTGTGAGAGAAAGTTCCTGAGTCTGTGTGAGAGATAGTATCTGAGTATGTTTGAGAGGGTGAGATTCCCTGAGTCTGTGTGTGTTCAGAGTCCCTGAGTATGTTTGAGAGAGAGAGAGAGTCCCTGAGTCTGTGTGTTCGTGAGAGAGAGTCCCTGAGTCTGTGTGTGAGGGAGAGAGAGATTCCCTGAGTCTGTGTGTGTGTGAGAGAGAGAGAGAGTCCCTGAGACAGTGTGAGAGAGAGTCCCTGAGTCTGTGTGAGAGAGAGTCCCTGAGTCTGTGTGAGGGAGAGAGAGTCCCTGAGTTTGTGTGAGAGAGAGAGTCACTGAGTCTGTGTGAGTGAGAGGGAGAGATTTCCTGAGTAGTTGAGAGAGAGAGAGAGAGAGGGTCCCTGAGTCTGTGTGAGAGAGAGAGAGTCCCTGGGTCAGTATGTGAGAGAGGGAGAGAGTTCCTGAGTGTGAGAGAGAGAGAGTCCCTGAGTGTGTTTGTGAGTGAAAGAGAGAGAGAGTCCCTGAGTCTGTGTGTGTGAGAGAGAGTCCCTGAGTCTGAGTGTGTGTGAGAGAGAGAGAGAGTCCCTGAGTCTGTGTGTGTGAGAGAGAGAGATTCCCTGAGGCTGTGTGACAGAGTGAGTCCCTGTGTCTGTGTGTGTGAGAGAGAGAGTCCCTGTGTCTGTGTGTGTGAGAGAAAGTTCCTGAGTCTGTGTGTGAGAGAGAGAGAGAGAGTCCCTGAGCCTGTGTGTGAGAGAGTCCCTGAGCCTGTGTGTGAGAGAGAGTCCCTGAGCCTGTGTGTGAGAGAGAGTGCCTGAGCCTGTGTGTGAGAGAGAGTGCCTGCGTCTGTGAGAGAGAGAGAGAGTCCCTGAGTCATTGTGAGAGAGAGAGAGAGTCCCTGAGTCTGTGTGTGTGAGAGAGAGTCCCTGAGTCTGTGTGAGAGAGATAGAGAGTCCCTGATTCTGTGTGTGAGAGAGAGATAGTCCCTGAGTCTGTGTGTGAGAGAGTGCCTGAGTCTGTGTGTGAGAGAGAGTGCCTGAGTCTGTGTGAGAGAGAGAGAGAGTCCCTGATTCTTTCTGAGAGAGAGAGTCCCTGAGTCTGTGTGTGTGAGAGAGAGAGTCCCTGAGTCTGTGTGTGAGAGAGAGTGCCTGCGTCTGTGTGAGAGAGAGTCCCTGAGTCATTGTGAGAGAGAGAGAGAGAGTCCCTGAGTCTGTGTGTGAGAGAACGAGTCCCTGAGTCTGTGTATGTGAGAGAGAGTCCCTGAGTCTGTGTGAGAGAGAGAGTCGCTGATTCTTTGAGAGAGAGAGAGAGTCCCTGAGTCTGTGTATGTGAGAGAGAGAGTCCCTGAGTCTGTGTGTGAGAGAGAGACCCTGAGTCTGTGTGAGAGAGAGTATCTGAGTATGTTTGAGAGAGGGTGAGATTCCCTGAGTCTGTGTGTGTTCAGAGTCCCTGAGTATGTTTGAGAGAGAGAGTCCCTGAGTCTGTGTGTTCGTGAGAGAGAGTCCCTGAGTCTGTGTGTGAGAGAGAGAGGGATTCCCTGAGTCAGTGTGTGTGAGAGAGAGAGTCAGTGAGTCTGTGTGTGTGAGAGGGAGAGATTTCCTGAGTAGTTGAGAGAGAGAGAGCATCCCTGAGTCTGTGTGAGAGAGAGAGAGAGAGTCCCTCAGTCTGTGTGAGAGAGAGAGAGTCCCTGAGTCTGTGTGAGAGAGAGAGATAGTCCCTGTGTCTGTGTGTGAGAAAGAGAGAGTCCCTGGGTCAGTATGTGAGAGAGGGAGAGAGTTCCTGAGTCTGTGAGAGAGAGAGAGTCCCTGAGTGTGTTTGTGAGTGAAAGAGATAGAGAGTCCCTGAGTCTGTGTGTGTGAGAGAGAGAGAGAGTCCCTGAGTCTGAGCGTGTGTGAGAGAGAGAGAGAGTCCGTGAGTCTGTGTGTGAGAGAGAGAGAGATTCCCTGAGTTTGTGTGACAGTGAGTCCCTGTGTCTGTGTGTGTGAGAGAGAGAGTCCCTGTGTCTGTTTGTGTGAGAGAAAGTTCCTGAGTCTGTGTGAGAGAGAGAGTCCCTGAGCCTCTGTGCGAGAGAGAGTCCCTGAGCCTGTGTGTGAGAGAGAGAGTCCCTGAGCCTGTGTGTGAGAGAGAGTGCCTGCGTCTGTGTGAGAGAGAGAGAGAGTCCCTGAGTCATTGTGAGAGAGAGAGAGAGTCCCTGAGTCTGTGTGTGTGAGAGAGAGTCCCTGAGTCTGTGTGAGAGAAAGAGAGAGAGAGTCCCTGATTCTGTGTGTGAGAGATAGTCCCTGAGTCTGTGTGTGAGAGAGTGCCTGAGTCTGTGTGTTAGAGAGAGTGCCTGAGTCTGTGTGAGAGAGAGAGAGAGTCCCTGATTCTTTCTGAGAGAGAGAGTCCCTGAGTCTGTGTGTGTGAGAGAGAGAGTCCCTGAGTCTGTGTGTGAGAGAGAGTGCCTGCGTCTGTGTGAGAGAGAGTCCCTGAGTCATTGTGAGAGAGAGAGAGAGAGTCCCTGAGTCTGTGTGTGAGAGAACGAGTCACTGAGTCTGTGTATGTGAGAGAGAGTCCCTGAGTCTGTGTGTGTGTTTGAGAGAGTCCCTATGTGTGTTCGTGAGAGAGAGAGTCCCTCAGTCTGTGTGTGAGAGACAGAGTCCCTGAGTCTGTCTGAGAGCGAGAGTCCCTGAGTCTGTGTGAGTCTCCCTGAGTCTGTGTGAGAGAGGCCCTGAGTCTGTTTGTGCGTGAGAGAGAGAGTCACTGAGTCTGTCTGTGCGTGAGAGAGAGTCCCTGAGTCTGTGTGTGCGTGAGAGAGAGAGTCCCTGAGTCTGTGAGTGTGTGAGAGACAGAGTCTCTGAGTCTTTGTGATAGAGAGAGTTCCTGAGTCTGTCTGAGAGAATGGTCCCTGAGTCTGTGTGAGACAGAGTCCCTGAGTCTGTGTGAAGGAGAGAGAGTCCCTGAGTATGTGTGAGAGAATGTCTCTGAGTTTGTGTGTGAGAGAGTCCCTGAGTCTGTGTGTTCATGAGAGAGATTCCCTGAGGCTGTGTGTGTGAGAGAGTCCCTGAGTCTGTGTGTGTGAGAGAGTCCCTGAGTCTGTGTGTGTGAAAGAGAGACTCCCTGTCTCTGTGTGTGTGTGAGTGAGTCACTGAGTCTGTGTGTGTGTGAGAGAGTGTCCCTGAGTCTGTGAGATAGAGACAGTCCCTGAGTCTGTGTGTGTGTGTGAGAGAGAGAGTCCCTGTGTAGGTGTGAGGGAGAGAGTGTCCGAGAGTATGTGTGTGAGAGAGAGAGAGAGAGAGAGAGTCCCTGAGTCTGTCTGTGTGAGAGTGAGAGATTTCCTGAGTCTGTGAGAGAGAGAGAGTCCCTGAGTATGTTTGAAAGAAAGAGAGAGAGATTCCCTGAGTCTGTGTGTGAGAGAGATAGTCCCTGTGTCTGTGTTTGAGAGAGAGAGTTCCTGAGCCTGTGTGTGTGAGAGAGAGATAGTCCCTGTGTCTGTGTGAGAGAGACAGTCCCTGAGTCTGTGTGTGAGGAAGGGAGAGAGTCCCTGAGTCTGTGTGAGAGAGAGAGTCCCTGAGCCTGTGTGTGAGAGAGAGATAGTCCCTGTGTCTGTGTGAGAGAGACAGTCCCTGAGTCTGTGTGTGTGAAAGACAGTGCCTGAGTCTGCCTCTGTGAGAGAGAGGGAGCCTGATTCTGTGAGAGAGAGAGTCCCTGAGTCTGTGTGAGAGAGAGAAAGAGTCCCTGAGTCTTTGTGAGAGAGAGAGAGAGAGTCCCTGAGTCTGTGCAAGAGAGAGAGTCCCTGAGTCTGTGTGAGAGAGAGAGAATCCCTGAGTCTGTGTGAGAGAGAAATTCCCTGAGTCTTTGTGTCACAGAGAGTATATGATTATGTTTGAGAGAGAGAGATTCCCTGTATCTGTGTGTGTGAGAGTCCGTGAGTATGTGTTTTCGTGAGAGAGAGATTCCCTGAGTCTGTGTGTGAGAGAGAGTCCCTGAGTCTGTGTGTGTGAGAGAGAGAAAGTCCCTGAGTCTGTGTGTGTGTGTGAGAGAGTCCCTGAGTCTGTGTGTGTGTGAGAGAGAGTGTCCCTGAGTCTGTGTGTGTGTGAGAGAGAGAGTTCCTCAGTGTGTGTGAGTGAGAGAGTCCCTGAGTCTGTGTGAGAGAGAGCGTCCCTGAGTCTGTGTGAGCGAGAGAGAGTCCCTGAGTGTGTGAGGTAGAGAGTGTCCCTGAGTCTGTGTGAGGGAGAGAGAGTCCCTGAGTTTGTGTGAGAGTCACTGAGTCTGTGTGTGTGAGAGGGAGAGATTTCCTGAGTCTGTGTGAGAGAGAGTGATAGTCCCTGTGTCTGTGTGTGAGAAAGAGAGTGTCCCTGCGTCAGTATGTGAGAGAGGGAGAGAGTTCCTGAGTCTGTGAGAGAGAGTCCCTGAGTCTGTGTGTGTGAGAGAGAGAGAGTCCCTGAGTCTGTGTGAGAGAGATAGAGTCCCTGAATCTGTGTGAGAGAGAGAGTCCCTGAGTCTGTGTGTGAGGAAGGGAGAGAGTCCCTGAGTCTGTGTGAGAGAGAGAGTCCCTGAGTCTGTGTGAGAGAGAGGGAGAGAGTTCCTGAGTCTGTGTGAGACAGAGAGTCCCTGAGTCTGTGTGTGAGGAAGGGGGAGAGTCCCTGTGTCTGTGTGAGTGAGAGAAAGTTCCTGAGTCTGTGTGAGAGAGAGAGAGAGAGAGTCCCTGAGTCTGTGTGAGAGAGATAGAGTCCCTGAATCTGTGTGAGAGAGAGAGAGTCCCTGAGTCTGTGTGTGAGGAAGGGAGAGAGTCCCTGAGTCTGTGTGAGAGAGAGAGTCCCTGAGTCTGTGTGAGAGAGAGGGAGAGAGTTCCTGAGTCTGTGTGAGACAGAGAGTCCCTGAGTCTGTGTGTGAGGAAGGGGGAGAGTCCCTGTGTCTGTGTGTGTGAGAGAAAGTTCCTGAGTCTGTGTGAGAGAGAGAGAGAGAGAGTCCCTGAGCCTGTGTGTGAGAGAGTCCCTGAGCCTGTGTGTGAGAGAGAGTCCCTGAGCCTGTGTGTGAGAGAGAGTCCCTGAGCCTGTGTGTGAGAGAGAGTGCCTGTGTCTGTGTGAGAGAGAGAGAGTCCCTGAGTCATTGTGAGAGAGAGAGAAAGTCCCTGAGTCTGTGTGTGTGAGAGAGTCCCTGAGTCTGTGTGAGAGAGATAGAGAGTCCCTGATTCTGCGTGTGAGAGAGAGATAGTCCCTGAGTCTGTGTGTGAGAGAGTGCCTGAGTCTGTGTGTGAGAGAGAGTGCCTGAGTCTGTGTGAGAGAGAGAGAGAGTCCCTGATTCTTTCTGAGAGAGAGTCCCTGAGTCTGTGTGCGTGAGAGAGAGAGAGTCCCTGAGTCTGTGTGTGAGAGCGAGTGCCTGCGTCTGTGTGAGACAGAGTCCCTGAGTCATTGTGAGAGAGAGAGAGTCCCTGAGTCTGTGTGTGAGAGAACGAGTCCCTGAGTCTGTGCATGTGAGAGAGAGTCCCTGAGTCTGTGTGAGAGAGAGAGTCGCTGATTCTTTGTGAGAGAGAGAGTCCCTGAGTCTGTGTGTGTGAGAGAGAGAGTCCCTGAATCTGTGTGTGAGAGAGAGACCCTGAGTCTGTGTGAGAGAGAGTATCTGAGTATGTTTGAGAGAGGGTGAGATTCCCTGAGTCTGTGTGTGTTCAGAGTCCCTGAGTATGTTTGAGAGAGAGAGAGTCCCTGAGTCTGTGTGTTCGTGAGAGAGAGTCCCTGAGTCTGTGTGTGAGAGAGAGAGATTCCCTGAGTCTGTGTGAGTGAGAGAGAGAGAGTCCCTGAGTCTGTGTGAGAGAGAGTCCCTGAGTCTGTGTGAGAGAGAGTCCCTGTGTCTGTGTGAGGGAGAGAGAGTCCCTGAGTTTGTGTGAGAGAGAGAGTCACTGAGTCTGTGTGAGTGAGAGGGAGAGATTTCCTGAGTAGTTGAGAGAGAGAGAGAGAGCGTCCCTGAGTCTGTGTGAGAGAGAGAGAGAGAGTCCCTGAGTCTGTGTGAGAGAGAGAGAGAGAGTCCCTGAGTCTGTGTGAGAGAGAGAGATAGTCCCTGGGTCAGTATGTGAGAGAGGGAGAGAGTTCCTGAGTCTGTGAGAGAGAGAGAGTCCCTGAGTGTGTTTGTGAGTGAAAGAGAGAGAGAGACCCTGAGTCTGTGTGTGAGAGAACGAGTCACTGAGTCTGTGTATGTGAGAGAGAGTCCCTGAGTCTGTCTGAGAGAGAGAGAGTCGCTGATTCTTTGTGAGAGAGAGAGTCCCTGAGTCTGTGTATGTGAGAGAGAGAGTCCCTGATTGTGTGTGTGCGAGAGAGACCCTGAGTCTGTGTGAGAGATAGTATCTGAGTATGTTTGAGAGGGTGAGATTCCCTGAGTCTGTGTGTGTTCAGAGTCCCTGAGTATGTTTGAGAGAGAGAGAGAGTCCCTGAGTCTGTGTGTTCGTGAGAGAGAGTCCCTGAGTCTGTGTGTGAGGGAGAGAGAGATTCCCTGAGTCTGTGTGTGTGTGTGAGAGAGAGAGAGAGTCCCTGAGACTGTGTGAGAGAGAGTCCCTGAGTCTGTGTGAGAGAGAGTCCCTGAGTCTGTGTGAGGGAGAGAGAGTCCCTGAGTTTGTGTGAGAGAGAGAGTCACTGAGTCTGTGTGAGTGAGAGGGAGAGATTTCCTGAGTAGTTGAGAGAGAGAGAGAGAGGGTCCCTGAGTCTGTGTGGGAGAGAGAGAGAGAGTCCCTGAGTCTGTGTGAGAGAGAGAGAGTCCCTGAGTCTGTGTGAGAGAGAGAGAGTCCCTGAGTCTGAGTGTGTGTGAGAGAGAGAGAGAGTCCCTGAGTCTGTGTGTCTGAGAGAGAGAGAGTCCCTGAGTCTGTGTGAGAGAGAGTCCCTGAGTCTGTGTGAGAGAGAGTCCCTGTGTCTGTGTGAAGGAGAGAGAGTCCCTGAGTTTGTGTGAGAGAGTCACTGAGTCTGTGTGAGTGAGAGGGAGAGATTTCCTGAGTAGTTGAGAGAGAACGAGAGAGCGTACCTGAGTCTGTGTGAGAGAGAGAGAGAGAGTCCCTCAGTCTGTGTGAGAGAGAGAGAGAGAGTCCCTGAGTCTGTGTGAGAGAGAGAGAGATAGTCCCTGTGTCTGTGTGTGAGAAAGAGAGAGTCCCTGGGTCAGTATGTGAGAGAGGGAGAGAGTTCCTGAGTCTGTGAGAGAGAGAGAGTCCCTGAGTGTGTTTGTGAGTGAAAGAGAGAGAGAGTCCCTGAGTCTGTGTGTGTGAGAGAGAGTCCCTGAGTCTGAGTGTGTGTGAGAGAGAGAGAGAGTCCCTGAGTCTGTGTGTGTGAGAGAGAGAGATTCCCTGAGGCTGTGTGACAGAGTGAGTCCCTGTGTCTGTGTGTGTGAGAGAGAGAGTCCCTGTGTCTGTGTGCATGAGAGAAAGTTCCTGAGTCTGTGTGTGAGAGAGAGAGAGAGAGTCCCTGAGCCTGTGTGTGAGAGAGTCCCTGAGCCTGTGTGTGAGAGAGAGTCCCTGAGCCTGTGTGTGAGAGAGAGTGCCCGCGTCTGTGAGAGAGAGAGAGTGTCCCTGAGTCATTGTGAGAGAGAGAGAGAGTCCCTGAGTCTGTGTGTGTGAGAGAGAGTCCCTGAGTCTGTGTGAGAGAGATAGAGAGTCCCTGATTCTGTGTGTGAGAGAGAGATAGTCCCTGAGTCTGTGTGTGAGAGAGTGCCTGAGTCTGTGTGTGAGAGAGAGTGCCTGAGTCTGTGTGAGAGAGAGAGAGAGTCCCTGATTCTTTCTGAGAGAGAGAGTCCCTGAGTCTGTGTGTGTGAGAGAGAGAGTCCCTGAGTCTGTGTGTGAGAGAGAGTGCCTGCGTCTGTGTGAGAGAGAGTCCCTGAGTCATTGTGAGAGAGAGAGAGAGAGTCCCTGAGTCTGTGTGAGAGAGAACGAGTCCCTGAGTCTGTGTATGTGAGAGAGAGTCCCTGAGTCTGTGTGAGAGAGAGAGTCGCTGATTCTTTGTGAGAGAGAGAGAGTCCCTGAGTCTGTGTATGTGAGAGAGAGAGTCCCTAAGTCTGTGTGTGAGAGAGAGACCCTGAGTCTGTGTGAGAGAGAGACCCTGAGTCTGTGTGAGAGAGAGTATCTGAGTATGTTTGAGAGAGGGTGAGATTCCATGAGTCTGTGTGTGTTCAGAGTCCCTGAGTATGTTTGAGAGAGAGAGAGAGTCCCTGAGACTGTGTGTTCGTGAGAGAGAGTCCCTGAGTCTGTGTGTGAGAGAGAGAGGGATTCCCTGAGTCTGTGTGTGTGAGAGAGAGAGTCAGTGAGTCTGTGTGTGTGAGAGGGAGAGATTTCCTGAGTAGTTGAGAGAGAGAGAGCATCCCTGAGTCTGTGTGAGAGAGAGAGAGAGAGAGTCCCTGAGTCTGTGTGAGAGAGAGAGAGAGAGTCCCTGTGTCTGTGTGTGAGAAAGAGAGAGTCCCTGGGTCAGTATGTGAGAGAGGGAGAGAGTTCCTGAGTCTGTGAGAGAGAGAGAGTCCCTGAGTGTGTTTGTGAGTGAAAGAGATAGAGAGTCCCTGAGTCTGTGTGTGTGAGAGAGAGAGAGTCCCTGAGTCTAAGTGTGTGTGAGAGAGAGAGAGAGTCCCTGAGTCTGTGTGTGAGAGAGAGAGAGATTCCCTGAGTCTGTGTGACAGTGAGTCCCTGTGTCTGTGTGTGTGAGAGAGAGAGTCCCTGTGTCTGTTTGTGTGAGAGAAAGTTCCTGAGTCTGTGTGAGAGATAGTATCTGAGTATGTTTGAGAGGGTGAGATTCCCTGAGTCTGTGTGTGTTCAGAGTCCCTGAGTATGTTTGAGAGAGAGAGAGAGTCCCTGAGTCTGTGTGTTCGTGAGAGAGAGTCCCTGAGTCTGTGTGTGAGGGAGAGAGAGATTCCCTGAGTCTGTGTGTGTGTGAGAGAGAGAGAGAGTCCCTGAGACAGTGTGAGAGAGAGTCCCTGAGTCTGTGTGAGAGAGAGTCCCTGAGTCTGTGTGAGGGAGAGAGAGTCCCTGAGTTTGTGTGAGAGAGAGAGTCACTGAGTCTGTGTGAGTGAGAGGGAGAGATTTCCTGAGTAGTTGAGAGAGAGAGAGAGAGAGGGTCCCTGAGTCTGTGTGAGAGAGAGAGAGTCCCTGGGTCAGTATGTGAGAGAGGGAGAGAGTTCCTGAGTGTGAGAGAGAGAGAGTCCCTGAGTGTGTTTGTGAGTGAAAGAGAGAGAGAGTCCCTGAGTCTGTGTGTGTGAGAGAGAGTCCCTGAGTCTGAGTGTGTGTGAGAGAGAGAGAGAGTCCCTGAGTCTGTGTGTGTGAGAGAGAGAGATTCCCTGAGGCTGTGTGACAGAGTGAGTCCCTGTGTCTGTGTGTGTGAGAGAGAGAGTCCCTGTGTCTGTGTGTGTGAGAGAAAGTTCCTGAGTCTGTGTGTGAGAGAGAGAGAGAGAGTCCCTGAGCCTGTGTGTGAGAGAGTCCCTGAGCCTGTGTGTGAGAGAGAGTCCCTGAGCCTGTGTGTGAGAGAGAGTGCCTGAGCCTGTGTGTGAGAGAGAGTGCCTGCGTCTGTGAGAGAGAGAGAGAGTCCCTGAGTCATTGTGAGAGAGAGAGAGAGTCCCTGAGTCTGTGTGTGTGAGAGAGAGTCCCTGAGTCTGTGTGAGAGAGATAGAGAGTCCCTGATTCTGTGTGTGAGAGAGAGATAGTCCCTGAGTCTGTGTGTGAGAGAGTGCCTGAGTCTGTGTGTGAGAGAGAGTGCCTGAGTCTGTGTGAGAGAGAGAGAGAGTCCCTGATTCTTTCTGAGAGAGAGAGTCCCTGAGTCTGTGTGTGTGAGAGAGAGAGTCCCTGAGTCTGTGTGTGAGAGAGAGTGCCTGCGTCTGTGTGAGAGAGAGTCCCTGAGTCATTGTGAGAGAGAGAGAGAGAGTCCCTGAGTCTGTGTGTGAGAGAACGAGTCCCTGAGTCTGTGTATGTGAGAGAGAGTCCCTGAGTCTGTGTGAGAGAGAGAGTCGCTGATTCTTTGAGAGAGAGAGAGAGTCCCTGAGTCTGTGTATGTGAGAGAGAGAGTCCCTGAGTCTGTGTGTGAGAGAGAGACCCTGAGTCTGTGTGAGAGAGAGTATCTGAGTATGTTTGAGAGAGGGTGAGATTCCCTGAGTCTGTGTGTGTTCAGAGTCCCTGAGTATGTTTGAGAGAGAGAGTCCCTGAGTCTGTGTGTTCGTGAGAGAGAGTCCCTGAGTCTGTGTGTGAGAGAGAGAGGGATTCCCTGAGTCAGTGTGTGTGAGAGAGAGAGTCAGTGAGTCTGTGTGTGTGAGAGGGAGAGATTTCCTGAGTAGTTGAGAGAGAGAGAGCATCCCTGAGTCTGTGTGAGAGAGAGAGAGAGAGTCCCTCAGTCTGTGTGAGAGAGAGAGAGTCCCTGAGTCTGTGTGAGAGAGAGAGATAGTCCCTGTGTCTGTGTGTGAGAAAGAGAGAGTCCCTGGGTCAGTATGTGAGAGAGGGAGAGAGTTCCTGAGTCTGTGAGAGAGAGAGAGTCCCTGAGTGTGTTTGTGAGTGAAAGAGATAGAGAGTCCCTGAGTCTGTGTGTGTGAGAGAGAGAGAGAGTCCCTGAGTCTGAGCGTGTGTGAGAGAGAGAGAGAGTCCGTGAGTCTGTGTGTGAGAGAGAGAGAGATTCCCTGAGTTTGTGTGACAGTGAGTCCCTGTGTCTGTGTGTGTGAGAGAGAGAGTCCCTGTGTCTGTTTGTGTGAGAGAAAGTTCCTGAGTCTGTGTGAGAGAGAGAGTCCCTGAGCCTCTGTGCGAGAGAGAGTCCCTGAGCCTGTGTGTGAGAGAGAGAGTCCCTGAGCCTGTGTGTGAGAGAGAGTGCCTGCGTCTGTGTGAGAGAGAGAGAGAGTCCCTGAGTCATTGTGAGAGAGAGAGAGAGTCCCTGAGTCTGTGTGTGTGAGAGAGAGTCCCTGAGTCTGTGTGAGAGAAAGAGAGAGAGAGTCCCTGATTCTGTGTGTGAGAGATAGTCCCTGAGTCTGTGTGTGAGAGAGTGCCTGAGTCTGTGTGTTAGAGAGAGTGCCTGAGTCTGTGTGAGAGAGAGAGAGAGTCCCTGATTCTTTCTGAGAGAGAGAGTCCCTGAGTCTGTGTGTGTGAGAGAGAGAGTCCCTGAGTCTGTGTGTGAGAGAGAGTGCCTGCGTCTGTGTGAGAGAGAGTCCCTGAGTCATTGTGAGAGAGAGAGAGAGAGTCCCTGAGTCTGTGTGTGAGAGAACGAGTCACTGAGTCTGTGTATGTGAGAGAGAGTCCCTGAGTCTGTGTGTGTGTTTGAGAGAGTCCCTATGTGTGTTCGTGAGAGAGAGAGTCCCTCAGTCTGTGTGTGAGAGACAGAGTCCCTGAGTCTGTCTGAGAGCGAGAGTCCCTGAGTCTGTGTGAGTCTCCCTGAGTCTGTGTGAGAGAGGCCCTGAGTCTGTTTGTGCGTGAGAGAGAGAGTCACTGAGTCTGTCTGTGCGTGAGAGAGAGTCCCTGAGTCTGTGTGTGCGTGAGAGAGAGAGTCCCTGAGTCTGTGAGTGTGTGAGAGACAGAGTCTCTGAGTCTTTGTGATAGAGAGAGTTCCTGAGTCTGTCTGAGAGAATGGTCCCTGAGTCTGTGTGAGACAGAGTCCCTGAGTCTGTGTGAAGGAGAGAGAGTCCCTGAGTATGTGTGAGAGAATGTCTCTGAGTTTGTGTGTGAGAGAGTCCCTGAGTCTGTGTGTTCATGAGAGAGATTCCCTGAGGCTGTGTGTGTGAGAGAGTCCCTGAGTCTGTGTGTGTGAGAGAGTCCCTGAGTCTGTGTGTGTGAAAGAGAGACTCCCTGTCTCTGTGTGTGTGTGAGTGAGTCACTGAGTCTGTGTGTGTGTGAGAGAGTGTCCCTGAGTCTGTGAGATAGAGACAGTCCCTGAGTCTGTGTGTGTGTGTGAGAGAGAGAGTCCCTGTGTAGGTGTGAGGGAGAGAGTGTCCGAGAGTATGTGTGTGAGAGAGAGAGAGAGAGAGAGAGTCCCTGAGTCTGTCTGTGTGAGAGTGAGAGATTTCCTGAGTCTGTGAGAGAGAGAGAGTCCCTGAGTATGTTTGAAAGAAAGAGAGAGAGATTCCCTGAGTCTGTGTGTGAGAGAGATAGTCCCTGTGTCTGTGTTTGAGAGAGAGAGTTCCTGAGCCTGTGTGTGTGAGAGAGAGATAGTCCCTGTGTCTGTGTGAGAGAGACAGTCCCTGAGTCTGTGTGTGAGGAAGGGAGAGAGTCCCTGAGTCTGTGTGAGAGAGAGAGTCCCTGAGCCTGTGTGTGAGAGAGAGATAGTCCCTGTGTCTGTGTGAGAGAGACAGTCCCTGAGTCTGTGTGTGTGAAAGACAGTGCCTGAGTCTGCCTCTGTGAGAGAGAGGGAGCCTGATTCTGTGAGAGAGAGAGTCCCTGAGTCTGTGTGAGAGAGAGAAAGAGTCCCTGAGTCTTTGTGAGAGAGAGAGAGAGAGTCCCTGAGTCTGTGCAAGAGAGAGAGTCCCTGAGTCTGTGTGAGAGAGAGAGAATCCCTGAGTCTGTGTGAGAGAGAAATTCCCTGAGTCTTTGTGTCACAGAGAGTATATGATTATGTTTGAGAGAGAGAGATTCCCTGTATCTGTGTGTGTGAGAGTCCGTGAGTATGTGTTTTCGTGAGAGAGAGATTCCCTGAGTCTGTGTGTGAGAGAGAGTCCCTGAGTCTGTGTGTGTGAGAGAGAGAAAGTCCCTGAGTCTGTGTGTGTGCGAGAGAGAGTGTCCCTGAGTCTGTGTGTGTGTGAGAGAGAGAGTTCCTCAGTGTGTGTGAGTGAGAGAGTCCCTGAGTCTGTGTGTGTGAGAGAGAGAGAGTCCCTGAGTCTGTGTGAGAGAGATAGAGTCCCTGAATCTGTGTGAGAGAGAGAGTCCCTGAGTCTGTGTGTGAGGAAGGGAGAGAGTCCCTGAGTCTGTGTGAGAGAGAGAGTCCCTGAGTCTGTGTGAGAGAGAGGGAGAGAGTTCCTGAGTCTGTGTGAGACAGAGAGTCCCTGAGTCTGTGTGTGAGGAAGGGGGAGAGTCCCTGTGTCTGTGTGTGTGAGAGAAAGTTCCTGAGTCTGTGTGAGAGAGAGAGAGAGAGAGTCCCTGAGCCTGTGTGTGAGAGAGTCCCTGAGCCTGTGTGTGAGAGAGAGTCCCTGAGCCTGTGTGTGAGAGAGAGTCCCTGAGCCTGTGTGTGAGAGAGAGTGCCTGTGTCTGTGTGAGAGAGAGAGAGTCCCTGAGTCATTGTGAGAGAGAGAGAAAGTCCCTGAGTCTGTGTGTGTGAGAGAGTCCCTGAGTCTGTGTGAGAGAGATAGAGAGTCCCTGATTCTGCGTGTGAGAGAGAGATAGTCCCTGAGTCTGTGTGTGAGAGAGTGCCTGAGTCTGTGTGTGAGAGAGAGTGCCTGAGTCTGTGTGAGAGAGAGAGAGAGTCCCTGATTCTTTCTGAGAGAGAGTCCCTGAGTCTGTGTGCGTGAGAGAGAGAGAGTCCCTGAGTCTGTGTGTGAGAGAGAGTGCCTGCGTCTGTGTGAGACAGAGTCCCTGAGTCATTGTGAGAGAGAGAGAGTCCCTGAGTCTGTGTGTGAGAGAACGAGTCCCTGAGTCTGTGCATGTGAGAGAGAGTCCCTGAGTCTGTGTGAGAGAGAGAGTCGCTGATTCTTTGTGAGAGAGAGAGTCCCTGAGTCTGTGTGTGTGAGAGAGAGAGTCCCTGAATCTGTGTGTGAGAGAGAGACCCTGAGTCTGTGTGAGAGAGAGTATCTGAGTATGTTTGAGAGAGGGTGAGATTCCCTGAGTCTGTGTGTGTTCAGAGTCCCTGAGTATGTTTGAGAGAGAGAGAGTCCCTGAGTCTGTGTGTTCGTGAGAGAGAGTCCCTGAGTCTGTGTGTGAGAGAGAGAGATTCCCTGAGTCTGTGTGAGTGAGAGAGAGAGAGTCCCTGAGTCTGTGTGAGAGAGAGTCCCTGAGTCTGTGTGAGAGAGAGTCCCTGTGTCTGTGTGAGGGAGAGAGAGTCCCTGAGTTTGTGTGAGAGAGAGAGTCACTGAGTCTGTGTGAGTGAGAGGGAGAGATTTCCTGAGTAGTTGAGAGAGAGAGAGAGAGCGTCCCTGAGTCTGTGTGAGAGAGAGAGAGAGAGTCCCTGAGTCTGTGTGAGAGAGAGAGAGAGAGTCCCTGAGTCTGTGTGAGAGAGAGAGATAGTCCCTGGGTCAGTATGTGAGAGAGGGAGAGAGTTCCTGAGTCTGTGAGAGAGAGAGAGTCCCTGAGTGTGTTTGTGAGTGAAAGAGAGAGAGAGACCCTGAGTCTGTGTGTGAGAGAACGAGTCACTGAGTCTGTGTATGTGAGAGAGAGTCCCTGAGTCTGTCTGAGAGAGAGAGAGTCGCTGATTCTTTGTGAGAGAGAGAGTCCCTGAGTCTGTGTATGTGAGAGAGAGAGTCCCTGATTGTGTGTGTGCGAGAGAGACCCTGAGTCTGTGTGAGAGATAGTATCTGAGTATGTTTGAGAGGGTGAGATTCCCTGAGTCTGTGTGTGTTCAGAGTCCCTGAGTATGTTTGAGAGAGAGAGAGAGTCCCTGAGTCTGTGTGTTCGTGAGAGAGAGTCCCTGAGTCTGTGTGTGAGGGAGAGAGAGATTCCCTGAGTCTGTGTGTGTGTGTGAGAGAGAGAGAGAGTCCCTGAGACTGTGTGAGAGAGAGTCCCTGAGTCTGTGTGAGAGAGAGTCCCTGAGTCTGTGTGAGGGAGAGAGAGTCCCTGAGTTTGTGTGAGAGAGAGAGTCACTGAGTCTGTGTGAGTGAGAGGGAGAGATTTCCTGAGTAGTTGAGAGAGAGAGAGAGAGGGTCCCTGAGTCTGTGTGGGAGAGAGAGAGAGAGTCCCTGAGTCTGTGTGAGAGAGAGAGAGTCCCTGAGTCTGTGTGAGAGAGAGAGAGTCCCTGAGTCTGAGTGTGTGTGAGAGAGAGAGAGAGTCCCTGAGTCTGTGTGTCTGAGAGAGAGAGAGTCCCTGAGTCTGTGTGAGAGAGAGTCCCTGAGTCTGTGTGAGAGAGAGTCCCTGTGTCTGTGTGAAGGAGAGAGAGTCCCTGAGTTTGTGTGAGAGAGTCACTGAGTCTGTGTGAGTGAGAGGGAGAGATTTCCTGAGTAGTTGAGAGAGAACGAGAGAGCGTACCTGAGTCTGTGTGAGAGAGAGAGAGAGAGTCCCTCAGTCTGTGTGAGAGAGAGAGAGAGAGTCCCTGAGTCTGTGTGAGAGAGAGAGAGATAGTCCCTGTGTCTGTGTGTGAGAAAGAGAGAGTCCCTGGGTCAGTATGTGAGAGAGGGAGAGAGTTCCTGAGTCTGTGAGAGAGAGAGAGTCCCTGAGTGTGTTTGTGAGTGAAAGAGAGAGAGAGTCCCTGAGTCTGTGTGTGTGAGAGAGAGTCCCTGAGTCTGAGTGTGTGTGAGAGAGAGAGAGAGTCCCTGAGTCTGTGTGTGTGAGAGAGAGAGATTCCCTGAGGCTGTGTGACAGAGTGAGTCCCTGTGTCTGTGTGTGTGAGAGAGAGAGTCCCTGTGTCTGTGTGTATGAGAGAAAGTTCCTGAGTCTGTGTGTGAGAGAGAGAGAGAGAGTCCCTGAGCCTGTGTGTGAGAGAGTCCCTGAGCCTGTGTGTGAGAGAGAGTCCCTGAGCCTGTGTGTGAGAGAGAGTGCCCGCGTCTGTGAGAGAGAGAGAGTGTCCCTGAGTCATTGTGAGAGAGAGAGAGAGTCCCTGAGTCTGTGTGTGTGAGAGAGAGTCCCTGAGTCTGTGTGAGAGAGATAGAGAGTCCCTGATTCTGTGTGTGAGAGAGAGATAGTCCCTGAGTCTGTGTGTGAGAGAGTGCCTGAGTCTGTGTGTGAGAGAGAGTGCCTGAGTCTGTGTGAGAGAGAGAGAGAGTCCCTGATTCTTTCTGAGAGAGAGAGTCCCTGAGTCTGTGTGTGTGAGAGAGAGAGTCCCTGAGTCTGTGTGTGAGAGAGAGTGCCTGCGTCTGTGTGAGAGAGAGTCCCTGAGTCATTGTGAGAGAGAGAGAGAGAGTCCCTGAGTCTGTGTGAGAGAGAACGAGTCCCTGAGTCTGTGTATGTGAGAGAGAGTCCCTGAGTCTGTGTGAGAGAGAGAGTCGCTGATTCTTTGTGAGAGAGAGAGAGTCCCTGAGTCTGTGTATGTGAGAGAGAGAGTCCCTAAGTCTGTGTGTGAGAGAGAGACCCTGAGTCTGTGTGAGAGAGAGACCCTGAGTCTGTGAGAGAGAGAGTATCTGAGTATGTTTGAGAGAGGGTGAGATTCCATGAGTCTGTGTGTGTTCAGAGTCCCTGAGTATGTTTGAGAGAGAGAGAGAGTCCCTGAGTCTGTGTGTTCGTGAGAGAGAGTCCCTGAGTCTGTGTGTGAGAGAGAGAGGGATTCCCTGAGTCTGTGTGTGTGAGAGAGAGAGTCAGTGAGTCTGTGTGTGTGAGAGGGAGAGATTTCCTGAGTAGTTGAGAGAGAGAGAGCATCCCTGAGTCTGTGTGAGAGAGAGAGAGAGAGAGTCCCTGAGTCTGTGTGAGAGAGAGAGAGAGAGTCCCTGTGTCTGTGTGTGAGAAAGAGAGAGTCCCTGGGTCAGTATGTGAGAGAGGGAGAGAGTTCCTGAGTCTGTGAGAGAGAGAGAGTCCCTGAGTGTGTTTGTGAGTGAAAGAGATAGAGAGTCCCTGAGTCTGTGTGTGTGAGAGAGAGAGAGTCCCTGAGTCTGAGTGTGTGTGAGAGAGAGAGAGAGTCCCTGAGTCTGTGTGTGAGAGAGAGAGTCCCTGAGTCTGTGTGTGAGGAAGGGAGAGAGTCCCTGAGTCTGTGTGAGAGAGAGAGTCCCTGAGTCTGTGTGAGAGAGAGGGAGAGAGTTCCTGAGTCTGTGTGAGACAGAGAGTCCCTGAGTCTGTGTGTGAGGAAGGGGGAGAGTCCCTGTGTCTGTGTGTGTGAGAGAAAGTTCCTGAGTCTGTGTGAGAGAGAGAGAGAGAGAGTCCCTGAGCCTGTGTGTGAGAGAGTCCCTGAGCCTGTGTGTGAGAGAGAGTCCCTGAGCCTGTGTGTGAGAGAGAGTCCCTGAGCCTGTGTGTGAGAGAGAGTGCCTGTGTCTGTGTGAGAGAGAGAGAGTCCCTGAGTCATTGTGAGAGAGAGAGAAAGTCCCTGAGTCTGTGTGTGTGAGAGAGTCCCTGAGTCTGTGTGAGAGAGATAGAGAGTCCCTGATTCTGCGTGTGAGAGAGAGATAGTCCCTGAGTCTGTGTGTGAGAGAGTGCCTGAGTCTGTGTGTGAGAGAGAGTGCCTGAGTCTGTGTGAGAGAGAGAGAGAGTCCCTGATTCTTTCTGAGAGAGAGTCCCTGAGTCTGTGTGCGTGAGAGAGAGAGAGTCCCTGAGTCTGTGTGTGAGAGAGAGTGCCTGCGTCTGTGTGAGACAGAGTCCCTGAGTCATTGTGAGAGAGAGAGAGTCCCTGAGTCTGTGTGTGAGAGAACGAGTCCCTGAGTCTGTGCATGTGAGAGAGAGTCCCTGAGTCTGTGTGAGAGAGAGAGTCGCTGATTCTTTGTGAGAGAGAGAGTCCCTGAATCTGTGTGTGAGAGAGAGTCCCTGAGTCTGTGTGAGAGAGAGTATCTGAGTATGTTTGAGAGAGGGTGAGATTCCCTGAGTCTGTGTGTGTTCAGAGTCCCTGAGTATGTTTGAGAGAGAGAGAGTCCCTGAGTCTGTGTGTTCGTGAGAGAGAGTCCCTGAGTCTGTGTGTGAGAGAGAGAGATTCCCTGAGTCTGTGTGAGTGAGAGAGAGAGAGTCCCTGAGTCTGTGTGAGAGAGAGTCCCTGAGTCTGTGTGAGAGAGAGTCCCTGTGTCTGTGTGAGGGAGAGAGAGTCCCTGAGTTTGTGTGAGAGAGAGAGTCACTGAGTCTGTGTGAGTGAGAGGGAGAGATTTCCTGAGTAGTTGAGAGAGAGAGAGAGAGCGTCCCTGAGTCTGTGTGAGAGAGAGAGAGAGAGTCCCTGAGTCTGTGTGAGAGAGAGAGAGAGAGTCCCTGAGTCTGTGTGAGAGAGAGAGATAGTCCCTGGGTCAGTATGTGAGAGAGGGAGAGAGTTCCTGAGTCTGTGAGAGAGAGAGAGTCCCTGAGTGTGTTTGTGAGTGAAAGAGAGAGAGAGACCCTGAGTCTGTGTGTGAGAGAACGAGTCACTGAGTCTGTGTATGTGAGAGAGAGTCCCTGAGTCTGTCTGAGAGAGAGAGAGTCGCTGATTCTTTGTGAGAGAGAGAGTCCCTGAGTCTGTGTATGTGAGAGAGAGAGTCCCTGATTGTGTGTGTGCGAGAGAGACCCTGAGTCTGTGTGAGAGATAGTATCTGAGTATGTTTGAGAGGGTGAGATTCCCTGAGTCTGTGTGTGTTCAGAGTCCCTGAGTATGTTTGAGAGAGAGAGAGAGTCCCTGAGTCTGTGTGTTCGTGAGAGAGAGTCCCTGAGTCTGTGTGTGAGGGAGAGAGAGATTCCCTGAGTCTGTGTGTGTGTGTGAGAGAGAGAGAGAGTCCCTGAGACTGTGTGAGAGAGAGTCCCTGAGTCTGTGTGAGAGAGAGTCCCTGAGTCTGTGTGAGGGAGAGAGAGTCCCTGAGTTTGTGTGAGAGAGAGAGTCACTGAGTCTGTGTGAGTGAGAGGGAGAGATTTCCTGAGTAGTTGAGAGAGAGAGAGAGAGGGTCCCTGAGTCTGTGTGGGAGAGAGAGAGAGAGTCCCTGAGTCTGTGTGAGAGAGAGAGAGTCCCTGAGTCTGTGTGAGAGAGAGAGAGTCCCTGAGTCTGAGTGTGTGTGAGAGAGAGAGAGAGTCCCTGAGTCTGTGTGTCTGAGAGAGAGAGAGTCCCTGAGTCTGTGTGAGAGAGAGTCCCTGAGTCTGTGTGAGAGAGAGTCCCTGTGTCTGTGTGAAGGAGAGAGAGTCCCTGAGTTTGTGTGAGAGAGTCACTGAGTCTGTGTGAGTGAGAGGGAGAGATTTCCTGAGTAGTTGAGAGAGAACGAGAGAGCGTACCTGAGTCTGTGTGAGAGAGAGAGAGAGAGTCCCTCAGTCTGTGTGAGAGAGAGAGAGAGAGTCCCTGAGTCTGTGTGAGAGAGAGAGAGATAGTCCCTGTGTCTGTGTGTGAGAAAGAGAGAGTCCCTGGGTCAGTATGTGAGAGAGGGAGAGAGTTCCTGAGTCTGTGAGAGAGAGAGAGTCCCTGAGTGTGTTTGTGAGTGAAAGAGAGAGAGAGTCCCTGAGTCTGTGTGTGTGAGAGAGAGTCCCTGAGTCTGAGTGTGTGTGAGAGAGAGAGAGAGTCCCTGAGTCTGTGTGTGTGAGAGAGAGAGATTCCCTGAGGCTGTGTGACAGAGTGAGTCCCTGTGTCTGTGTGTGTGAGAGAGAGAGTCCCTGTGTCTGTGTGTATGAGAGAAAGTTCCTGAGTCTGTGTGTGAGAGAGAGAGAGAGAGTCCCTGAGCCTGTGTGTGAGAGAGTCCCTGAGCCTGTGTGTGAGAGAGAGTCCCTGAGCCTGTGTGTGAGAGAGAGTGCCCGCGTCTGTGAGAGAGAGAGAGTGTCCCTGAGTCATTGTGAGAGAGAGAGAGAGTCCCTGAGTCTGTGTGTGTGAGAGAGAGTCCCTGAGTCTGTGTGAGAGAGATAGAGAGTCCCTGATTCTGTGTGTGAGAGAGAGATAGTCCCTGAGTCTGTGTGTGAGAGAGTGCCTGAGTCTGTGTGTGAGAGAGAGTGCCTGAGTCTGTGTGAGAGAGAGAGAGAGTCCCTGATTCTTTCTGAGAGAGAGAGTCCCTGAGTCTGTGTGTGTGAGAGAGAGAGTCCCTGAGTCTGTGTGTGAGAGAGAGTGCCTGCGTCTGTGTGAGAGAGAGTCCCTGAGTCATTGTGAGAGAGAGAGAGAGAGTCCCTGAGTCTGTGTGAGAGAGAACGAGTCCCTGAGTCTGTGTATGTGAGAGAGAGTCCCTGAGTCTGTGTGAGAGAGAGAGTCGCTGATTCTTTGTGAGAGAGAGAGAGTCCCTGAGTCTGTGTATGTGAGAGAGAGAGTCCCTGAGTCTGTGTGTGAGAGAGAGACCCTGAGTCTGTGTGAGAGAGAGACCCTGAGTCTGTGTGAGAGAGAGTATCTGAGTATGTTTGAGAGAGGGTGAGATTCCATGAGTCTGTGTGTGTTCAGAGTCCCTGAGTATGTTTGAGAGAGAGAGAGAGTCCCTGAGTCTGTGTGTTCGTGAGAGAGAGTCCCTGAGTCTGTGTGTGAGAGAGAGAGGGATTCCCTGAGTCTGTGTGTGTGAGAGAGAGAGTCAGTGAGTCTGTGTGTGTGAGAGGGAGAGATTTCCTGAGTAGTTGAGAGAGAGAGAGCATCCCTGAGTCTGTGTGAGAGAGAGAGAGAGAGAGTCCCTGAGTCTGTGTGAGAGAGAGAGAGAGAGAGTCCCTGAGTCTGTGTGAGAGAGAGAGAGTCCCTGTGTCTGTGTGTGAGAAAGAGAGAGTCCCTGGGTCAGTATGTGAGAGAGGGAGAGAGTTCCTGAGTCTGTGAGAGAGAGAGAGTCCCTGAGTGTGTTTGTGAGTGAAAGAGATAGAGAGTCCCTGAGTCTGTGTGTGTGAGAGAGAGAGAGTCCCTGAGTCTGAGTGTGTGTGAGAGAGAGAGAGAGTCCCTGAGTCTGTGTGTGAGAGAGAGAGAGATTCCCTGAGTCTGTGTGACAGTGAGTCCCTGTGTCTGTGTGTGTGAGAGAGAGAGTCCCTGTGTCTGTTTGTGTGAGAGAAAGTTCCTGAGTCTGTGTGAGAGAGAGAGAGAGTCCCTGAGCCTCTGTGCGAGAGAGAGTCCCTGAGCCTGTGTGTGAGAGAGTCCCTGAGCCTGTGTGTGAGAGAGAGTGCCTGCGTCTGTGTGAGAGAGAGAGAGAGTCCCTGAGTCATTGTGAGAGAGAGAGAGAGTCCCTGAGTCTGTGTGTGTGAGAGAGAGTCCCTGAGTCTGTGTGAGAGAAAGAGAGAGAGAGTCCCTGATTCTGTGTGTGAGAGATAGTCCCTGAGTCTCTGTGTGAGAGAGTGCCTGAGTCTGTGTGTGAGAGAGAGTGCCTGAGTCTGTGTGAGAGAGAGAGAGTCCCTGATTCTTTCTGAGAGAGAGAGTCCCTGAGTCTGTGTGTGTGAGAGAGAGAGTCCCTGAGTCTGTGTGTGAGAGAGAGTGCCTGCGTCTGTGTGAGAGAGAGTCCCTGAGTCATTGTGAGAGAGAGAGAGAGTCCCTGAGTCTGTGTGTGAGAGAACGAGTCACTGAGTCTGTGTATGTGAGAGAGAGTCCCTGAGTCTGTGTGAGAGAGAGAGTCGCTGATTCTTTGTGAGAGAGAGAGTCCCTGAGTCTGTGTGTGTGAGAGAGAGAGTCCCTGAGTCTGTGTGTGAGAGAGAGACCCTGAGTCTGTGTGAGAGAGAGTATCTGAGTATGTTTGAGAGAGGGTGAGATTCCCTGAGTCTGTGTGTGTTCAGAGTCCCTGAGTCTGTGTGTTCGTGAGAGAGAGTCCCTGAGTCTGTGTGTGAGAGAGAGAGAGATTCCCTGAGTCTGTGTGTGAGAGAGAGAGAGAGAGAGTCCCTGAGTCTGTGTGTGTTTGAGAGAGAGAGTCCCTAAGTGTGTGTTCGTGAGAGAGAGTCCCTCAGTCTGTGTGTGAGAGAGAGAGTCCCTGAGTCTGTCTGAGAGCGAGAGTCCCTGAGTCTGTGTGAGTGTCCCTGAGTCTGTGTGAGAGAGGCCCTGAGTCTGTTTGTGCGTGAGAGAGAGAGTCACTGAGTCTGTCTGTGCGTGAGAGAGAGTCACCGAGTCTGTGTGTGCGTGAGAGAGAGAGTCCCTGAGTCTGTGTGTGTGTGAGAGACAGAGTCTCTGAGTCTTTGTGATAGAGAGAGTCCCTGAGTCTGTCTGAGAGAATGGTCCCTGAGTC
The DNA here is from genome assembly GCA_026770705.1 of Isurus oxyrinchus. NCBI lineage: Eukaryota > Metazoa > Chordata > Chondrichthyes > Lamniformes > Lamnidae > Isurus > Isurus oxyrinchus. Next base: position 13,065,366 of record JANJGN010000033.1, on the reverse strand, counting down.
TGTGTGAAGGAGAGAGAGTCCCTGAGTATGTGTGAGAGAATGTCTCTGAGTTTGTGTGTGAGAGAGTCCCTGAGTCTGTGTGTTCATGAGAGAGATTCCCTGAGTCTGTGTGTGTGAGAGAGTCCCTGAGTCTGTGTGTGTGAGAGAGTCCCTGAGTCTGTGTGTGTGTGAGTGAGTCACTGAGTCTGTGTGTGTGTGAGAGAGAGAGAGTCCCTGTGTAGGTGTGAGGGAGAGAGAGTCCGAGAGTATGTGTGTGAGAGAGAGGGAGAGAGAGTCCCTGAGTCTGTCTGTGTGAGAGTGAGAGATTTCCTGAGTCTGTGAGAGAGAGAGAGTCCCTGAGTATGTGTATGTGAGAGAGAGAGTCCCTGAGTCTGTGTGTGAGAGAGAGACCCTAAGTCTGTGTGAGAGAGAGACCCTGAGTCTGTGTGAGAGAGAGTATCTGAGTATGTTTGAGAGAGGGTGAGATTCCATGAGTCTGTGTGTGTTCAGAGTCCCTGAGTATGTTTGAGAGAGAGAGAGAGTCCCTGAGTCTGTGTGTTCGTGAGAGAGAGTCCCTGAGTCTGTGTGTGAGAGAGAGAGGGATTCCCTGAGTCTGTGTGTGTGAGAGAGAGAGTCAGTGAGTCTGTGTGTGTGAGAGGGAGAGATTTCCTGAGTAGTTGAGAGAGAGAGAGCATCCCTGAGTCTGTGTGAGAGAGAGAGAGAGAGAGTCCCTGAGTCTGTGTGAGAGAGAGAGAGAGAGAGTCCCTGAGTCTGTGTGAGAGAGAGAGAGTCCCTGTGTCTGTGTGTGAGAAAGAGAGAGTCCCTGGGTCAGTATGTGAGAGAGGGAGAGAGTTCCTGAGTCTGTGAGAGAGAGAGAGTCCCTGAGTGTGTTTGTGAGTGAAAGAGATAGAGAGTCCCTGAGTCTGTGTGTGTGAGAGAGAGAGAGTCCCTGAGTCTGAGTGTGTGTGAGAGAGAGAGAGAGTCCCTGAGTCTGTGTGTGAGAGAGAGAGAGATTCCCTGAGTCTGTGTGACAGTGAGTCCCTGTGTCTGTGTGTGTGAGAGAGAGAGTCCCTGTGTCTGTTTGTGTGAGAGAAAGTTCCTGAGTCTGTGTGAGAGAGAGAGAGAGTCCCTGAGCCTCTGTGCGAGAGAGAGTCCCTGAGCCTGTGTGTGAGAGAGTCCCTGAGCCTGTGTGTGAGAGAGAGTGCCTGCGTCTGTGTGAGAGAGAGAGAGAGTCCCTGAGTCATTGTGAGAGAGAGAGAGAGTCCCTGAGTCTGTGTGTGTGAGAGAGAGTCCCTGAGTCTGTGTGAGAGAAAGAGAGAGAGAGTCCCTGATTCTGTGTGTGAGAGATAGTCCCTGAGTCTCTGTGTGAGAGAGTGCCTGAGTCTGTGTGTGAGAGAGAGTGCCTGAGTCTGTGTGAGAGAGAGAGAGTCCCTGATTCTTTCTGAGAGAGAGAGTCCCTGAGTCTGTGTGTGTGAGAGAGAGAGTCCCTGAGTCTGTGTGTGAGAGAGAGTGCCTGCGTCTGTGTGAGAGAGAGTCCCTGAGTCATTGTGAGAGAGAGAGAGAGTCCCTGAGTCTGTGTGTGAGAGAACGAGTCACTGAGTCTGTGTATGTGAGAGAGAGTCCCTGAGTCTGTGTGAGAGAGAGAGTCGCTGATTCTTTGTGAGAGAGAGAGTCCCTGAGTCTGTGTGTGTGAGAGAGAGAGTCCCTGAGTCTGTGTGTGAGAGAGAGACCCTGAGTCTGTGTGAGAGAGAGTATCTGAGTATGTTTGAGAGAGGGTGAGATTCCCTGAGTCTGTGTGTGTTCAGAGTCCCTGAGTCTGTGTGTTCGTGAGAGAGAGTCCCTGAGTCTGTGTGTGAGAGAGAGAGAGATTCCCTGAGTCTGTGTGTGAGAGAGAGAGAGAGAGAGTCCCTGAGTCTGTGTGTGTTTGAGAGAGAGAGTCCCTAAGTGTGTGTTCGTGAGAGAGAGTCCCTCAGTCTGTGTGTGAGAGAGAGAGTCCCTGAGTCTGTCTGAGAGCGAGAGTCCCTGAGTCTGTGTGAGTGTCCCTGAGTCTGTGTGAGAGAGGCCCTGAGTCTGTTTGTGCGTGAGAGAGAGAGTCACTGAGTCTGTCTGTGCGTGAGAGAGAGTCACCGAGTCTGTGTGTGCGTGAGAGAGAGAGTCCCTGAGTCTGTGTGTGTGTGAGAGACAGAGTCTCTGAGTCTTTGTGATAGAGAGAGTCCCTGAGTCTGTCTGAGAGAATGGTCCCTGAGTCTGTGTGAAGGAGAGAGAGTCCCTGAGTATGTGTGAGAGAATGTCTCTGAGTTTGTGTGTGAGAGAGTCCCTGAGTCTGTGTGTTCATGAGAGAGATTCCCTGAGTCTGTGTGTGTGAGAGAGTCCCTGAGTCTGTGTGTGTGAGAGAGTCCCTGAGTCTGTGTGTGTGTGAGTGAGTCACTGAGTCTGTGTGTGTGTGAGAGAGAGTCCCTGAGTCTGTGAGATAGAGACAGTCCCTGAGTCTGTGTGTGTGTGTGAGAGAGAGAGTCCCTGTGTAGGTGTGAGGGAGAGAGAGTCCGAGAGTATGTGTGTGAGAGAGAGGGAGAGAGAGTCCCTGAGTCTGTCTGTGTGAGAGTGAGAGATTTCCTGAGTCTGTGAGAGAGAGAGAGTCCCTGAGTATGTTTGAAAGAAAGAGAGAGAGAGTCCCTGAGTCTGTGTGTGAGAGAGATAGTCCCTGTGTCTGTGTTTGAGAGAGAGAGTTCCTGAGCCTGTGTGTGTGAGAGAGATAGTCCCTGTGTCAGTGTGAGAGAGAGAGAGAGTCCCTGAGCCTGTGTGTGAGAGAGACAGTCCCTGAGTCTGTGTGTGTGAAAGACAGTGCCTGAGTCTGCCTCTGTGAGAGAGAGAGAGCCTGATTCTGTGAGAGAGAGAGTCCCTGAGTCTGTGTGAGAGAGAGAAAGAGTCCCTGAGTCTTTGTGAGAGAGAGAGAGAGAGTCCCTGAGTCTGTGCAAGAGAGAGAGAGAGTCCCTGAGTCTGTGTGAGAGAGAGAGAATCCCTGAGTCTGTGTGAGAGAGAAATTCCCTGAGTCTTTGTGTCACAGAGAGTATATGAGTATGTTTGAGAGAGAGAGATTCCCTGTATCTGTGTGTGTGAGAGTCCGTGAGTATGTGTTTTCGTGAGAGAGAGATTCCCTGAGTCTGTGTGTGAGAGAGAGTCCCTGAGTCTGTGTGTGTGAGAGAGAGAAAGTCCCTGAGTCTGTGTGTGTGTGTGAGAGTCCCTGAGTCTGTGTGTGTGTGAGAGAGAGTGTCCCTGAGTCTGTGTGTGTGTGAGAGAGAGAGTTCCTCAGTGTGTGTGAGTGAGAGAGTCCCTGAGTCTGTGTGAGAGAGAGCGTCCCTGAGTCTGTGTGAGCGAGAGAGAGTCCCTGAGTGTGTGAGGTAGAGAGTGTCCCTGAGTCTGTGTGAGGGAGAGAGAGTCCCTGAGTTTGTGTGAGAGAGTCACTGAGTCTGTGTGTGTGAGAGGGAGAGATTTCCTGAGTCTGTGTGAGAGAGAGTGATAGTCCCTGTGTCTGTGTGTGAGAAAGAGAGAGTCCCTGCGTCAGTATGTGAGAGAGGGAGAGAGTTCCTGAGTCTGTGAGAGAGAGTCCCTGAGTCTGTGTGTGTGAGAGGGAGAGATTTCCTGAGTCTGTGTGAGAGACAGTGATAGTCCCTGTGTCTGTGTGTGAGAAAAAGAGAGTCCCTGCGTCAGTATGTGAGAGAGGGTGAGAGTTCCTGAGTCTGTGAGAGAGAGTCCCTGAGTCTGTGTTTGTGAGAGAGAGAGAGTCCCTGAGTCTGTGTGAGAGAGATAGAGTCCCTGAATCTGTGTGAGAGAGAGAGTCCCTGAGTCTGTGTGTGAGGAAGGGAGAGAGTCCCTGAGTCTGTGTGAGAGAGAGGGAGAGAGTTCCTGAGTCTGTGTGAGACAGAGTCCCTGAGTCTGTGTGAGACAGAGAGTACCTGAGTCTGTGTGTGAGGAAGGGAGAGAGTCCCTGTGTCTGTGTGTGTGAGAGAAAGTTCCTGAGTCTCTGTGAGAGAGAGAGAGAGTCCCTGAGCCTGTGTGTGAGAGAGTCCCTGAGCCTGTGTGTGAGAGAGAGTCCCTGAGCCTGTGTGTGAGAGAGAGTGCCTGCGTCTGTGTGAGAGAGAGAGAGAGTCCCTGAGTCATTGTGAGAGAGAGAGAAAGTCCCTGAGTCTGTGTGTGTGAGAGAGAGTCCCTGAGTCGGTGTGAGAGAGATAGAGAGTCCCTGATTCTGCGTGTGAGAGAGAGATAGTCCCTGAGTCTGTGTGTGAGAGAGTGCCTGAGTCTGTGTGTGAGGGAGAGTGCCTGAGTCTGTGTGAGAGAGAGAGTCCCTGATTCTTTCTGAGAGAGAGAGTCCCTGAGTCTGTGTGTGTGAGAGAGAGAGAGTCCCTGAGTCTGTGTGTGAGAGAGAGTGCCTGCGTCTGTGTGAGAGAGAGTCCCTGAGTCATTGTGAGAGAGAGAGAGAGAGACCCTGAGTCTGTGTGTGAGAGAACGAGTTCCTGAGTCTGTGCATGTGAGAGAGAGTCCCTGAGTCTGTGTGAGAGAGAGTCGCTGATTCTTTGTGAGAGAGAGACTCCCTGAGTCTGTGTCTGAGAGAGAGACCCTGAGTCTGTGTGAGAGAGAGTATCTGAGTATGTTTGAGAGAGGGTGAGATTCCCTGAGTCTGTGTGTGTTCAAGTGCCCTGAGTATGTTTGAGAGAGAGAGAGAGTCCCTGAGTCTGTGTGTTCGTGAGAGAGAGTCCCTGAGTCTGTGTGTGAGAGAGAGAGATTCCCTGAGTCTGTGTGAGTGAGAGAGAGAGAGTCCCTGAGTCTGTGTGAGAGAGAGTCCCTGAGTCTGTGTGAGAGAGAGTCCCTGTGTCTGTGTGAGGGAGAGAGAGTCCCTGAGTTTGTGTGAGAGAGAGAGTCACTGAGTCTGTGTGAGTGAGAGGGAGAGATTTCCTGAGTAGTTGAGAGAGAGAGAGCGTCCCTGAGTCTGTGTGAGAGAGTGAGAGAGAGTCCCTGAGTCTGTGTGAGAGAGAGAGTGAGAGTCCCTGAGTCTGTGTGAGAGAGAGAGATAGTCCCTGGGTCAGAATGTGAGAGAGGGAGAGAGTTCCTGAGTCTGTGAGAGAGAGAGAGTCCCTGAGTGTGTTTGTGAGTGAAAGAGAGAGAGAGACCCTGAGTCTGTGTGTGAGAGAACGAGTCACTGAGTCTGTGTATGTGAGAGAGAGTCCCTGAGTCTGTCTGAGAGAGAGAGAGTCGCTGATTCTTTGTGAGAGAGAGAGTCCCTGAGTCTGTGTATGTGAGAGAGAGAGTCCCTGATTGTGTGTGTGCGAGAGAGACCCTGAGTCTGTGTGAGAGATAGTATCTGAGTATGTTTGAGAGGGTGAGATTCCCTGAGTCTGTGTGTGTTCAGAGTCCCTGAGTATGTTTGAGAGAGAGAGAGAGTCCCTGAGTCTGTGTGTTCGTGAGAGAGAGTCCCTGAGTCTGTGTGTGAGGGAGAGAGAGATTCCCTGAGTCTGTGTGTGTGTGAGAGAGAGAGAGAGTCCCTGAGACTGTGTGAGAGAGAGTCCCTGAGTCTGTGTGAGAGAGAGTCCCTGAGTCTGTGTGAGGGAGAGAGAGTCCCTGAGTTTGTGTGAGAGAGAGAGTCACTGAGTCTGTGTGAGTGAGAGGGAGAGATTTCCTGAGTAGTTGAGAGAGAGAGAGAGAGGGTCCCTGAGTCTGTGTGAGAGAGAGAGAGAGAGTCCCTGAGTCTGTGTGAGAGAGAGAGAGTCCCTGAGTCTGAGTGTGTGTGAGAGAGAGAGAGAGTCCCTGAGTCTGTGTGTCTGAGAGAGAGAGAGTCCCTGAGTCTGTGTGAGAGAGAGTCCCTGAGTCTGTGTGAGAGAGAGTCCCTGTGTCTGTGTGAAGGAGAGAGAGTCCCTGAGTTTGTGTGAGAGAGTCACTGAGTCTGTGTGAGTGAGAGGGAGAGATTTCCTGAGTAGTTGAGAGAGAACGAGAGAGCGTACCTGAGTCTGTGTGAGAGAGAGAGAGAGAGTCCCTCAGTCTGTGTGAGAGAGAGAGAGAGAGTCCCTGAGTCTGTGTGAGAGAGAGAGATAGTCCCTGAGTCTGTGTGAGAGAGAGAGATAGTCCCTGTGTCTGTGTGTGAGAAAGAGAGAGTCCCTGGGTCAGTATGTGAGAGAGGGAGAGAGTTCCTGAGTCTGTGAGAGAGAGAGAGTCCCTGAGTGTGTTTGTGAGTGAAAGAGAGAGAGAGTCCCTGAGTATGTGTGTGTGAGAGAGAGTCCCTGAGTCTGAGTGTGTGTGAGAGAGAGATTGAGTCCCTGAGTCTGTGTGTGTGAGAGAGAGAGATTCCCTGAGGCTGTGTGACAGAGTGAGTCCCTGTGTCTGTGTGTGTGAGAGAGAGAGTCCCTGTGTCTGTGTGTGTGAGAGAAAGTTCCTGAGTCTGTGTGTGAGAGAGAGAGAGAGAGTCCCTGAGCCTGTGTGTGAGAGAGTCCCTGAGCCTGTGTGTGAGAGAGAGTCCCTGAGCCTGTGTGTGAGAGAGAGTGCCTGCGTCTGTGAGAGAGAGAGAGTGTCCCTGAGTCATTGTGAGAGAGAGAGAGAGTCCCTGAGTCTGTGTGTGTGAGAGAGAGTCCCTGAGTCTGTGTGAGAGAAAGAGAGAGAGAGTCCCTGATTCTGTGTGTGAGAGATAGTCCCTGAGTCTGTGTGTGAGAGAGTGCGAGAGTCTGCGTGTGAGAGAGAGAGATTCCCTGAGTCTGTGTGAGTGAGAGAGAGAGAGTCCCTGAGTCTGTGTGAGAGAGAGTCCCTGAGTCTGTGTGAGAGAGAGTCCCTGTGTCTGTGTGAGGGAGAGAGAGTCCCTGAGTTTGTGTGAGAGAGAGAGTCACTGAGTCTGTGTGAGTGAGAGGGAGAGATTTCCTGAGTAGTTGAGAGAGAGAGAGCGTCCCTGAGTCTGTGTGAGAGAGAGAGAGAGAGTCCCTGAGTCTGTGTGAGAGAGAGAGAGAGAGTCCCTGAGTCTGTGTGAGAGAGAGAGATAGTCCCTGGGTCAGAATGTGAGAGAGGGAGAGAGTTCCGGAGTCTGTGAGAGAGAGAGAGTCCCTGAGTGTTTTTGTGAGTGAAAGAGAGAGAGAGACCCTGAGTCTGTGTGTGAGAGAACGAGTCACTGAGTCTGTGTATGTGAGAGAGAGTCCCTGAGTCTGTCTGAGAGAGAGAGAGTCGCTGATTCTTTGTGAGAGAGAGAGTCCCTGAGTCTGTGTATGTGAGAGAGAGAGTCCCTGAGTGTGTGTGTGCGAGAGAGACCCTGAGTCTGTGTGAGAGATAGTATCTGAGTATGTTTGAGAGGGTGAGATTCCCAGAGTCTGTGTGTGTTCAGAGTCCCTGAGTATGTTTGAGAGAGAGAGAGAGTACCTGAGTCTGTGTGTTCGTGAGAGAGAGTCCCTGAGTCTGTGTGTGAGGGAGAGAGAGATTCCCTGAGTCTGTGTGTGTGTGAGAGAGAGAGAGAGTCCCTGAGACAGTGTGAGAGAGAGTCCCTGAGTCTGTGTGAGAGAGAGTCCCTGAGTCTGTGTGAGGGAGAGAGAGTCCCTGAGTTTGTGTGAGAGAGAGAGTCACTGAGTCTGTGTGAGTGAGAGGGAGAGAGTCCCTGAGTCTGTGTGAGAGAGAGTCCCTGAGTCTGTGTGAGAGAGAGTCCCTGTGTCTGTGTGAAGGAGAGAGAGTCCCTGAGTTTGTGTGAGAGAGAGAGAGTCCCTGAGTCTGAGTGTGTGTGAGAGAGAGAGAGAGTCCCTGAGTCTGTGTGTCTGAGAGAGAGAGAGTCCCTGAGTCTGTGTGAGAGAGAGAGAGTCCCTGAGTCTGTGTGAGAGAGAGAGAGTCCCTGAGTCTGAGTGTGTGTGAGAGAGAGAGAGAGTCCCTGAGTCTGTGTGTCTGAGAGAGAGAGAGTCCCTGAGTCTGTGTGAGAGAGAGTCCCTGAGTCTGTGTGAGAGAGAGTCCCTGTGTCTGTGTGAAGGAGAGAGAGTCCCTGAGTTTGTGTGAGAGAGTCACTGAGTCTGTGTGACTGAGAGGGAGAGATTTCCTGAGTAGTTGAGAGAGAACGAGAGAGCGTACCTGAGTCTGTGTGAGAGAGAGAGAGAGAGTCCCTCAGTCTGTGTGAGAGAGAGAGAGAGAGAGTCCCTGAGTCTGTGTGAGAGAGAGAGATAGTCCCTGAGTCTGTGTGAGAGAGAGAGATAGTCCCTGTGTCTGTGTGTGAGAAAGAGAGAGTCCCTGGGTCAGTATGTGAGAGAGGGAGAGAGTTCCTGAGTCTGTGAGAGAGAGTCCCTGAGTGTGTTTGTGAGTGAAAGAGAGAGAGAGTCCCTGAGTCTGTGTGTGTGAGAGAGAGTCCCTGAGTCTGAGTGTGTGTGAGAGAGAGAGAGAGTCCCTGAGTCTGTGTGTGTGAGAGAGAGAGATTCCCTGAGGCTGTGTGACAGAGAGAGTCCCTGTGTCTGTGTGTGTGAGAGAGAGAGTCCCTGTGTCTGTGTGTGTGAGAGAAAGTTCCTGAGTCTGTGTGTCAGAGAGAGAGAGAGAGTCCCTGAGCCTGTGTGTGAGAGAGAGTGCCTGAGTCTGAGTGTGTGTGAGAGAGAGAGAGAGTCCCTGAGACTGTGTGTGTGAGAGAGAGAGATTCCCTGAGGCTGTGTGACAGAGTGAGTCCCTGTGTCTGTGTGTGTGAGAGAGAGAGTCCCTGTGTCTGTGTGTGTGAGAGAAAGTTCCTGAGTCTGTGTGTGAGAGAGAGAGAGAGAGGCCCTGAGCCTGTGTGTGAGAGAGTCCCTGAGCCTGCGTGTGAGAGAGAGTCCCTGCGCCTGTGTGTGAGAGAGAGTGCCTGCGTCTGTGAGAGAGAGAGAGAGTCCCTGAGTCATTGTGAGAGAGAGAGAGAGTCCCTGAGTCTGTGTGTGTGAGAGAGAGTCCCTGAGTCTGTGTGAGAGAGATAGAGAGTCCCTGATTCTGTGTGTGAGAGAGAGATCGTCCCTGAGTCTGTGTGTGAGAGAGTGCTTGAGTCTGTGTGTGAGAGAGAGTGCCTGAGTCTGTGTGAGAGAGAGAGAGAGTCCCTGATTCTTTCAGAGAGAGAGAGTCCCTGAGTCTGTGTGTGAGAGAGAGTGCCTGCGTCTGTGTGAGAGAGAGTCCCTGAGTCATTGTGAGAGAGAGAGAGAGAGTCCCTGAGTCTGTGTGAGAGAGAACGAGTCCCTGAGTCTGTGTATGTGAGAGAGAGTCCCTGAGTCTGTGTGAGAGAGAGAGTCGCTGATTCTTTGTGAGAGAGAGAGAGTCCCTGAGTCTGTGTATGTGAGAGAGAGTCCCTAAGTCTGTGTGTGAGAGAGAGACCCTGAGTCTGTGTGAGAGAGAGTATCTGAGTATGTTTGAGAGAGGGTGAGATTCCCTTAGTCTGTGTGTGTTCAGAGTCCCTGAGTATGTTTGAGAGAGAGAGAGAGTCCCTGAGTCTGTGTGTTCGTGAGAGAGAGTCCCTGAGTCTGTGTGTGAGAGAGAGAGGGATTCCCTGAGTCTGTGTGTGTGAGAGAGAGAGTCAGTGAGTCTGTGTGTGTGAGAGGGAGAGATTTCCTGAGTAGTTGAGAGAGAGAGAGCATCCCTGAGTCTGTGTGAGAGAGAGAGAGAGAGAGTCCCTGAGTCTGTGTGTGAGAGAGAGAGAGAGTCCCTGTGTCTGTGTGTGAGAAAGAGAGAGTCCCTGGGTCAGTATGTTGGAGAGGGAGAGAGTTCCTGAGTCTGTGAGAGAGAGAGAGTCCCTGAGTGTGTTTGTGAGTGAAAGAGATAGAGAGTCCCTGAGTCTGTGTGTGTGAGAGAGAGAGAGTCCCTGAGTCTGAGTGTGTGTGAGAGAGTGAGAGAGTCCCTGAGTCTGTGTGTGAGAGAGAGAGAGATTCCCTGAGTCTGTGTGACAGTGAGTCCCTGTGTCTGTGTGTGTGAGAGAGAGAGTCCCTGTGTCTGTTTGTGTGAGAGAAAGTTCCTGAGTCTGTGTGAGAGAGAGAGAGAGTCCCTGAGCCTCTGTGCGAGAGAGAGTCCCTGAGCCTGTGTGTGAGAGAGTCCCTGAGCCTGTGTGTGAGAGAGAGTGCCTGCGTCTGTTTGAGAGAGAGAGAGAGTCCCTGAGTCATTGTGAGAGAGAGAGAGAGTCCCTGAGTCTGTGTGTGTGAGAGAGAGTCCCTGAGTCTGTGTGAGAGAAAGAGAGAGAGAGTCCCTGATTCTTTCTGAGAGAGAGAGTCCCTGAGTCTGTGTGTGTGAGAGAGAGAGTCCCTGAGTCTGTGTGTGAGAGAGAGTGCCTGCGTCTGTGTGAGAGAGAGTCCCTGAGTCATTGTGAGAGAGAGAAAGAGAGTCCCTGAGTCTGTGTGTGAGAGAACGAGTCACTGAGTCTGTGTATGTGAGAGAGAGTCCCTGAGTCTGTGTGAGAGAGAGAGTCGCTGATTCTTTGTGAGAGAGAGAGTCCCTGAGTCTGTGTGTGTGAGAGAGAGAGTCCCTGAGTCTGTGTGTGAGAGACCCTGAGTCTGTGTGAGAGAGAGTATCTGAGTATGTTTGAGAGAGGGTGAGATTCCCTGAGTCTGTGTGTGTTCAGAGTCCCTGAGTATGTTTGAGAGAGAGAGAGAGCCCCTGAGTCTGTGTATTCGTGAGAGAAAGTCCCTGAGTCTGTGTGTGAGAGATAGAGAGATTCCCTGAGTCTGTGTGTGTGAGAGAGAGAGAGAGATTCCCTGAGTCTGTGTGTGTGAGAGAGAGAGAGAGTCCCTATGTGTGTGTTCGTGAGAGAGAGAGTCCCTCAGTCTGTGTGAGAGAGAGAGTCCCTGAGTCTGTCTGAGAGAGAGAGATTCGCTGATTCTTTGTGAGAGAGAGAGTCCCTGAGTCTGTGTATGTGAGAGAGAGAGTCCCTGAGTGTGTGTGTGCGAGAGAGACCCTGAGTCTGTGTGAGAGATAGTATCTGAGTATGTTTGAGAGGGTGAGATTCCTTGAGTCTGTGTGTGTTCAGAGTCCCTGAGTATGTTTGAGAGAGAGAGAGAGTCCCTGAGTCTGTGTGTTCGTGAGAGAGAGTCCCTGAGTCTGTGTGTGAGAGAGAGAGGGATTCCCTGAGTCTGTGTGTGTGAGAGAGAGTCAGTGAGTCTGTGTGTGTGAGAGGGAGAGATTTCCTGAGTAGTTGAGAGAGAGAGAGCATCCCTGAGTCTGTGTGAGAGAGAGAGAGAGAGAGTCCCTGAGTCTGTGTGAGAGAGAGAGTCCCTGAGTCTGTCTGAGAGAGAGAGAGTCGCTGATTCTTTGTGAGAGAGAGAGTCCCTGAGTCTGTGTATGTGAGAGAGAGAGTCCCTGAGTGTGTGTGTGCGAGAGAGACCCTGAGTCTGTGTGAGAGATAGTATCTGAGTATGTTTGAGAGGGTGAGATTCCCTGAGTCTGTGTGTGTTCAGAGTCCCTGAGTATGTTTGAGAGAGAGAGAGAGTCCCTGAGTCTGTGTGTTCGTGAGAGAGAGTCCCTGAGTCTGTGTGTGAGGGAGAGAGAGATTCCCTGAGTCTGTGTGTGTGTGAGAGAGAGAAAGAGTCCCTGAGACTGTGTGAGAGAGAGTCCCTGAGTCTGTGTGAGAGAGAGACCCTGAGTCTGTGTGAGGGAGAGAGAGTCCCTGAGTTTGTGTGAGAGAGAGAGTCACTGAGTCTGTGTGAGTGAGAGGGAGAGATTTCCTGAGTAGTTGAGAGAGAGAGAGAGAGGGTCCCTGAGTCTGTGTGAGAGAGAGAGAGAGAGTCCCTGAGTCTGTGTGAGAGAGAGAGAGTCCCTGAGTCTGTGTGAGAGAGAGAGAGTCCCTGAGTCTGAGTGTGTGTGAGAGAGAGAGAGAGTCCCTGAGTCTGTGTGTCTGAGAGAGAGAGAGTCCCTGAGTCTGTGTGAGAGAGAGTCCCTGAGTCTGTGTGAGAGAGAGTCCCTGTGTCTGTGTGAAGGAGAGAGAGTCCCTGAGTTTGTGTGAGAGAGTCACTGAGTCTGTGTGAGTGAGAGGGAGAGATTTCCTGAGTAGTTGAGAGAGAACGAGAGAGCGTACCTGAGTCTGTGTGAGAGAGAGAGAGAGAGTCCCTCAGTCTGTGTGAGAGAGAGAGAGAGAGTCCCTGAGTCTGTGTGAGAGAGAGAGATAGTCCCTGTGTCTGTGTGTGAGAAAGAGAGAGTCCCTGGGTCAGTATGTGAGAGAGGGAGAGAGTTCCTGAGTCTGTGAGAGAGAGAGAGTCCCTGAGTGTGTTTGTGAGTGAAAGAGAGAGAGAGTCCCTGAGTCTGTGTGTGTGAGAGAGAGTCCCTGAGTCTGAGTGTGTGTGAGAGAGAGAGAGAGTCCCTGAGTCTGTGTGTGTGAGAGAGAGAGATTCCCTGAGGCTGTGTGACAGAGTGAGTCCCTGTGTCTGTGTGTGTGAGAGAGAGAGTCCCTGTGTCTGTGTGTGTGAGAGAAAGTTCCTGAGTCTGTGTGTGAGAGAGAGAGAGAGAGTCCCTGAGCCTGTGTGTGAGAGAGTCCCTGAGCCTGTGTGTGAGAGAGAGTCCCTGAGCCTGTGTGTGAGAGAGAGTGCCTGCGTCTGTGAGAGAGAGAGAGTGTCCCTGAGTCATTGTGAGAGAGAGAGAGAGTCCCTGAGTCTGTGTGTGTGAGAGAGAGTCCCTGAGTCTGTGTGAGAGAGATAGAGAGTCCCTGATTCTGTGTGTGAGAGAGAGATAGTCCCTGAGTCTGTGTGTGAGAGAGTGCCTGAGTCTGTGTGTGAGAGAGAGTGCCTGAGTCTGTGTGAGAGAGAGAGAGAGTCCCTGATTCTTTCTGAGAGAGAGAGTCCCTGAGTCTGTGTGTGTGAGAGAGAGAGTCCCTGAGTCTGTGTGTGAGAGAGAGTGCCTGCGTCTGTGTGAGAGAGAGTCCCTGAGTCATTGTGAGAGAGAGAGAGAGAGTCCCTGAGTCTGTGTGAGAGAGAACGAGTCCCTGAGTCTGTGTATGTGAGAGAGAGTCCCTGAGTCTGTGTGAGAGAGAGAGTCGCTGATTCTTTGTGAGAGAGAGAGAGTCCCTGAGTCTGTGTATGTGAGAGAGAGAGTCCCTAAGTCTGTGTGTGGGAGAGAGACCCTGAGTCTGTGTGAGAGAGAGTATCTGAGTATGTTTGAGAGAGGGTGAGATTCCCTGAGTCTGTGTGTGTTCAGAGTCCCTGAGTATGTTTGAGAGAGAGAGTCCCTGAGTCTGTGTGTTCGTGAGAGAGAGTCCCTGAGTCTGTGTGTGAGAGAGAGAGGGATTCCCTGAGTCTGTGTGTGTGAGAGAGAGAGTCAGTGAGTCTGTGTGTGTGAGAGGGAGAGATTTCCTGAGTAGTTGAGAGAGAGAGAGCATCCCTGAGTCTGTGTGAGAGAGAGAGAGAGAGAATCCCTGAGTCTGTGTGAGAGAGAGAGAGAGAGTCCCTGTGTCTGTGTGTGAGAAAGAGAGAGTCCCTGGGTCAGTATGTGAGCGAGGGAGAGAGTTCCTGAGTCTGTGAGAGAGAGAGAGTCCCTGAGTGTGTTTGTGAGTGAAAGAGATAGAGAGTCCCTGAGTCTGTGTGTGTGAGAGAGAGAGAGTCCCTGAGTCTGAGTGTGTGTGAGAGAGAGAGAGAGTCCCTGAGTCTGTGTGTGAGAGAGAGAGAGATTCCCTGAGTCTGTGTGTGAGAGATAGTCCCTGAGTCTGTGTGTGAGAGAGTGCCTGAGTCTGTGTGTGAGAGAGAGTGCCTGAGTCTGTGTGAGAGAGAGAGAGAGTCCCTGATTCTTTCTGAGAGAGAGAGTCCCTGAGTCTGTGTGTGTGAGAGAGAGAGTCCCTGAGTCTGTGTGTGAGAGAGAGTGCCTGCGTCTGTGTGAGAGAGAGTCCCTGAGTCATTGTGAGAGAGAGAGAGAGAGTCCCTGAGTCTGTGTGTGAGAGAACGAGTCACTGAGTCTGTGTATGTGAGAGAGAGTCCCTGAGTCTGTGTGAGAGAGAGAGTCGCTGATTCTTTGTGAGAGAGAGAGTCCCTGAGTCTGTGTGTGTGAGAGAGAGAGTCCCTGAGTCTGTGTGTGAGAGAGAGACCCTGAGTCTGTGTGAGAGAGAGTATCTGAGTATGTTTGAGAGAGGGTGAGATTCCCTGTGTGTGTTCAGAGTCCCTGAGTATGTTTGAGAGAGAGAGAGAGTCCCTGAGTCTGTGTGTTCGTGAGAGAGAGTCCCTGAGTCTGTGTGTGAGAGAGAGAGAGATTCCCTGAGTCTGTGTGTGTGAGAGAGAGAGAGAGAGTCCCTGAGTCTGTGTGTGTGTTTGAGAGAGAGAGTCCCTATGTGTGTGTTCGTGAGAGAGAGAGTCCCTCAGTCTGTGTGTGAGAGAGAGAGTCCCTGAGTCTGTCTGAGAGCGAGAGTCCCTGAGTCTGTGTGAGTGTCCCTGAGTCTGTGTGAGAGAGGCCCTGAGTCTGTTTGTGCGTGAGAGAGAGAGTCACTGAGTCTGTCTGTGCGTGAGAGAGAGTCACCGAGTCTGTGTGTGCGTGAGAGAGAGTCCCTGAGTCTGTGTGTGTGTGAGAGACAGAGTCTCTGAGTCTTTGTGATAGAGAGAGTCCCTGAGTCTGTCTGAGAGAATGGTCCCTGAGTCTGTGTGAGACAGAGTCCATGAGTCTGTGTGAAGGAGAGAGAGTCCCTGAGTATGTGTGAGAGAATGTCTCTGAGTTTGTGTGTGAGAGAGTCCCTGAGTCTTTGTGTTCATGAGAGAGATTCCCTGAGTCTGTGTGTGTGAGAGAGTCCCTGAGTCTGTGTGTGTGAGAGAGTCCCTGAGTCTGTGTGTGTGAGAGTGAGTCACTGAGTCTGTGTGTGTGTGAGAGAGAGTCCCTGAGTCTGTGAGATAGAGACAGTCCCTGAGTCTGTGTGTGTGTGTGAGAGAGAGAGTCCCTGTGTAGGTGTGAGGGAGAGAGAGTCCGAGAGTATGTGTGAGAGAGAGAGAGAGAGAGAGTCCCTGAGTCTGTCTGTGTGAGAGTGAGAGATTTCCTGAGTCTGTGAGAGAGAGAGTCCCTGAGTATGTTTGAAAGAAAGAGAGAGAGAGTCCCTGAGTCTGTGTGTGAGAGAGATAGTCCCTGTGTCTGTGTTTGAGAGAGAGAGTTCCTGAGCCTGTGTGTGAGAGAGAGATAGTCCCTGTGTCTGTGTGAGAGAGAGAGAGAGTCCCTGAGCCTGTGTGTGAGAGAGACAGTCCCTGAGTCTGTGTGTGTGAAAGACAGTGCCTGAGTCTGCCTCTGTGAGAGAGAGAGAGCCTGATTCTGTGAGAGAGAGAGTCCCTGAGTCTGTGTGAGAGAGAGAGAGAGTCCCTGAGTCTGTGTGAGAGAGAGAGAATCCCTGAGTCTGTGTGAGAGAGAAATTCCCTGAGTCTTTGTGTCACAGAGAGTATATGAGTATGTTTGAGAGAGAGAGATTCCCTGTATCTGTGTGTGTGAGAGTCCGTGAGTATGTGTTTTCGTGAGAGAGAGATTCCCTGAGTCTGTGTGTGAGAGAGAGTCCCTGAGTCTGTGTGTGTGAGAGAGAGAAAGTCCCTGAGTCTGTGTGAGAGAAAGAGATAGAGAGTCCCTGATTCTGTGTGTGAGAGATAGTCCCTGAGTCTGTGTGTGAGAGAGTGCCTGAGTCTGTGTGTGAGAGAGAGTGCCTGAGTCTGTGTGAGAGAGAGAGAGAGTCCCTGATTCTTTCTGAGAGAGAGAGTCCCTGAGTCTGTGTGTGTGAGAGAGAGAGTCCCTGAGTCTGTGTGTGAGAGAGAGTGCCTGCGTCTGTGTGAGAGAGAGTCCCTGAGTCATTGTGAGAGAGAGAGAGTCCCTGAGTCTGTGTGTGAGAGAACGAGTCACTGAGTCTGTGTATGTGAGAGAGAGTCCCTGTGTCTGTGTGAGAGAGAGAGTCGCTGATTCTTTGTGAGAGAGAGAGTCCCTGAGTCTGTGTGTGTGAGAGAGAGAGTCCCTGAGTCTGTGTGTGAGAGAGAGACCCTGAGTCTGTGTGAGAGAGAGTATCTGAGTATGTTTGAGAGAGGGTGAGATTCCCTGAGTCTGTGTGTGTTCAGAGTCCCTGAGTATGTTTGAGAGAGAAAGAGAGCCCCTGAGTCTGTGTGTTCGTGAGAGAAAGTCCCTGAGTCTGTGTGTGAGAGAGAGAGAGATTCCCTGAGTCTGTGTGTGTGAGAGAGAGAGAGAGATTCCCTGAGTCTGTGTGTGTGTGAGAGAGAGAGAGTCCCTGAGTCTGTGTGTGTGTTTGAGAGAGAGAGTCCCTATGTGTGTGTTCGTGAGAGAGAGAGTCCCTCAGTCTGTGTGTGAGAGAGAGAGTCCCTGAGTCTGTCTGAGAGAGAGAGAGTCGCTGATTCTTTGTGAGAGAGAGAGTCCCTGAGTCTGTGTATGTGAGAGAGAGAGTCCCTGAGTGTGTGTGTGCGAGAGAGACCCTGAGTCTGTGTGAGAGATAGTATCTGAGTATGTTTGAGAGGGTGAGATTCCCTGAGTCTGTGTGTGTTCAGAGTCCCTGAGTATGTTTGAGAGAGAGAGAGAGTCCCTGAGTCTGTGTGTTCGTGAGAGAGAGTCCCTGAGTCTGTGTGTGAGGGAGAGAGAGATTCCCTGAGTCTGTGTGTGTGTGAGAGAGAGAGAGAGTCCCTGAGACTGTGTGAGAGAGAGTCCCTGAGTCTGTGTGAGAGAGAGTCCCTGAGTCTTTGTGAGGGAGAGAGAGTCCCTGAGTTTGTGTGAGAGAGAGAGTCACTGAGTCTGTGTGAGTGAGAGGGAGAGATTTCCTGAGTAGTTGAGAGAGAGAGAGAGAGGGTCCCTGAGTCTGTGTGAGAGAGAGAGAGAGAGTCCCTGAGTCTGTGTGAGAGAGAGAGAGTCCCTGAGTCTGTGTGAGAGAGAGAGAGTCCCTGAGTCTGAGTGTGTGTGAGAGAGAGAGAGAGTCCCTGAGTCTGTGTGTCTGAGAGAGAGAGAGTCCCTGAGTCTGTGTGAGAGAGAGTCCCTGAGTCTGTGTGAGAGAGAGTCCCTGTGTCTGTGTGAAGGAGAGAGAGTCCCTGAGTTTGTGTGAGAGAGTCACTGAGTCTGTGTGAGTGAGAGGGAGAGATTTCCTGAGTAGTTGAGAGAGAACGAGAGAGCGTACCTGAGTCTGTGTGAGAGAGAGAGAGAGAGTCCCTCAGTCTGTGTGAGAGAGAGAGAGAGAGTCCCTGAGTCTGTGTGAGAGAGAGAGATAGTCCCTGTGTCTGTGTGTGAGAAAGAGAGAGTCCCTGGGTCAGTATGTGAGAGAGGGAGAGAGTTCCTGAGTCTGTGAGAGAGAGAGAGTCCCTGAGTGTGTTTGTGAGTGAAAGAGAGAGAGAGTCCCTGAGTCTGTGTGTGTGAGAGAGAGTCCCTGAGTCTGAGTGTGTGTGAGAGAGAGAGAGAGTCCCTGAGTCTGTGTGTATGAGAGAGAGAGATTCCCTGAGGCTGTGTGACAGAGTGAGTCCCTGTGTCTGTGTGTGTGAGAGAGAGAGTCCCTGTGTCTGTGTGTGTGAGAGAAAGTTCCTGAGTCTGTGTGTGAGAGAGAGAGAGAGAGTCCCTGAGCCTGTGTGTGAGAGAGTCCCTGAGCCTGTGTGTGAGAGAGAGTCCCTGAGCCTGTGTGTGAGAGAGAGTGCCTGCGTCTGTGAGAGAGAGAGAGTGTCCCTGAGTCATTGTGAGAGAGAGAGAGAGTCCCTGAGTCTGTGTGTGTGAGAGAGAGTCCCTGAGTCTGTGTGAGAGAGATAGAGAGTCCCTGATTCTGAGTGTGAGAGAGAGATAGTCCCTGAGTCTGTGTGTGAGAGAGTGCCTGAGTCTGTGTGTGAGAGAGAGTGCCTGAGTCTGTGTGAGAGAGAGAGAGAGTCCCTGATTCTTTCTGAGAGAGAGAGTCCCTGAGTCTGTGTGTGTGAGAGAGAGAGTCCCTGAGTCTGTGTGTGAGAGAGAGTGCCTGCGTCTGTGTGAGAGAGATTCCCTGAGTCATTGTGAGAGAGAGAGAGAGAGTCCCTGAGTCTGTGTGAGAGAGAAGGAGTCCCTGAGTCTGTGTATGTGAGAGAGAGTCCCTGAGTCTGTGTGAGAGAGAGAGTCGCTGATTCTTTGTGAGAGAGAGAGAGTCCCTGAGTCTGTGTGTGTGTGAGAGAGTCCCTGAGTGTGTGTGTGAGAGAGAGACCCTGAGTCTGTGTGAGAGAGAGTATCTGAGTATGTTTGAGAGAGGGTGAGATTCCCTGAGTCTGTGTGTGTTCAGAGTCCCTGAGTATGTTTGAGAGAGAGAGAGAGTCCCTGAGTCTGTGTGTTCGTGAGAGAGAGTCCCTGAGTCTGTGTGTGAGAGAGAGAGGGATTCCCTGAGTCTGTGTGTGTGAGAGAGAGTCAGTGAGTCTGTGTGTGTGAGAGGGAGAGATTTCCTGAGTAGTTGAGAGAGAGAGAGCATCCCTGAGTCTGTGTGAGAGAGAGAGAGAGAGAGTCCCTGAGTCTGTGTGAGAGAGAGAGAGAGAGTCCCTGTGTCTGTGTGTGAGAAAGAGAGAGTCCCTGG
Source organism: Isurus oxyrinchus (assembly GCA_026770705.1). Taxonomy (NCBI): domain Eukaryota; kingdom Metazoa; phylum Chordata; class Chondrichthyes; order Lamniformes; family Lamnidae; genus Isurus; species Isurus oxyrinchus. The sequence goes on along the minus strand of JANJGN010000033.1, from coordinate 13,046,957 downwards.
GTCAGTATGTGAGAGAGGGAGAGAGTTCCTGAGTCTGTGAGAGAGAGAGAGTCCCTGAGTGTGTTTGTGAGTGAAAGAGATAGAGAGTCCCTGAGTCTGTGTGTGTGAGAGAGAGAGAGTCCCTGAGTCTGAGTGTGTGTGAGAGAGAGAGAGAGTCCCTGAGTCTGTGTGTGAGAGAGAGAGAGATTCCCTGAGTCTGTGTGTGAGAGATAGTCCCTGAGTCTGTGTGTGAGAGAGTGCCTGAGTCTGTGTGTGAGAGAGAGTGCCTGAGTCTGTGTGAGAGAGAGAGAGAGTCCCTGATTCTTTCTGAGAGAGAGAGTCCCTGAGTCTGTGTGTGTGAGAGAGAGAGTCCCTGAGTCTGTGTGTGAGAGAGAGTGCCTGCGTCTGTGTGAGAGAGAGTCCCTGAGTCATTGTGAGAGAGAGAGAGAGAGTCCCTGAGTCTGTGTGTGAGAGAACGAGTCACTGAGTCTGTGTATGTGAGAGAGAGTCCCTGAGTCTGTGTGAGAGAGAGAGTCGCTGATTCTTTGTGAGAGAGAGAGTCTCTGAGTCTGTGTGTGTGAGAGAGAGAGTCCCTGAGTCTGTGTGTGAGAGAGAGACCCTGAGTCTGTGTGAGAGAGAGTATCTGAGTATGTTTGAGAGAGGGTGAGATTCCCTGTGTGTGTTCAGAGTCCCTGAGTATGTTTGAGAGAGAGAGAGAGCCCCTGAGTCTGTGTGTTCGTGAGAGAGAGTCCCTGAGTCTGTGTGTGAGAGAGAGAGAGATTCCCTGAGTCTGTGTGTGTGAGAGAGAGAGAGAGAGTCCCTGAGTCTGTGTGTGTGTTTGAGAGAGAGAGTCCCTATGTGTGTGTTCGTGAGAGAGAGAGTCCCTCAGTCTGTGTGTGAGAGAGAGAGTCCCTGAGTCTGTCTGAGAGCGAGAGTCCCTGAGTCTGTGTGAGTGTCCCTGAGTCTGTGTGAGAGAGGCCCTGAGTCTGTTTGTGCGTGAGAGAGAGAGTCACTGAGTCTGTCTGTGCGTGAGAGAGAGTCACCGAGTCTGTGTGTGCGTGAGAGAGAGTCCCTGAGTCTGTGTGTGTGTGAGAGACAGAGTCTCTGAGTCTTTGTGATAGAGAGAGTCCCTGAGTCTGTCTGAGAGAATGGTCCCTGAGTCTGTGTGAGACAGAGTCCATGAGTCTGTGTGAAGGAGAGAGAGTCCCTGAGTATGTGTGAGAGAATGTCTCTGAGTTTGTGTGTGAGAGAGTCCCTGAGTCTGTGTGTTCATGAGAGAGATTCCCTGAGTCTGTGTGTGTGAGAGAGTCCCTGAGTCTGTGTGTGTGAGAGAGTCCCTGAGTCTGTGTGTGTGTGAGTGAGTCACTGAGTCTGTGTGTGTGTGAGAGAGAGTCCCTGAGTCTGTGAGATAGAGACAGTCCCTGAGTCTGTGTGTGTGTGTGAGAGAGAGAGTCCCTGTGTAGGTGTGAGGGAGAGAGAGTCCGAGAGTATGTGTGAGAGAGAGAGAGAGAGAGAGTCCCTGAGTCTGTCTGTGTGAGAGTGAGAGATTTCCTGAGTCTGTGAGAGAGAGAGTCCCTGAGTATGTTTGAAAGAAAGAGAGAGAGAGTCCCTGAGTCTGTGTGTGAGAGAGATAGTCCCTGTGTCTGTGTTTGAGAGAGAGAGTTCCTGAGCCTGTGTGTGAGAGAGAGATAGTCCCTGTGTCTGTGTGAGAGAGAGAGAGAGTCCCTGAGCCTGTGTGTGAGAGAGACAGTCCCTGAGTCTGTGTGTGTGAAAGACAGTGCCTGAGTCTGCCTCTGTGAGAGAGAGAGAGCCTGATTCTGTGAGAGAGAGAGTCCCTGAGTCTGTGTGAGAGAGAGAGAGAGTCCCTGAGTCTGTGTGAGAGAGAGAGAATCCCTGAGTCTGTGTGAGAGAGAAATTCCCTGAGTCTTTGTGTCACAGAGAGTATATGAGTATGTTTGAGAGAGAGAGATTCCCTGTATCTGTGTGTGTGAGAGTCCGTGAGTATGTGTTTTCGTGAGAGAGAGATTCCCTGAGTCTGTGTGTGAGAGAGAGTCCCTGAGTCTGTGTGTGTGAGAGAGAGAAAGTCCCTGAGTCTGTGTGTGTGTGTGAGAGTCCCTGAGTCTGTGTGTGTGTGAGAGAGAGTGTCCCTGAGTCTGTGTGTGTGTGAGAGAGAGAGTTCCTCAGTGTGTGTGAGTGAGAGAGTCCCTGAGTCTGTGTGAGAGAGAGAGGGATTCCCTGAGTCTGTGTGTGTGAGAGAGAGAGTCAGTGAGTCTGTGTGTGTGAGAGGGAGAGATTTCCTGAGTAGTTGAGAGAGAGAGAGCATCCCTGAGTCTGTGTGAGAGAGAGAGAGAGAGAGTCCCTGAGTCTGTGTGTGAGAGAGAGAGAGAGTCCCTGTGTCTGTGTGTGAGAAAGAGAGAGTCCCTGGGTCAGTATGTGAGAGAGGGAGAGAGTTCCTGAGTCTGTGAGAGAGAGAGAGTCCCTGAGTGTGTTTGTGAGTGAAAGAGATAGAGAGTCCCTGAGTCTGTGTGTGTGAGAGAGAGAGAGTCCCTGAGTCTGAGTGTGTGTGAGAGAGTGAGAGAGTCCCTGAGTCTGTGTGTGAGAGAGAGAGAGATTCCCTGAGTCTGTGTGACAGTGAGTCCCTGTGTCTGTGTGTGTGAGAGAGAGAGTCCCTGTGTCTGTTTGTGTGAGAGAAAGTTCCTGAGTCTGTGTGAGAGAGAGAGAGAGTCCCTGAGCCTCTGTGCGAGAGAGAGTCCCTGAGCCTGTGTGTGAGAGAGTCCCTGAGCCTGTGTGTGAGAGAGAGTGCCTGCGTCTGTGTGAGAGAGAGAGAGAGTCCCTGAGTCATTGTGAGAGAGAGAGAGAGTCCCTGAGTCTGTGTGTGTGAGAGAGAGTCCCTGAGTCTGTGTGAGAGAAAGAGAGAGAGAGTCCCTGATTCTTTCTGAGAGAGAGAGTCCCTGAGTCTGTGTGTGTGAGAGAGAGAGTCCCTGAGTCTGTGTGTGAGAGAGAGTGCCTGCGTCTGTGTGAGAGAGAGTCCCTGAGTCATTGTGAGAGAGAGAGAGAGAGAGTCCCTGAGTCTGTGTGTGAGAGAACGAGTCACTGAGTCTGTGTATGTGAGAGAGAGTCCCAGAGTCTGTGTGAGAGAGAGAGTCGCTGATTCTTTGTGAGAGAGAGAGTCCCTGAGTCTGTGTGTGTGAGAGAGAGAGTCCCTGAGTCTGTGTGTGAGAGACCCTGAGTCTGTGTGAGAGAGAGTATCTGAGTATGTTTGAGAGAGGGTGAGATTCCCTGAGTCTGTGTGTGTTCAGAGTCCCTGAGTATGTTTGAGAGAGAGAGAGAGCCCCTGAGTCTGTGTGTTCGTGAGAGAAAGTCCCTGAGTCTGTGTGTGAGAGATAGAGAGATTCCCTGAGTCTGTGTGTGTGAGAGAGAGAGAGAGATTCCCTGAGTCTGTGTGTGTGAGAGAGAGAGAGAGTCCCTATGTGTGTGTTCGTGAGAGAGAGAGTCCCTCAGTCTGTGTGTGAGAGAGAGAGTCCCTGAGTCTGTCTGAGAGAGAGAGAGTCGCTGATTCTTTGTGAGAGAGAGAGTCCCTGAGTCTGTGTATGTGAGAGAGAGAGTCCCTGAGTGTGTGTGTGCGAGAGAGACCCTGAGTCTGTGTGAGAGATAGTATCTGAGTATGTTTGAGAGGGTGAGATTCCCTGAGTCTGTGTGTGTTCAGAGTCCCTGAGTATGTTTGAGAGAGAGAGAGAGTCCCTGAGTCTGTGTGTTCGTGAGAGAGAGTCCCTGAGTCTGTGTGTGAGGGAGAGAGAGATTCCCTGAGTCTGTGTGTGTGTGAGAGAGAGAGAGAGTCCCTGAGACTGTGTGAGAGAGAGTCCCTGAGTCTGTGTGAGAGAGAGACCCTGAGTCTGTGTGAGGGAGAGAGAGTCCCTGAGTTTGTGTGAGAGAGAGAGTCACTGAGTCTGTGTGAGTGAGAGGGAGAGATTTCCTGAGTAGTTGAGAGAGAGAGAGAGAGGGTCCCTGAGTCTGTGTGAGAGAGAGAGAGAGAGTCCCTGAGTCTGTGTGAGAGAGAGAGAGTCCCTGAGTCTGTGTGAGAGAGAGAGAGTCCCTGAGTCTGAGTGTGTGTGAGAGAGAGAGAGAGTCCCTGAGTCTGTGTGAGAGAGAGTCCCTGTGTCTGTGTGAAGGAGAGAGAGTCCCTGAGTTTGTGTGAGAGAGTCACTGAGTCTGTGTGAGTGAGAGGGAGAGATTTCCTGAGTAGTTGAGAGAGAACGAGAGAGCGTACCTGAGTCTGTGTGAGAGAGAGAGAGAGAGTCCCTCAGTCTGTGTGAGAGAGAGAGAGAGAGTCCCTGAGTCTGTGTGAGAGAGAGAGATAGTCCCTGTGTCTGTGTGTGAGAAAGAGAGAGTCCCTGGGTCAGTATGTGAGAGAGGGAGAGAGTTCCTGAGTCTGTGAGAGAGAGAGAGTCCCTGAGTGTGTTTGTGAGTGAAAGAGAGAGAGAGTCCCTGAGTCTGTGTGTGTGAGAGAGAGTCCCTGAGTCTGAGTGTGTGTGAGAGAGAGAGAGAGTCCCTGAGTCTGTGTGTGTGAGAGAGAGAGATTCCCTGAGGCTGTGTGACAGAGTGAGTCCCTGTGTCTGTGTGTGTGAGAGAGAGAGTCCCTGTGTCTGTGTGTGTGAGAGAAAGTTCCTGAGTCTGTGTGTGAGAGAGAGAGAGAGAGTCCCTGAGCCTGTGTGTGAGAGAGTCCCTGAGCCTGTGTGTGAGAGAGAGTCCCTGAGCCTGTGTGTGAGAGAGAGTGCCTGCGTCTGTGAGAGAGAGAGAGTGTCCCTGAGTCATTGTGAGAGAGAGAGAGAGTCCCTGAGTCTGTGTGTGTGAGAGAGAGTCCCTGAGTCTGTGTGAGAGAGATAGAGAGTCCCTGATTCTGTGTGTGAGAGAGAGATAGTCCCTGAGTCTGTGTGTGAGAGAGTGCCTGAGTCTGTGTGTGAGAGAGAGTGCCTGAGTCTGTGTGAGAGAGAGAGAGAGTCCCTGATTCTTTCTGAGAGAGAGAGTCCCTGAGTCTGTGTGTGTGAGAGAGAGAGTCCCTGAGTCTGTGTGTGAGAGAGAGTGCCTGCGTCTGTGTGAGAGAGAGTCCCTGAGTCATTGTGAGAGAGAGAGAGAGAGTCCCTGAGTCTGTGTGAGAGAGAACGAGTCCCTGAGTCTGTGTATGTGAGAGAGAGTACCTGAGTCTGTGTGAGAGAGAGAGTCGCTGATTCTTTGTGAGAGAGAGAGAGTCCCTGAGTCTGTGTATGTGAGAGAGAGAGTCCCTAAGTCTGTGTGTGGGAGAGAGACCCTGAGTCTGTGTGAGAGAGAGTATCTGAGTATGTTTGAGAGAGGGTGAGATTCCCTGAGTCTGTGTGTGTTCAGAGTCCCTGAGTATGTTTGAGAGAGAGAGAGAGTCCCTGAGTCTGTGTGTTCGTGAGAGAGAGTCCCTGAGTCTGTGTGTGAGAGAGAGAGGGATTCCCTGAGTCTGTGTGTGTGAGAGAGAGAGTCAGTGAGTCTGTGTGTGTGAGAGGGAGAGATTTCCTGAGTAGTTGAGAGAGAGAGAGCATCCCTGAGTCTGTGTGAGAGAGAGAGAGAGAGAGTCCCTGAGTCTGTGTGAGAGAGAGAGAGAGAGTCCCTGTGTCTGTGTGTGAGAAAGAGAGAGTCCCTGGATCAGTATGTGAGCGAGGGAGAGAGTTCCTGAGTCTGTGAGAGAGAGAGAGTCCCTGAGTGTGTTTGTGAGTGAAAGAGATAGAGAGTCCCTGAGTCTGTGTGTGTGAGAGAGAGAGAGTCCCTGAGTCTGAGTGTGTGTGAGAGAGAGAGAGAGTCCCTGAGTCTGTGTGTGAGAGAGAGAGAGATTCCCTGAGTCTGTGTGTGAGAGATAGTCCCTGAGTCTGTGTGTGAGAGAGTGCCTGAGTCTGTGTGTGAGAGAGAGTGCCTGAGTCTGTGTGAGAGAGAGAGAGAGTCCCTGATTCTTTCTGAGAGAGAGAGTCCCTGAGTCTGTGTGTGTGAGAGAGAGAGTCCCTGAGTCTGTGTGTGAGAGAGAGTGCCTGCGTCTGTGTGAGAGAGAGTCCCTGAGTCATTGTGAGAGAGAGAGAGAGAGTCCCTGAGTCTGTGTGTGAGAGAACGAGTCACTGAGTCTGTGTATGTGAGAGAGAGTCCCTGAGTCTGTGTGAGAGAGAGAGTCGCTGATTCTTTGTGAGAGAGAGAGTCCCTGAGTCTGTGTGTGTGAGAGAGAGAGTCCCTGAGTCTGTGTGTGAGAGAGAGACCCTGAGTCTGTGTGAGAGAGAGTATCTGAGTATGTTTGAGAGAGGGTGAGATTCCCTGTGTGTGTTCAGAGTCCCTGAGTATGTTTGAGAGAGAGAGAGAGCCCCTGAGTCTGTGTGTTCGTGAGAGAGAGTCCCTGAGTCTGTGTGTGAGAGAGAGAGAGATTCCCTGAGTCTGTGTGTGTGAGAGAGAGAGAGAGAGTCCCTGAGTCTGTGTGTGTGTTTGAGAGAGAGAGTCCCTATGTGTGTGTTCGTGAGAGAGAGAGTCCCTCAGTCTGTGTGTGAGAGAGAGAGTCCCTGAGTCTGTCTGAGAGCGAGAGTCCCTGAGTCTGTGTGAGTGTCCCTGAGTCTGTGTGAGAGAGGCCCTGAGTCTGTTTGTGCGTGAGAGAGAGAGTCACTGAGTCTGTCTGTGCGTGAGAGAGAGTCACCGAGTCTGTGTGTGCGTGAGAGAGAGTCCCTGAGTCTGTGTGTGTGTGAGAGACAGAGTCTCTGAGTCTTTGTGATAGAGAGAGTCCCTGAGTCTGTCTGAGAGAATGGTCCCTGAGTCTGTGTGAGACAGAGTCCATGAGTCTGTGTGAAGGAGAGAGAGTCCCTGAGTATGTGTGAGAGAATGTCTCTGAGTTTGTGTGTGAGAGAGTCCCTGAGTCTGTGTGTTCATGAGAGAGATTCCCTGAGTCTGTGTGTGTGAGAGAGTCCCTGAGTCTGTGTGTGTGAGAGAGTCCCTGAGTCTGTGTGTGTGAGAGTGAGTCACTGAGTCTGTGTGTGTGTGAGAGAGAGTCCCTGAGTCTGTGAGATAGAGACAGTCCCTGAGTCTGTGTGTGTGTGTGAGAGAGAGAGTCCCTGTGTAGGTGTGAGGGAGAGAGAGTCCGAGAGTATGTGTGAGAGAGAGAGAGAGAGAGAGTCCCTGAGTCTGTCTGTGTGAGAGTGAGAGATTTCCTGAGTCTGTGAGAGAGAGAGTCCCTGAGTATGTTTGAAAGAAAGAGAGAGAGAGTCCCTGAGTCTGTGTGTGAGAGAGATAGTCCCTGTGTCTGTGTTTGAGAGAGAGAGTTCCTGAGCCTGTGTGTGAGAGAGAGATAGTCCCTGTGTCTGTGTGAGAGAGAGAGAGAGTCCCTGAGCCTGTGTGTGAGAGAGACAGTCCCTGAGTCTGTGTGTGTGAAAGACAGTGCCTGAGTCTGCCTCTGTGAGAGAGAGAGAGCCTGATTCTGTGAGAGAGAGAGTCCCTGAGTCTGTGTGAGAGAGAGAGAGAGTCCCTGAGTCTGTGTGAGAGAGAGAGAATCCCTGAGTCTGTGTGAGAGAGAAATTCCCTGAGTCTTTGTGTCACAGAGAGTATATGAGTATGTTTGAGAGAGAGAGATTCCCTGTATCTGTGTGTGTGAGAGTCCGTGAGTATGTGTTTTCGTGAGAGAGAGATTCCCTGAGTGTGTTTGTGAGTGAAAGAGAGAGAGAGACCCTGAGTCTGTGTGTGAGAGAACGAGTCACTGTGTCTGTGTATGTGAGAGAGAGGCCCTGAGTCTGTCTGAGAGAGAGAGAGTCGCTGATTCTTTGTGAGAGAGAGAGTCCCTGAGTCTGTGTATGTGAGAGAGAGAGTCCCTGAGTGTGTGTGTGCGAGAGAGACCCTGAGTCTGTGTGAGAGATAGTATCTGAGTATGTTTGAGAGGGTGAGATTCCCTGAGTCTGTGTGTGTTCAGAGTCCCTGAGTATGTTTGAGAGAGAGAGAGAGTCCCTGAGTCTGTGTGTTCGTGAGAGAGAGTCCCTGAGTCTGTGTGTGAGGGAGAGAGAGATTCCCTGAGTCTGTGTGTGTGTGAGAGAGAGAGAGAGTCCCTGAGACTGTGTGAGAGAGAGTCCCTGAGTCTGTGTGAGAGAGAGTCCCTGAGTCTTTGTGAGGGAGAGAGAGTCCCTGAGTTTGTGTGAGAGAGAGAGTCACTGAGTCTGTGTGAGTGAGAGGGAGAGATTTCCTGAGTAGTTGAGAGAGAGAGAGAGAGGGTCCCTGAGTCTGTGTGAGAGAGAGAGAGAGAGTCCCTGAGTCTGTGTGAGAGAGAGAGAGTCCCTGAGTCTGTGTGAGAGAGAGAGAGTCCCTGAGTCTGAGTGTGTGTGAGAGAGAGAGAGAGTCCCTGAGTCTGTGTGTCTGAGAGAGAGAGAGTCCCTGAGTCTGTGTGAGAGAGAGTCCCTGAGTCTGTGTGAGAGAGAGTCCCTGTGTCTGTGTGAAGGAGAGAGAGTCCCTGAGTTTGTGTGAGAGAGTCACTGAGTCTGTGTGAGTGAGAGGGAGAGATTTCCTGAGTAGTTGAGAGAGAACGAGAGAGCGTACCTGAGTCTGTGTGAGAGAGAGAGAGAGAGTCCCTCAGTCTGTGTGAGAGAGAGAGAGAGAGTCCCTGAGTCTGTGTGAGAGAGAGAGATAGTCCCTGTGTCTGTGTGTGAGAAAGAGAGAGTCCCTGGGTCAGTATGTGAGAGAGGGAGAGAGTTCCTGAGTCTGTGAGAGAGAGAGAGTCCCTGAGTGTGTTTGTGAGTGAAAGAGAGAGAGAGTCCCTGAGTCTGTGTGTGTGAGAGAGAGTCCCTGAGTCTGAGTGTGTGTGAGAGAGAGAGAGAGTCCCTGAGTCTGTGTGTGTGAGAGAGAGAGATTCCCTGAGGCTGTGTGACAGAGTGAGTCCCTGTGTCTGTGTGTGTGAGAGAGAGAGTCCCTGTGTCTGTGTGTATGAGAGAAAGTTCCTGAGTCTGTGTGTGAGAGAGAGAGAGAGAGTCCCTGAGCCTGTGTGTGAGAGAGTCCCTGAGCCTGTGTGTGAGAGAGAGTCCCTGAGCCTGTGTGTGAGAGAGAGTGCCTGCGTCTGTGAGAGAGAGAGAGTGTCCCTGAGTCATTGTGAGAGAGAGAGAGAGTCCCTGAGTCTGTGTGTGTGAGAGAGAGTCCCTGAGTCTGTGTGAGAGAGATAGAGAGTCCCTGATTCTGTGTGTGAGAGAGAGATAGTCCCTGAGTCTGTGTGTGAGAGAGTGCCTGAGTCTGTGTGTGAGAGAGAGTGCCTGAGTCTGTGTGAGAGAGAGAGAGAGTCCCTGATTCTTTCTGAGAGAGAGAGTCCCTGAGTCTGTGTGTGTGAGAGAGAGAGTCCCTGAGTCTGTGTGTGAGAGAGAGTGCCTGCGTCTGTGTGAGAGAGAGTCCCTGAGTCATTGTGAGAGAGAGAGAGAGAGTCCCTGAGTCTGTGTGAGAGAGAACGAGTCCCTGAGTCTGTGTATGTGAGAGAGAGTACCTGAGTCTGTGTGAGAGAGAGAGTCGCTGATTCTTTGTGAGAGAGAGAGAGTCCCTGAGTCTGTGTATGTGAGAGAGAGAGTCCCTAAGTCTGTGTGTGGGAGAGAGACCCTGAGTCTGTGTGAGAGAGAGTATCTGAGTATGTTTGAGAGAGGGTGAGATTCCCTGAGTCTGTGTGTGTTCAGAGTCCCTGAGTATGTTTGAGAGAGAGAGAGAGTCCCTGAGTCTGTGTGTTCGTGAGAGAGAGTCCCTGAGTCTGTGTGTGAGAGAGAGAGGGATTCCCTGAGTCTGTGTGTGTGAGAGAGAGAGTCAGTGAGTCTGTGTGTGTGAGAGGGAGAGATTTCCTGAGTAGTTGAGAGAGAGAGAGCATCCCTGAGTCTGTGTGAGAGAGAGAGAGAGAGAGTCCCTGAGTCTGTGTGAGAGAGAGAGAGAGAGTCCCTGTGTCTGTGTGTGAGAAAGAGAGAGTCCCTGGATCAGTATGTGAGCGAGGGAGAGAGTTCCTGAGTCTGTGAGAGAGAGAGAGTCCCTGAGTGTGTTTGTGAGTGAAAGAGATAGAGAGTCCCTGAGTCTGTGTGTGTGAGAGAGAGAGAGTCCCTGAGTCTGAGTGTGTGTGAGAGAGAGAGAGAGTCCCTGAGTCTGTGTGTGAGAGAGAGAGAGATTCCCTGAGTCTGTGTGTGAGAGATAGTCCCTGAGTCTGTGTGTGAGAGAGTGCCTGAGTCTGTGTGTGAGAGAGAGTGCCTGAGTCTGTGTGAGAGAGAGAGAGAGTCCCTGATTCTTTCTGAGAGAGAGAGTCCCTGAGTCTGTGTGTGTGAGAGAGAGAGTCCCTGAGTCTGTGTGTGAGAGAGAGTGCCTGCGTCTGTGTGAGAGAGAGTCCCTGAGTCATTGTGAGAGAGAGAGAGAGAGTCCCTGAGTCTGTGTGTGAGAGAACGAGTCACTGAGTCTGTGTATGTGAGAGAGAGTCCCTGAGTCTGTGTGAGAGAGAGAGTCGCTGATTCTTTGTGAGAGAGAGAGTCCCTGAGTCTGTGTGTGTGAGAGAGAGAGTCCCTGAGTCTGTGTGTGAGAGAGAGACCCTGAGTCTGTGTGAGAGAGAGTATCTGAGTATGTTTGAGAGAGGGTGAGATTCCCTGTGTGTGTTCAGAGTCCCTGAGTATGTTTGAGAGAGAGAGAGAGCCCCTGAGTCTGTGTGTTCGTGAGAGAGAGTCCCTGAGTCTGTGTGTGAGAGAGAGAGAGATTCCCTGAGTCTGTGTGTGTGAGAGAGAGAGAGAGAGTCCCTGAGTCTGTGTGTGTGTTTGAGAGAGAGAGTCCCTATGTGTGTGTTCGTGAGAGAGAGAGTCCCTCAGTCTGTGTGTGAGAGAGAGAGTCCCTGAGTCTGTCTGAGAGCGAGAGTCCCTGAGTCTGTGTGAGTGTCCCTGAGTCTGTGTGAGAGAGGCCCTGAGTCTGTTTGTGCGTGAGAGAGAGAGTCACTGAGTCTGTCTGTGCGTGAGAGAGAGTCACCGAGTCTGTGTGTGCGTGAGAGAGAGTCCCTGAGTCTGTGTGTGTGTGAGAGACAGAGTCTCTGAGTCTTTGTGATAGAGAGAGTCCCTGAGTCTGTCTGAGAGAATGGTCCCTGAGTCTGTGTGAGACAGAGTCCATGAGTCTGTGTGAAGGAGAGAGAGTCCCTGAGTATGTGTGAGAGAATGTCTCTGAGTTTGTGTGTGAGAGAGTCCCTGAGTCTGTGTGTTCATGAGAGAGATTCCCTGAGTCTGTGTGTGTGAGAGAGTCCCTGAGTCTGTGTGTGTGAGAGAGTCCCTGAGTCTGTGTGTGTGAGAGTGAGTCACTGAGTCTGTGTGTGTGTGAGAGAGAGTCCCTGAGTCTGTGAGATAGAGACAGTCCCTGAGTCTGTGTGTGTGTGTGAGAGAGAGAGTCCCTGTGTAGGTGTGAGGGAGAGAGAGTCCGAGAGTATGTGTGAGAGAGAGAGAGAGAGAGAGTCCCTGAGTCTGTCTGTGTGAGAGTGAGAGATTTCCTGAGTCTGTGAGAGAGAGAGTCCCTGAGTATGTTTGAAAGAAAGAGAGAGAGAGTCCCTGAGTCTGTGTGTGAGAGAGATAGTCCCTGTGTCTGTGTTTGAGAGAGAGAGTTCCTGAGCCTGTGTGTGAGAGAGAGATAGTCCCTGTGTCTGTGTGAGAGAGAGAGAGAGTCCCTGAGCCTGTGTGTGAGAGAGACAGTCCCTGAGTCTGTGTGTGTGAAAGACAGTGCCTGAGTCTGCCTCTGTGAGAGAGAGAGAGCCTGATTCTGTGAGAGAGAGAGTCCCTGAGTCTGTGTGAGAGAGAGAGAGAGTCCCTGAGTCTGTGTGAGAGAGAGAGAATCCCTGAGTCTGTGTGAGAGAGAAATTCCCTGAGTCTTTGTGTCACAGAGAGTATATGAGTATGTTTGAGAGAGAGAGATTCCCTGTATCTGTGTGTGTGAGAGTCCGTGAGTATGTGTTTTCGTGAGAGAGAGATTCCCTGAGTGTGTTTGTGAGTGAAAGAGAGAGAGAGACCCTGAGTCTGTGTGTGAGAGAACGAGTCACTGTGTCTGTGTATGTGAGAGAGAGGCCCTGAGTCTGTCTGAGAGAGAGAGAGTCGCTGATTCTTTGTGAGAGAGAGAGTCCCTGAGTCTGTGTATGTGAGAGAGAGAGTCCCTGAGTGTGTGTGTGCGAGAGAGACCCTGAGTCTGTGTGAGAGATAGTATCTGAGTATGTTTGAGAGGGTGAGATTCCCTGAGTCTGTGTGTGTTCAGAGTCCCTGAGTATGTTTGAGAGAGAGAGAGAGTCCCTGAGTCTGTGTGTTCGTGAGAGAGAGTCCCTGAGTCTGTGTGTGAGGGAGAGAGAGATTCCCTGAGTCTGTGTGTGTGTGAGAGAGAGAGAGAGTCCCTGAGACTGTGTGAGAGAGAGTCCCTGAGTCTGTGTGAGAGAGAGTCCCTGAGTCTTTGTGAGGGAGAGAGAGTCCCTGAGTTTGTGTGAGAGAGAGAGTCACTGAGTCTGTGTGAGTGAGAGGGAGAGATTTCCTGAGTAGTTGAGAGAGAGAGAGAGAGGGTCCCTGAGTCTGTGTGAGAGAGAGAGAGAGAGTCCCTGAGTCTGTGTGAGAGAGAGAGAGTCCCTGAGTCTGTGTGAGAGAGAGAGAGTCCCTGAGTCTGAGTGTGTGTGAGAGAGAGAGAGAGTCCCTGAGTCTGTGTGTCTGAGAGAGAGAGAGTCCCTGAGTCTGTGTGAGAGAGAGTCCCTGAGTCTGTGTGAGAGAGAGTCCCTGTGTCTGTGTGAAGGAGAGAGAGTCCCTGAGTTTGTGTGAGAGAGTCACTGAGTCTGTGTGAGTGAGAGGGAGAGATTTCCTGAGTAGTTGAGAGAGAACGAGAGAGCGTACCTGAGTCTGTGTGAGAGAGAGAGAGAGAGTCCCTCAGTCTGTGTGAGAGAGAGAGAGAGAGTCCCTGAGTCTGTGTGAGAGAGAGAGATAGTCCCTGTGTCTGTGTGTGAGAAAGAGAGAGTCCCTGGGTCAGTATGTGAGAGAGGGAGAGAGTTCCTGAGTCTGTGAGAGAGAGAGAGTCCCTGAGTGTGTTTGTGAGTGAAAGAGAGAGAGAGTCCCTGAGTCTGTGTGTGTGAGAGAGAGTCCCTGAGTCTGAGTGTGTGTGAGAGAGAGAGAGAGTCCCTGAGTCTGTGTGTGTGAGAGAGAGAGATTCCCTGAGGCTGTGTGACAGAGTGAGTCCCTGTGTCTGTGTGTGTGAGAGAGAGAGTCCCTGTGTCTGTGTGTATGAGAGAAAGTTCCTGAGTCTGTGTGTGAGAGAGAGAGAGAGAGTCCCTGAGCCTGTGTGTGAGAGAGTCCCTGAGCCTGTGTGTGAGAGAGAGTCCCTGAGCCTGTGTGTGAGAGAGAGTGCCTGCGTCTGTGAGAGAGAGAGAGTGTCCCTGAGTCATTGTGAGAGAGAGAGAGAGTCCCTGAGTCTGTGTGTGTGAGAGAGAGTCCCTGAGTCTGTGTGAGAGAGATAGAGAGTCCCTGATTCTGTGTGTGAGAGAGAGATAGTCCCTGAGTCTGTGTGTGAGAGAGTGCCTGAGTCTGTGTGTGAGAGAGAGTGCCTGAGTCTGTGTGAGAGAGAGAGAGAGTCCCTGATTCTTTCTGAGAGAGAGAGTCCCTGAGTCTGTGTGTGTGAGAGAGAGAGTCCCTGAGTCTGTGTGTGAGAGAGAGTGCCTGCGTCTGTGTGAGAGAGAGTCCCTGAGTCATTGTGAGAGAGAGAGAGAGAGTCCCTGAGTCTGTGTGAGAGAGAACGAGTCCCTGAGTCTGTGTATGTGAGAGAGAGTCCCTGAGTCTGTGTGAGAGAGAGAGTCGCTGATTCTTTGTGAGAGAGAGAGAGTCCCTGAGTCTGTGTATGTGAGAGAGAGAGTCCCTAAGTCTGTGTGTGGGAGAGAGACCCTGAGTCTGTGTGAGAGAGAGTATCTGAGTATGTTTGAGAGAGGGTGAGATTCCCTGAGTCTGTGTGTGTTCAGAGTCCCTGAGTATGTTTGAGAGAGAGAGAGAGTCCCTGAGTCTGTGTGTTCGTGAGAGAGAGTCCCTGAGTCTGTGTGTGAGAGAGAGAGGGATTCCCTGAGTCTGTGTGTGTGAGAGAGAGAGTCAGTGAGTCTGTGTGTGGGAGAGGGAGAGATTTCCTGAGTAGTTGAGAGAGAGAGAGCATCCCTGAGTCTGTGTGAGAGAGAGAGAGAGAGAGTCCCTGAGTCTGTGTGAGAGAGAGAGAGAGAGTCCCTGTGTCTGTGTGTGAGAAAGAGAGAGTCCCTGGATCAGTATGTGAGCGAGGGAGAGAGTTCCTGAGTCTGTGAGAGAGAGAGAGTCCCTGAGTGTGTTTGTGAGTGAAAGAGATAGAGAGTCCCTGAGTCTGTGTGTGTGAGAGAGAGAGAGTCCCTGAGTCTGAGTGTGTGTGAGAGAGAGAGAGAGTCCCTGAGTCTGTGTGTGAGAGAGAGAGAGATTCCCTGAGTCTGTGTGTGAGAGATAGTCCCTGAGTCTGTGTGTGAGAGAGTGCCTGAGTCTGTGTGTGAGAGAGAGTGCCTGAGTCTGTGTGAGAGAGAGAGAGAGTCCCTGATTCTTTCTGAGAGAGAGAGTCCCTGAGTCTGTGTGTGTGAGAGAGAGAGTCCCTGAGTCTGTGTGTGAGAGAGAGTGCCTGCGTCTGTGTGAGAGAGAGTCCCTGAGTCATTGTGAGAGAGAGAGAGAGAGTCCCTGAGTCTGTGTGTGAGAGAACGAGTCACTGAGTCTGTGTATGTGAGAGAGAGTCCCTGAGTCTGTGTGAGAGAGAGAGTCGCTGATTCTTTGTGAGAGAGAGAGTCCCTGAGTCTGTGTGTGTGAGAGAGAGAGTCCCTGAGTTTGTGTGAGAGAGAGAGTCACTGAGTCTGTGTGAGTGAGAGGGAGAGATTTCCTGAGTAGTTGAGAGAGAGAGAGAGAGGGTCCCTGAGTCTGTGTGAGAGAGAGAGAGAGAGTCCCTGAGTCTGTGTGAGAGAGAGAGAGTCCCTGAGTCTGTGTGAGAGAGAGAGAGTCCCTGAGTCTGAGTGTGTGTGAGAGAGAGAGAGAGTCCCTGAGTCTGTGTGTCTGAGAGAGAGAGAGTCCCTGAGTCTGTGTGAGAGAGAGTCCCTGAGTCTGTGTGAGAGAGAGTCCCTGTGTCTGTGTGAAGGAGAGAGAGTCCCTGAGTTTGTGTGAGAGAGTCACTGAGTCTGTGTGAGTGAGAGGGAGAGATTTCCTGAGTAGTTGAGAGAGAACGAGAGAGCGTACCTGAGTCTGTGTGAGAGAGAGAGAGAGAGTCCCTCAGTCTGTGTGAGAGAGAGAGAGAGAGTCCCTGAGTCTGTGTGAGAGAGAGAGATAGTCCCTGTGTCTGTGTGTGAGAAAGAGAGAGTCCCTGGGTCAGTATGTGAGAGAGGGAGAGAGTTCCTGAGTCTGTGAGAGAGAGAGAGTCCCTGAGTGTGTTTGTGAGTGAAAGAGAGAGAGAGTCCCTGAGTCTGTGTGTGTGAGAGAGAGTCCCTGAGTCTGAGTGTGTGTGAGAGAGACAGAGAGTCCCTGAGTCTGTGTGTGTGAGAGAGAGAGATTCCCTGAGGCTGTGTGACAGAGTGAGTCCCTGTGTCTGTGTGTGTGAGAGAGAGAGTCCCTGTGTCTGTGTGTGTGAGAGAAAGTTCCTGAGTCTGTGTGTGAGAGAGAGAGAGAGAGTCCCTGAGCCTGTGTGTGAGAGAGTCCCTGAGCCTGTGTGTGAGAGAGAGTCCCTGAGCCTGTGTGTGAGAGAGAGTGCCTGCGTCTGTGAGAGAGAGAGAGTGTCCCTGAGTCATTGTGAGAGAGAGAGAGAGTCCCTGAGTCTGTGTGTGTGAGAGAGAGTCCCTGAGTCTGTGTGAGAGAGATAGAGAGTCCCTGATTCTGTGTGTGAGAGAGAGATAGTCCCTGAGTCTGTGTGTGAGAGAGTGCCTGAGTCTGTGTGTGAGAGAGAGTGCCTGAGTCTGTGTGAGAGAGAGAGAGAGTCCCTGATTCTTTCTGAGAGAGAGAGTCCCTGAGTCTGTGTGTGTGAGAGAGAGAGTCCCTGAGTCTGTGTGTGAGAGAGAGTGCCTGCGTCTGTGTGAGAGAGATTCCCTGAGTCATTGTGAGAGAGAGAGAGAGAGTCCCTGAGTCTGTGTGAGAGAGAAGGAGTCCCTGAGTCTGTGTATGTGAGAGAGAGTCCCTGAGTCTGTGTGAGAGAGAGAGTCGCTGATTCTTTGTGAGAGAGAGAGAGTCCCTGAGTCTGTGTATGTGAGAGAGAGAGTCCCTAAGTCTGTGTGTGAGAGAGAGACCCTGAGTCTGTGTGAGAGAGATTATCTGAGTATGTTTGAGAGAGGGTGAGATTCCCTGAGTCTGTGTGTGTTCAGAGTCCCTGAGTATGTTTGAGAGAGAGAGAGAGTCCCTGAGTCTGTGTGTTCGTGAGAGAGAGTCCCTGAGTCTGTGTGTGAGAGAGAGAGGGATTCCCTGAGTCTGTGTGTGTGAGAGAGAGTCAGTGAGTCTGTGTGTGTGAGAGGGAGAGATTTCCTGAGTAGTTGAGAGAGAGAGAGCATCCCTGAGTCTGTGTGTGAGAGAGAGAGAGAGAGAGTCCCTGTGTCTGTGTGAGAGAGAGAGAGAGAGTCCCTGTGTCTGTGTGTGAGAAAGAGAGAGTCCCTGGGTCAGTATGTGAGAGAGGGAGAGAGTTCCTGAGTCTGTGAGAGAGAGAGAGTCCCTGAGTGTGTTTGTGAGTGAAAGAGATAGAGAGTCCCTGAGTCTGTGTGTGTGAGAGAGAGAGAGTCCCTGAGTCTGAGTGTGTGTGAGAGAGAGAGAGAGTCCCTGAGTCTGTGTGTGAGAGAGAGAGATTCCCTGAGTCTGTGTGTGAGAGATAGTCCCTGAGTCTGTGTGTGAGAGAGTGCCTGAGTCTGTGTGTGAGAGAGAGTGCCTGAGTCTGTGTGAGAGAGAGAGAGAGTCCCTGATTCTTTCTGAGAGAGAGAGTCCCTGAGTCTGTGTGTGTGAGAGAGAGAGTCCCTGAGTCTGTGTGTGAGAGAGAGTGCCTGCGTCTGTGTGAGAGAGAGTCCCTGAGTCATTGTGAGAGAGAGAGAGAGAGTCCCTGAGTCTGTGTGTGAGAGAACGAGTCACTGAGTCTGTGTATGTGAGAGAGAGTCCCTGAGTCTGTGTGAGAGAGAGAGTCGCTGATTCTTTGTGAGAGAGAGAGTCTCTGAGTCTGTGTGTGTGAGAGAGAGAGTCCCTGAGTCTGTGTGTGAGAGAGAGACCCTGAGTCTGTGTGAGAGAGAGTATCTGAGTATGTTTGAGAGAGGGTGAGATTCCCTGTGTGTGTTCAGAGTCCCTGAGTATGTTTGAGAGAGAGAGAGAGCCCCTGAGTCTGTGTGTTCGTGAGAGAGAGTCCCTGAGTCTGTGTGTGAGAGAGAGAGAGATTCCCTGAGTCTGTGTGTGTGAGAGAGAGAGAGAGAGTCCCTGAGTCTGTGTGTGTGTTTGAGAGAGAGAGTCCCTATGTGTGTGTTCGTGAGAGAGAGAGTCCCTCAGTCTGTGTGTGAGAGAGAGAGTCCCTGAGTCTGTCTGAGAGCGAGAGTCCCTGAGTCTGTGTGAGTGTCCCTGAGTCTGTGTGAGAGAGGCCCTGAGTCTGTTTGTGCGTGAGAGAGAGAGTCACTGAGTCTGTCTGTGCGTGAGAGAGAGTCACCGAGTCTGTGTGTGCGTGAGAGAGAGTCCCTGAGTCTGTGTGTGTGTGAGAGACAGAGTCTCTGAGTCTTTGTGATAGAGAGAGTCCCTGAGTCTGTCTGAGAGAATGGTCCCTGAGTCTGTGTGAGACAGAGTCCATGAGTCTGTGTGAAGGAGAGAGAGTCCCTGAGTATGTGTGAGAGAATGTCTCTGAGTTTGTGTGTGAGAGAGTCCCTGAGTCTGTGTGTTCATGAGAGAGATTCCCTGAGTCTGTGTGTGTGAGAGAGTCCCTGAGTCTGTGTGTGTGAGAGAGTCCCTGAGTCTGTGTGTGTGTGAGTGAGTCACTGAGTCTGTGTGTGTGTGAGAGAGAGTCCCTGAGTCTGTGAGATAGAGACAGTCCCTGAGTCTGTGTGTGTGTGTGAGAGAGAGAGTCCCTGTGTAGGTGTGAGGGAGAGAGAGTCCGAGAGTATGTGTGTGAGAGAGAGGGAGAGAGAGTCCCTGAGTCTGTCTGTGTGAGAGTGAGAGATTTCCTGAGTCTGTGAGAGAGAGAGTCCCTGAGTATGTTTGAAAGAAAGAGAGAGAGAGTCCCTGAGTCTGTGTGTGAGAGAGATAGTCCCTGTGTCTGTGTTTGAGAGAGAGAGTTCCTGAGCCTGTGTGTGAGAGAGAGATAGTCCCTGTGTCTGTGTGAGAGAGAGAGAGAGTCCCTGAGCCTGTGTGTGAGAGAGACAGTCCCTGAGTCTGTGTGTGTGAAAGACAGTGCCTGAGTCTGCCTCTGTGAGAGAGAGAGAGCCTGATTCTGTGAGAGAGAGAGTCCCTGAGTCTGTGTGAGAGAGAGAGAGAGTCCCTGAGTCTGTGTGAGAGAGAGAGAATCCCTGAGTCTGTGTGAGAGAGAAATTCCCTGAGTCTTTGTGTCACAGAGAGTATATGAGTATGTTTGAGAGAGAGAGATTCCCTGTATCTGTGTGTGTGAGAGTCCGTGAGTATGTGTTTTCGTGAGAGAGAGATTCCCTGAGTCTGTGTGTGAGAGAGAGTCCCTGAGTCTGTGTGTGTGAGAGAGAGAAAGTCCCTGAGTCTGTGTGAGAGAAAGAGAGAGAGAGTCCCTGATTCTGTGTGTGAGAGATAGTCCCTGAGTCTGTGTGTGAGAGAGTGCCTGAGTCTGTGTGTGAGAGAGAGTGCCTGAGTCTGTGTGAGAGAGAGAGAGAGTCCCTGATTCTTTCTGAGAGAGAGAGTCCCTGAGTCTGTGTGTGTGAGAGAGAGAGTCCCTGAGTCTGTGTGTGAGAGAGAGTGCCTGCGTCTGTGTGAGAGAGAGTCCCTGAGTCATTGTGAGAGAGAGAGAGTCCCTGAGTCTGTGTGTGAGAGAACGAGTCACTGAGTCTGTGTATGTGAGAGAGAGTCCCTGTGTCTGTGTGAGAGAGAGAGTCGCTGATTCTTTGTGAGAGAGAGAGTCCCTGAGTCTGTGTGTGTGAGAGAGAGAGTCCCTGAGTCTGTGTGTGAGAGAGAGACCCTGAGTCTGTGTGAGAGAGAGTATCTGAGTATGTTTGAGAGAGGGTGAGATTCCCTGAGTCTGTGTGTGTTCAGAGTCCCTGAGTATGTTTGAGAGAGAGAGAGAGCCCCTGAGTCTGTGTGTTCGTGAGAGAAAGTCCCTGAGTCTGTGTGTGAGAGAGAGAGAGATTCCCTGAGTCTGTGTGTGTGAGAGAGAGAGAGAGATTCCCTGAGTCTGTGTGTGTGTGAGAGAGAGAGAGTCCCTGAGTCTGTGTGTGTGTTTGAGAGAGAGAGTCCCTATGTGTGTGTTCGTGAGAGAGAGAGTCCCTCAGTCTGTGTGTGAGAGAGAGAGTCCCTGAGTCTGTCTGAGAGAGAGAGAGTCGCTGATTCTTTGTGAGAGAGAGAGTCCCTGAGTCTGTGTATGTGAGAGAGAGAGTCCCTGAGTGTGTGTGTGCGAGAGAGACCCTGAGTCTGTGTGAGAGATAGTATCTGAGTATGTTTGAGAGGGTGAGATTCCCTGAGTCTGTGTGTGTTCAGAGTCCCTGAGTATGTTTGAGAGAGAGAGAGAGTCCCTGAGTCTGTGTGTTCGTGAGAGAGAGTCCCTGAGTCTGTGTGTGAGGGAGAGAGGGATTCCCTGAGTCTGTGTGTGTGTGAGAGAGAGAGAGAGTCCCTGAGACTGTGTGAGAGAGAGTCCCTGAGTCTGTGTGAGAGAGAGTCCCTGAGTCTTTGTGAGGGAGAGAGAGTCCCTGAGTTTGTGTGAGAGAGAGAGTCACTGAGTCTGTGTGAGTGAGAGGGAGAGATTTCCTGAGTAGTTGAGAGAGAGAGAGAGAGGGTCCCTGAGTCTGTGTGAGAGAGAGAGAGAGAGTCCCTGAGTCTGTGTGAGAGAGAGAGAGTCCCTGAGTCTGTGTGAGAGAGAGAGAGTCCCTGAGTCTGAGTGTGTGTGAGAGAGAGAGAGAGTCCCTGAGTCTGTGTGTCTGAGAGAGAGAGAGTCCCTGAGTCTGTGTGAGAGAGAGTCCCTGAGTCTGTGTGAGAGAGAGTCCCTGTGTCTGTGTGAAGGAGAGAGAGTCCCTGAGTTTGTGTGAGAGAGTCACTGAGTCTGTGTGAGTGAGAGGGAGAGATTTCCTGAGTAGTTGAGAGAGAACGAGAGAGCGTACCTGAGTCTGTGTGAGAGAGAGAGAGAGAGTCCCTCAGTCTGTGTGAGAGAGAGAGAGAGAGTCCCTGAGTCTGTGTGAGAGAGAGAGATAGTCCCAGTGTCTGTGTGTGAGAAAGAGAGAGTCCCTGGGTCAGTATGTGAGAGAGGGAGAGAGTTCCTGAGTCTGTGAGAGAGAGAGAGTCCCTGAGTGTGTTTGTGAGTGAAAGAGAGAGAGAGTCCCTGAGTCTGTGTGTGTGAGAGAGAGTCCCTGAGTCTGTGTGTGAGAGAGAGAGAGAGTCCCTGAGTCTGTGTGTGTGAGAGAGAGAGATTCCCTGAGGCTGTGTGACAGAGTGAGTCCCTGTGTCTGTGTGTGTGAGAGAGAGAGTCCCTGTGTCTGTGTGTATGAGAGAAAGTTCCTGAGTCTGTGTGTGAGAGAGAGAGAGAGAGTCCCTGAGCCTGTGTGTGAGAGAGTCCCTGAGCCTGTGTGTGGGAGAGAGTCCCTGAGCCTGTGTGTGAGAGAGAGTGCCCGCGTCTGTGAGAGAGAGAGAGTGTCCCTGAGTCATTGTGAGAGAGAGAGAGAGTCCCTGAGTCTGTGTGTGTGAGAGAGAGTCCCTGAGTCTGTGTGAGAGAGATAGAGAGTCCCTGATTCTGTGTGTGAGAGAGAGATAGTCCCTGAGTCTGTGTGTGAGAGAGTGCCTGAGTCTGTGTGTGAGAGAGAGTGCCTGAGTCTGTGTGAGAGAGAGAGAGAGTCCCTGATTCTTTCTGAGAGAGAGAGTCCCTGAGTCTGTGTGTGTGAGAGAGAGAGTCCCTGAGTCTGTGTGTGAGAGAGAGTGCCTGCGTCTGTGTGAGAGAGAGTCCCTGAGTCATTGTGAGAGAGAGAGAGAGAGTCCCTGAGTCTGTGTGAGAGAGAACGAGTCCCTGAGTCTGTGTATGTGAGAGAGAGTCCCTGAGTCTGTGTGAGAGAGAGAGTCGCTGATTCTTTGTGAGAGAGAGAGAGTCCCTGAGTCTGTGTATGTGAGAGAGAGAGTCCCTAAGTCTGTGTGTGAGAGAGAGACCCTGAGTCTGTGTGAGAGAGAGTATCTGAGTATGTTTGAGAGAGGGTGAGATTCCCTGAGTCTGTGTGTGTTCAGAGTCCCTGAGTATGTTTGAGAGAGAGAGAGAGTCCCTGAGTCTGTGTGTTCGTGAGAGAGAGTCCCTGAGTCTGTGTGTGAGAGAGAGAGGGATTCCCTGAGTCTGTGTGTGTGAGAGAGAGTCAGTGAGTCTGTGTGTGTGAGAGGGAGAGATTTCCTGAGTAGTTGAGAGAGAGAGAGCATCCCTGAGTCTGTGTGAGAGAGAGAGAGAGAGAGTCCCTGAGTCTGTGTGAGAGAGAGAGAGAGAGTCCCTGTGTCTGTGTGTGAGAAAGAGAGAGTCCCTGGGTCAGTATGTGAGAGAGGGAGAGAGTTCCTGAGTCTGTGAGAGAGAGAGAGTCCCTGAGTGTGTTTGTGAGTGAAAGAGATAGAGAGTCCCTGAGTCTGTGTGTGTGAGAGAGAGAGTCCCTGAGTCTGAGTGTGTGTGAGAGAGAGAGAGAGTCCCTGAGTCTGTGTGTGAGAGAGAGAGAGATTCCCTGAGTCTGTGTGTGAGAGATAGTCCCTGAGTCTGTGTGTGAGAGAGTGCCTGAGTCTGTGTGTGAGAGAGAGTGCCTGAGTCTGTGTGAGAGAGAGAGAGAGTCCCTGATTCTTTCTGAGAGAGAGAGTCCCTGAGTCTGTGTGTGTGAGAGAGAGAGTCCCTGAGTCTGTGTGTGAGAGAGAGTGCCTGCGTCTGTGTGAGAGAGAGTCCCTGAGTCATTGTGAGAGAGAGAGAGTCCCTGAGTCTGTGTGTGAGAGAACGAGTCACTGAGTCTGTGTATGTGAGAGAGAGTCCCTGAGTCTGTGTGAGAGAGAGAGTCGCTGATTCTTTGTGAGAGAGAGAGTCCCTGAGTCTGTGTGTGTGAGAGAGAGAGTCCCTGAGTCTGTGTGTGAGAGAGAGACCCTGAGTCTGTGTGAGAGAGAGTATCTGAGTATGTTTAAGAGAGGGTGAGATTCCCTGTGTGTGTTCAGAGTCCCTGAGTATGTTTGAGAGAGAGAGAGAGCCCCTGAGTCTGTGTGTTCGTGAGAGAGAGTCCCTGAGTCTGTGTGTGAGAGAGAGAGGGATTCCCTGAGTCTGTGTGTGTGAGAGAGAGAGAGAGAGTCCCTGAGTCTGTGTGTGTGTTTGAGAGAGAGAGTCCCTATGTGTGTGTTCGTGAGAGAGAGAGTCCCTCAGTCTGTGTGTGAGAGAGAGAGTCCCTGAGTCTGTCTGAGAGCGAGAGTCCCTGAGTCTGTGTGAGTGTCCCTGAGTCTGTGTGAGAGAGGCCCTGAGTCTGTTTGTGCGTGAGAGAGAGAGTCACTGAGTCTGTCTGTGAGTGAGAGAGAGTCACCGAGTCTGTGTTTGCGTGAGAGAGAGAGTCCCTGAGTCTGTGTGTGTGTGAGAGACAGAGTCTCTGAGTCTTTGTGATAGAGAGAGTCCCTGAGTCTGTCTGAGAGAATGGTCCCTGAGTCTGTGTGAGACAGAGTCCCTGAGTCTGTGTGAAGGAGAGAGAGTCCCTGAGTATGTGCGAGAGAATGTCTCTGAGTTTGTGTGTGAGAGAGTCCCTGAGTCTGTGTGTTCATGAGAGAGATTCCCTGAGTCTGTGTGTGTGAGAGAGTCCCTGAGTCTGTGTGTGTGAGAGAGTCCCTGAGTCTGTGTGTGTGTGAGTGAGTCACTGAGTCTGTGTGTATGTGAGAGAGAGTCCCTGAGTCTGTGAGATAGAGACAGTCCCTGAGTCTGTGTGTGTGTGTGAGAGTGAGAGTCCCTGTGTAGGTGTGAGGGAGAGAGAGTCCGAGAGTATGTGTGTGAGAGAGAGAGAGAGAGAGTCCCTGAGTCTGTCTGTGTGAGAGTGAGAGATTTCCTGAGTCTGTGAGAGAGAGAGAGTCCCTGAGTATGTTTGAAAGAAAGAGAGAGAGAGTCCCTGAGTCTGTGTGTGAGAGAGATAGTCCCTGTGTCTGTGTTAGAGAGAGAGAGAGTTCCTGAGCCTGTGTGTGAGAGAGAGATAGTCCCTGTGTCTGTGTGAGAGAGAGAGAGAGTCCCTGAGCCTGTGTGTGAGAGAGACAGTCCCTGAGTCTGTGTGTGTGAAAGACAGTGCCTGAGTCTGCCTCTGTGAGAGAGAGAGAGCCTGATTCTGTGAGAGAGAGAGTCCCTGAGTCTGTGTGAGAGAGAGAGAGAGTCCCTGAGTCTGTGTGAGAGAGAGAGAATCCCTGAGTCTGTGTGAGAGAGAAATTCCCTGAGTCTTTGTGTCACAGAGAGTATATGAGTATGTTTGAGAGAGAGAGATTCCCTGTATCTGTGTGTGTGAGAGTCCGTGAGTATGTGTTTTCGTGAGAGAGAGATTCCCTGAGTCTGTGTGTGAGAGAGAGTCCCTGAGTCTGTGTGTGTGAGAGAGAGAAAGTCCCTGAGTCTGTGTGAGAGAAAGAGAGAGAGAGTCCCTGATTCTGTGTGTGAGAGATAGTCCCTGAGTCTGTGTGTGAGAGAGTGCCTGAGTCTGTGTGTGAGAGAGAGTGCCTGAGTCTGTGTGAGAGAGAGAGAGAGTCCCTGATTCTTTCTGAGAGAGAGAGTCCCTGAGTCTGTGTGTGTGAGAGAGAGAGTCCCTGAGTCTGTGTGTGAGAGAGAGTGCCTGCGTCTGTGTGAGAGAGAGTCCCTGAGTCATTGTGAGAGAGAGAGAGTCCCTGAGTCTGTGTGTGAGAGAACGAGTCACTGAGTCTGTGTATGTGAGAGAGAGTCCCTGTGTCTGTGTGAGAGAGAGAGTCGCTGATTCTTTGTGAGAGAGAGAGTCCCTGAGTCTGTGTGTGTGAGAGAGAGAGTCCCTGAGTCTGTGTGTGAGAGAGAGACCCTGAGTCTGTGTGAGAGAGAGTATCTGAGTATGTTTGAGAGAGGGTGAGATTCCCTGAGTCTGTGTGTGTTCAGAGTCCCTGAGTATGTTTGAGAGAGAGAGAGAGCCCCTGAGTCTGTGTGTTCGTGAGAGAAAGTCCCTGAGTCTGTGTGTGAGAGAGAGAGAGATTCCCTGAGTCTGTGTGTGTGAGAGAGAGAGAGAGATTCCCTGAGTCTGTGTGTGTGTGAGAGAGAGAGAGTCCCTGAGTCTGTGTGTGTGTTTGAGAGAGAGAGTCCCTATGTGTGTGTTCGTGAGAGAGAGAGTCCCTCAGTCTGTGTGTGAGAGAGAGAGTCCCTGAGTCTGTCTGAGAGAGAGAGAGTCGCTGATTCTTTGTGAGAGAGAGAGTCCCTGAGTCTGTGTATGTGAGAGAGAGAGTCCCTGAGTGTGTGTGTGCGAGAGAGACCCTGAGTCTGTGTGAGAGATAGTATCTGAGTATGTTTGAGAGGGTGAGATTCCCTGAGTCTGTGTGTGTTCAGAGTCCCTGAGTATGTTTGAGAGAGAGAGAGAGTCCCTGAGTCTGTGTGTTCGTGAGAGAGAGTCCCTGAGTCTGTGTGTGAGGGAGAGAGAGATTCCCTGAGTCTGTGTGTGTTGTGAGAGAGAGAGAGAGTCCCTGAGACTGTGTGAGAGAGAGTCCCTGAGTCTGTGTGAGAGAGAGTCCCTGAGTCTTTGTGAGGGAGAGAGAGTCCCTGAGTTTGTGTGAGAGAGAGAGTCACTGAGTCTGTGTGAGTGAGAGGGAGAGATTTCCTGAGTAGTTGAAGAGAGAGAGAGAGAGGGTCCCTGAGTCTGTGTGAGAGAGAGAGAGAGAGTCCCTGAGTCTGTGTGAGAGAGAGAGAGTCCCTGAGTCTGTGTGAGAGAGAGAGAGTCCCTGAGTCTGAGTGTGTGTGAGAGAGAGAGAGAGTCCCTGAGTCTGTGTGTCTGAGAGAGAGAGAGTCCCTGAGTCTGTGTGAGAGAGAGTCCCTGAGTCTGTGTGAGAGAGAGTCCCTGTGTCTGTGTGAAGGAGAGAGAGTCCCTGAGTTTGTGTGAGAGAGTCACTGAGTCTGTGTGAGTGAGAGGGAGAGATTTCCTGAGTAGTTGAGAGAGAACGAGAGAGCGTACCTGAGTCTGTGTGAGAGAGAGAGAGAGAGTCCCTGAGTCTGTGTGAGAGAGAGAGATAGTCCCTGTGTCTGTGTGTGAGAAAGAGAGAGTCCCTGGGTCAGTATGTGAGAGAGGGAGAGAGTTCCTGAGTCTGTGAGAGAGAGAGAGTCCCTGAGTGTGTTTGTGAGTGAAAGAGAGAGAGAGTCCCTGAGTCTGTGTGTGTGAGAGAGAGTCCCTGAGTCTGAGTGTGTGTGAGAGAGAGAGAGAGTCCCTGAGTCTGTGTGTGTGAGAGAGAGAGATTCCCTGAGGCTGTGTGACAGAGTGAGTCCCTGTGTCTGTGTGTGTGAGAGAGAGAGTCCCTGTGTCTGTGTGTATGAGAGAAAGTTCCTGAGTCTGTGTGTGAGAGAGAGAGAGAGAGTCCCTGAGCCTGTGTGTGAGAGAGTCCCTGAGCCTGTGTGTGAGAGAGAGTCCCTGATTCTTTCTGAGAGAGGGAGTCCCTGAGTCTGTGTGTGTGTGAGAGAGAGAGTCCCTGAGTCTGTGTGTGAGAGAGAGTGCCTGCGTCTGTGTGAGAGAGAGTCCCTGAGTCATTGTGAGAGAGAGAGAGAGAGTCCCTGAGTCTGTGTGAGAGAGAACGAGTCCCTGAGTCTGTGTATGTGAGAGAGAGTCCCTGAGTCTGTGTGAGAGAGAGAGTCGCTGATTCTTTGTGAGAGAGAGAGAGTCCCTGAGTCTGTGTATGTGAGAGAGAGAGTCCCTAAGTCTGTGTGTGAGAGAGAGACCCTGAGTCTGTGTGAGAGAGAGTATCTGAGTATGTTTGAGAGAGGGTGAGATTCCCTGAGTCTGTGTGTGTTCAGAGTCCCTGAGTATGTTTGAGAGAGAGAGAGAGTCCCTGAGTCTGTGTGTTCGTGAGAGAGAGTCCCTGAGTCTGTGTGTGAGAGAGAGAGGGATTCCCTGAGTCTGTGTGTGTGAGAGAGAGTCAGTGAGTCTGTGTGTGTGAGAGGGAGAGATTTCCTGAGTAGTTGAGAGAGAGAGAGCATCCCTGAGTCTGTGTGAGAGAGAGAGAGAGAGAGTCCCTGAGTCTGTGTGAGAGAGAGAGAGAGAGAGTCCCTGTGTCTGTGTGTGAGAAAGAGAGAGTCCCTGGGTCAGTATGTGAGAGAGGGAGAGAGTTCCTGAGTCTGTGAGAGAGAGAGAGTCCCTGAGTGTGTTTGTGAGTGAAAGAGATAGAGAGTCCCTGAGTCTGTGTGTGTGAGAGAGAGAGAGTCCCTGAGTCTGAGTGTGTGTGAGAGAGAGAGAGAGTCCCTGAGTCTGTGTGTGAGAGAGAGAGAGATTCCCTGAGTCTGTGTGTGAGAGAGAGTGCCTGCGTCTGTGTGAGAGAGAGTCCCTGAGTCATTGTGAGAGAGAGAGAGAGAGTCCCTGAGTCTGTGTGAGAGAGAACGAGTCCCCTGAGTCTGTGTATGTGAGAGAGAGTCCCTGAGTCTGTGTGAGAGAGAGAGTCGCTGATTCTTTGTGAGAGAGAGAGAGTCCCTGAGTCTGTGTATGTGAGAGAGAGAGTCCCTAAGTCTGTGTGTGAGAGAGAGACCCTGAGTCTGTGTGACGAGAGAGTATCTGAGTATGTTTGAGAGAGGGTGAGATTCCCTGAGTCTGTGTGTGTTCAGAGTCCCTGAGTATGTTTGAGAGAGAGAGAGAGTCCCTGAGTCTGTGTGTTCGTGAGAGAGAGTCCCTGAGTCTGTGTGTGAGAGAGAGAGGGATTCCCTGAGTCTGTGTGTGTGAGAGAGAGTCAGTGAGTCTGTGTGTGTGAGAGGGAGAGATTTCCTGAGTAGTTGAGAGAGAGAGAGCATCCCTGAGTCTGTGTGAGAGAGAGAGAGAGAGAGTCCCTGAGTCTGTGTGAGAGAGAGAGAGAGAGTCCCTGTGTCTGTGTGTGAGAAAGAGAGAGTCCCTGGGTCAGTATGTGAGAGAGGGAGAGAGTTCCTGAGTCTGTGAGAGAGAGAGAGTCCCTGAGTGTGTTTGTGAGTGAAAGAGATAGAGAGTCCCTGAGTCTGTGTGTGTGAGAGAGAGAGAGTCCCTGAGTCTGAGTGTGTGTGAGAGAGAGAGAGAGTCCCTGAGTCTGTGTGTGAGAGAGAGAGAGATTCCCTGAGTCTGTGTGTGAGAGATAGTCCCTGAGTCTGTGTGTGAGAGAGTGCCTGAGTCTGTGTGTGAGAGAGAGTGCCTGAGTCTGTGTGAGAGAGAGAGAGAGTCCCTGATTCTTTCTGAGAGAGAGAGTCCCTGAGTCTGTGTGTGTGAGAGAGAGAGTCCCTGAGTCTGTGTGTGAGAGAGAGTGCCTGCGTCTGTGTGAGAGAGAGTCCCTGAGTCATTGTGAGAGAGAGAGAGTCCCTGAGTCTGTGTGTGAGAGAACGAGTCACTGAGTCTGTGTATGTGAGAGAGAGTCCCTGAGTCTGTGTGAGAGAGAGAGTCGCTGATTCTTTGTGAGAGAGAGAGTCCCTGAGTCTGTGTGTGTGAGAGAGAGAGTCCCTGAGTCTGTGTGTGAGAGAGAGACCCTGAGTCTGTGTGAGAGAGAGTATCTGAGTATGTTTAAGAGAGGGTGAGATTCCCTGTGTGTGTTCAGAGTCCCTGAGTATGTTTGAGAGAGAGAGAGAGCCCCTGAGTCTGTGTGTTCGTGAGAGAGAGTCCCTGAGTCTGTGTGTGAGAGAGAGAGGGATTCCCTGAGTCTGTGTGTGTGAGAGAGAGAGAGAGAGTCCCTGAGTCTGTGTGTGTGTTTGAGAGAGAGAGTCCCTATGTGTGTGTTCGTGAGAGAGAGAGTCCCTCAGTCTGTGTGTGAGAGAGAGAGTCCCTGAGTCTGTCTGAGAGCGAGAGTCCCTGAGTCTGTGTGAGTGTCCCTGAGTCTGTGTGAGAGAGGCCCTGAGTCTGTTTGTGCGTGAGAGAGAGAGTCACTGAGTCTGTCTGTGAGTGAGAGAGAGTCACCGAGTCTGTGTTTGCGTGAGAGAGAGAGTCCCTGAGTCTGTGTGTGTGTGAGAGACAGAGTCTCTGAGTCTTTGTGATAGAGAGAGTCCCTGAGTCTGTCTGAGAGAATGGTCCCTGAGTCTGTGTGAGACAGAGTCCCTGAGTCTGTGTGAAGGAGAGAGAGTCCCTGAGTCTGTGTGTGTGAGAGAGAGAGTCCCTGAGTCTGTGTGTGAGAGAGAGACCCTGAGTCTGTGTGAGAGAGAGTATCTGAGTATGTTTGAGAGAGGGTGAGATTCCCTGAGTCTGTGTGTGTTCAGAGTCCCTGAGTATGTTTGAGAGAGAGAGAGAGCCCCTGAGTCTGTGTGTTCGTGAGAGAAAGTCCCTGAGTCTGTGTGTGAGAGAGAGAGAGATTCCCTGAGTCTGTGTGTGTGAGAGAGAGAGAGAGATTCCCTGAGTCTGTGTGTGTGTGAGAGAGAGAGAGTCCCTGAGTCTGTGTGTGTGTTTGAGAGAGAGAGTCCCTATGTGTGTGTTCGTGAGAGAGAGAGTCCCTCAGTCTGTGTGTGAGAGAGAGAGTCCCTGAGTCTGTCTGAGAGAGAGAGAGTCGCTGATTCTTTGTGAGAGAGAGAGTCCCTGAGTCTGTGTATGTGAGAGAGAGAGTCCCTGAGTGTGTGTGTGCGAGAGAGACCCTGAGTCTGTGTGAGAGATAGTATCTGAGTATGTTTGAGAGGGTGAGATTCCCTGAGTCTGTGTGTGTTCAGAGTCCCTGAGTATGTTTGAGAGAGAGAGAGAGTCCCTGAGTCTGTGTGTTCGTGAGAGAGAGTCCCTGAGTCTGTGTGTGAGGGAGAGAGAGATTCCCTGAGTCTGTGTGTGTGTGAGAGAGAGAGAGAGTCCCTGAGACTGTGTGAGAGAGAGTCCCTGAGTCTGTGTGAGAGAGAGTCCCTGAGTCTTTGTGAGGGAGAGAGAGTCCCTGAGTTTGTGTGAGAGAGAGAGTCACTGAGTCTGTGTGAGTGAGAGGGAGAGATTTCCTGAGTAGTTGAGAGAGAGAGAGAGAGGGTCCCTGAGTCTGTGTGAGAGAGAGAGAGAGAGTCCCTGAGTCTGTGTGAGAGAGAGAGAGTCCCTGAGTCTGTGTGAGAGAGAGAGAGTCCCTGAGTCTGAGTGTGTGTGAGAGAGAGAGAGAGTCCCTGAGTCTGTGTGTCTGAGAGAGAGAGAGTCCCTGAGTCTGTGTGAGAGAGAGTCCCTGAGTCTGTGTGAGAGAGAGTCCCTGTGTCTGTGTGAAGGAGAGAGAGTCCCTGAGTTTGTGTGAGAGAGTCACTGAGTCTGTGTGAGTGAGAGGGAGAGATTTCCTGAGTAGTTGAGAGAGAACGAGAGAGCGTACCTGAGTCTGTGTGAGAGAGAGAGAGAGAGTCCCTGAGTCTGTGTGAGAGAGAGAGATAGTCCCTGTGTCTGTGTGTGAGAAAGAGAGAGTCCCTGGGTCAGTATGTGAGAGAGGGAGAGAGTTCCTGAGTCTGTGAGAGAGAGAGAGTCCCTGAGTGTGTTTGTGAGTGAAAGAGAGAGAGAGTCCCTGAGTCTGTGTGTGTGAGAGAGAGTCCCTGAGTCTGAGTGTGTGTGAGAGAGAGAGAGAGTCCCTGAGTCTGTGTGTGTGAGAGAGAGAGATTCCCTGAGGCTGTGTGACAGAGTGAGTCCCTGTGTCTGTGTGTGTGAGAGAGAGAGTCCCTGTGTCTGTGTGTATGAGAGAAAGTTCCTGAGTCTGTGTGTGAGAGAGAGAGAGAGAGTCCCTGAGCCTGTGTGTGAGAGAGTCCCTGAGCCTGTGTGTGAGAGAGAGTCCCTGATTCTTTCTGAGAGAGGGAGTCCCTGAGTCTGTGTGTGTGTGAGAGAGAGAGTCCCTGAGTCTGTGTGTGAGAGAGAGTGCCTGCGTCTGTGTGAGAGAGAGTCCCTGAGTCATTGTGAGAGAGAGAGAGAGAGTCCCTGAGTCTGTGTGAGAGAGAACGAGTCCCTGAGTCTGTGTATGTGAGAGAGAGTCCCTGAGTCTGTGTGAGAGAGAGAGTCGCTGATTCTTTGTGAGAGAGAGAGAGTCCCTGAGTCTGTGTATGTGAGAGAGAGAGTCCCTAAGTCTGTGTGTGAGAGAGAGACCCTGAGTCTGTGTGAGAGAGAGTATCTGAGTATGTTTGAGAGAGGGTGAGATTCCCTGAGTCTGTGTGTGTTCAGAGTCCCTGAGTATGTTTGAGAGAGAGAGAGAGTCCCTGAGTCTGTGTGTTCGTGAGAGAGAGTCCCTGAGTCTGTGTGTGAGAGAGAGAGGGATTCCCTGAGTCTGTGTGTGTGAGAGAGAGTCAGTGAGTCTGTGTGTGTGAGAGGGAGAGATTTCCTGAGTAGTTGAGAGAGAGAGAGCATCCCTGAGTCTGTGTGAGAGAGAGAGAGAGAGAGTCCCTGAGTCTGTGTGAGAGAGAGAGAGAGAGTCCCTGTGTCTGTGTGTGAGAAAGAGAGAGTCCCTGGGTCAGTATGTGAGAGAGGGAGAGAGTTCCTGAGTCTGTGAGAGAGAGAGAGTCCCTGAGTGTGTTTGTGAGTGAAAGAGATAGAGAGTCCCTGAGTCTGTGTGTGTGAGAGAGAGAGAGTCCCTGAGTCTGAGTGTGTGTGAGAGAGAGAGAGAGTCCCTGAGTCTGTGTGTGAGAGAGAGAGAGATTCCCTGAGTCTGTGTGTGAGAGATAGTCCCTGAGTCTGTGTGTGAGAGAGTGCCTGAGTCTGTGTGTGAGAGAGAGTGCCTGAGTCTGTGTGAGAGAGAGAGAGAGTCCCTGATTCTTTCTGAGAGAGAGAGTCCCTGAGTCTGTGTGTGTGAGAGAGAGAGTCCCTGAGTCTGTGTGTGAGAGAGAGTGCCTGCGTCTGTGTGAGAGAGAGTCCCTGAGTCATTGTGAGAGAGAGAGAGTCCCTGAGTCTGTGTGTGAGAGAACGAGTCACTGAGTCTGTGTATGTGAGAGAGAGTCCCTGAGTCTGTGTGAGAGAGAGAGTCGCTGATTCTTTGTGAGAGAGAGAGTCCCTGAGTCTGTGTGTGTGAGAGAGAGAGTCCCTGAGTCTGTGTGTGAGAGAGAGACCCTGAGTCTGTGTGAGAGAGAGTATCTGAGTATGTTTAAGAGAGGGTGAGATTCCCTGTGTGTGTTCAGAGTCCCTGAGTATGTTTGAGAGAGAGAGAGAGCCCCTGAGTCTGTGTGTTCGTGAGAGAGAGTCCCTGAGTCTGTGTGTGAGAGAGAGAGGGATTCCCTGAGTCTGTGTGTGTGAGAGAGAGAGAGAGAGTCCCTGAGTCTGTGTGTGTGTTTGAGAGAGAGAGTCCCTATGTGTGTGTTCGTGAGAGAGAGAGTCCCTCAGTCTGTGTGTGAGAGAGAGAGTCCCTGAGTCTGTCTGAGAGCGAGAGTCCCTGAGTCTGTGTGAGTGTCCCTGAGTCTGTGTGAGAGAGGCCCTGAGTCTGTTTGTGCGTGAGAGAGAGAGTCACTGAGTCTGTCTGTGAGTGAGAGAGAGTCACCGAGTCTGTGTTTGCGTGAGAGAGAGAGTCCCTGAGTCTGTGTGTGTGTGAGAGACAGAGTCTCTGAGTCTTTGTGATAGAGAGAGTCCCTGAGTCTGTCTGAGAGAATGGTCCCTGAGTCTGTGTGAGACAGAGTCCCTGAGTCTGTGTGAAGGAGAGAGAGTCCCTGAGTATGTGCGAGAGAATGTCTCTGAGTTTGTGTGTGAGAGAGTCCCTGAGTCTGTGTGTTCATGAGAGAGATTCCCTGAGTCTGTGTGTGTGAGAGAGTCCCTGAGTCTGTGTGTGTGAGAGAGTCCCTGAGTCTGTGTGTGTGTGAGTGAGTCACTGAGTCTGTGTGTATGTGAGAGAGAGTCCCTGAGTCTGTGAGATAGAGACAGTCCCTGAGTCTGTGTGTGTGTGTGAGAGTGAGAGTCCCTGTGTAGGTGTGAGGGAGAG
Organism: Isurus oxyrinchus; assembly: GCA_026770705.1. NCBI lineage: Eukaryota > Metazoa > Chordata > Chondrichthyes > Lamniformes > Lamnidae > Isurus > Isurus oxyrinchus. The sequence continues at coordinate 13,014,816 of JANJGN010000033.1, read as the reverse complement.
AGAGTCCGAGAGTATGTGTGTGAGAGAGAGAGAGAGAGAGTCCCTGAGTCTGTCTGTGTGAGAGTGAGAGATTTCCTGAGTCTGTGAGAGAGAGAGAGTCCCTGAGTATGTTTGAAAGAAAGAGAGAGAGAGTCCCTGAGTCTGTGTGTGAGAGAGATAGTCCCTGTGTCTGTGTTTGAGAGAGAGAGTTCCTGAGCCTGTGTGTGAGAGAGACAGTCCCTGAGTCTGTGTGTGTGAAAGACAGTGCCTGAGTCTGCCTCTGTGAGAGAGAGAGAGCCTGATTCTGTGAGAGAGAGAGTCCCTGAGTCTGTGTGAGAGAGAGAAAGAGTCCCTGAGTCTTTGTGAGAGAGAGAGAGAGAGTCCCTGAGTCTGTGCAAGAGAGAGAGAGAGTCCCTGAGTCTGTGTGAGAGAGAGAGAATCCCTGAGTCTGTGTGAGAGAGAAATTCCCTGAGTCTTTGTGTCACAGAGAGTATATGAGTATGTTTGAGAGAGAGAGATTCCCTGTATCTGTGTGTGTGAGAGTCCGTGAGTATGTGTTTTCGTGAGAGAGAGATTCCCTGAGTCTGTGTGTGAGAGAGAGTCCCTGAGTCTGTGTGTGTGAGAGAGAGAAAGTCCCTGAGTCTGTGTGAGAGAAAGAGAGAGAGAGTCCCTGATTCTGTGTGTGAGAGATAGTCCCTGAGTCTGTGTGTGAGAGAGTGCCTGAGTCTGTGTGTGAGAGAGAGTGCCTGAGTCTGTGTGAGAGAGAGAGAGAGTCCCTGATTCTTTCTGAGAGAGAGAGTCCCTGAGTCTGTGTGTGTGAGAGAGAGAGTCCCTGAGTCTGTGTGTGAGAGAGAGTGCCTGCGTCTGTGTGAGAGAGAGTCCCTGAGTCATTGTGAGAGAGAGAGAGTCCCTGAGTCTGTGTGTGAGAGAACGAGTCACTGAGTCTGTGTATGTGAGAGAGAGTCCCTGTGTCTGTGTGAGAGAGAGAGTCGCTGATTCTTTGTGAGAGAGAGAGTCCCTGAGTCTGTGTGTGTGAGAGAGAGAGTCCCTGAGTCTGTGTGTGAGAGAGAGACCCTGAGTCTGTGTGAGAGAGAGTATCTGAGTATGTTTGAGAGAGGGTGAGATTCCCTGAGTCTGTGTGTGTTCAGAGTCCCTGAGTATGTTTGAGAGAGAGAGAGAGCCCCTGAGTCTGTGTGTTCGTGAGAGAAAGTCCCTGAGTCTGTGTGTGAGAGAGAGAGAGATTCCCTGAGTCTGTGTGTGTGAGAGAGAGAGAGAGATTCCCTGAGTCTGTGTGTGTGTGAGAGAGAGAGAGTCCCTGAGTCTGTGTGTGTGTTTGAGAGAGAGAGTCCCTATGTGTGTGTTCGTGAGAGAGAGAGTCCCTCAGTCTGTGTGTGAGAGAGAGAGTCCCTGAGTCTGTCTGAGAGAGAGAGAGTCGCTGATTCTTTGTGAGAGAGAGAGTCCCTGAGTCTGTGTATGTGAGAGAGAGAGTCCCTGAGTGTGTGTGTGCGAGAGAGACCCTGAGTCTGTGTGAGAGATAGTATCTGAGTATGTTTGAGAGGGTGAGATTCCCTGAGTCTGTGTGTGTTCAGAGTCCCTGAGTATGTTTGAGAGAGAGAGAGAGTCCCTGAGTCTGTGTGTTCGTGAGAGAGAGTCCCTGAGTCTGTGTGTGAGGGAGAGAGAGATTCCCTGAGTCTGTGTGTGTGTGAGAGAGAGAGAGAGTCCCTGAGACTGTGTGAGAGAGAGTCCCTGAGTCTGTGTGAGAGAGAGTCCCTGAGTCTTTGTGAGGGAGAGAGAGTCCCTGAGTTTGTGTGAGAGAGAGAGTCACTGAGTCTGTGTGAGTGAGAGGGAGAGATTTCCTGAGTAGTTGAGAGAGAGAGAGAGAGGGTCCCTGAGTCTGTGTGAGAGAGAGAGAGAGAGTCCCTGAGTCTGTGTGAGAGAGAGAGAGTCCCTGAGTCTGTGTGAGAGAGAGAGAGTCCCTGAGTCTGAGTGTGTGTGAGAGAGAGAGAGAGTCCCTGAGTCTGTGTGTCTGAGAGAGAGAGAGTCCCTGAGTCTGTGTGAGAGAGAGTCCCTGAGTCTGTGTGAGAGAGAGTCCCTGTGTCTGTGTGAAGGAGAGAGAGTCCCTGAGTTTGTGTGAGAGAGTCACTGAGTCTGTGTGAGTGAGAGGGAGAGATTTCCTGAGTAGTTGAGAGAGAACGAGAGAGCGTACCTGAGTCTGTGTGAGAGAGAGAGAGAGAGTCCCTGAGTCTGTGTGAGAGAGAGAGATAGTCCCTGTGTCTGTGTGTGAGAAAGAGAGAGTCCCTGGGTCAGTATGTGAGAGAGGGAGAGAGTTCCTGAGTCTGTGAGAGAGAGAGAGTCCCTGAGTGTGTTTGTGAGTGAAAGAGAGAGAGAGTCCCTGAGTCTGTGTGTGTGAGAGAGAGTCCCTGAGTCTGAGTGTGTGTGAGAGAGAGAGAGAGTCCCTGAGTCTGTGTGTGTGAGAGAGAGAGATTCCCTGAGGCTGTGTGACAGAGTGAGTCCCTGTGTCTGTGTGTGTGAGAGAGAGAGTCCCTGTGTCTGTGTGTATGAGAGAAAGTTCCTGAGTCTGTGTGTGAGAGAGAGAGAGAGAGTCCCTGAGCCTGTGTGTGAGAGAGTCCCTGAGCCTGTGTGTGAGAGAGAGTCCCTGAGCCTGTGTGTGAGAGAGAGTGCCTGCGTCTGTGAGAGAGAGAGAGTGTCCCTGAGTCATTGTGAGAGAGAGAGAGAGTCCCTGAGTCTGTGTGTGTGAGAGAGAGTCCCTGAGTCTGTGTGAGAGAGATAGAGAGTCCCTGATTCTGTGTGTGAGAGAGAGATAGTCCCTGAGTCTGTGTGTGAGAGAGTGCCTGAGTCTGTGTGTGAGAGAGAGTGCCTGAGTCTGTGTGAGAGAGAGAGAGAGTCCCTGATTCTTTCTGAGAGAGAGAGTCCCTGAGTCTGTGTGTGTGAGAGAGAGAGTCCCTGAGTCTGTGTGTGAGAGAGAGTGCCTGCGTCTGTGTGAGAGAGAGTCCCTGAGTCATTGTGAGAGAGAGAGAGAGAGTCCCTGAGTCTGTGTGAGAGAGAACGAGTCCCTGAGTCTGTGTATGTGAGAGAGAGTCCCTGAGTCTGTGTGAGAGAGAGAGTCGCTGATTCTTTGTGAGAGAGAGAGAGTCCCTGAGTCTGTGTATGTGAGAGAGAGAGTCCCTAAGTCTGTGTGTGAGAGAGAGACCCTGAGTCTGTGTGAGAGAGAGTATCTGAGTATGTTTGAGAGAGGGTGAGATTCCCTGAGTCTGTGTGTGTTCAGAGTCCCTGAGTATGTTTGAGAGAGAGAGAGAGTCCCTGAGTCTGTGTGTTCGTGAGAGAGAGTCCCTGAGTCTGTGTGTGAGAGAGAGAGGGATTCCCTGAGTCTGTGTGTGTGAGAGAGAGTCAGTGAGTCTGTGTGTGTGAGAGGGAGAGATTTCCTGAGTAGTTGAGAGAGAGAGAGCATCCCTGAGTCTGTGTGAGAGAGAGAGAGAGAGAGTCCCTGAGTCTGTGTGAGAGAGAGAGAGAGAGTCCCTGTGTCTGTGTGTGAGAAAGAGAGAGTCCCTGGGTCAGTATGTGAGAGAGGGAGAGAGTTCCTGAGTCTGTGAGAGAGAGAGAGTCCCTGAGTGTGTTTGTGAGTGAAAGAGATAGAGAGTCCCTGAGTCTGTGTGTGTGAGAGAGAGAGAGTCCCTGAGTCTGAGTGTGTGTGAGAGAGAGAGAGAGTCCCTGAGTCTGTGTGTGAGAGAGAGAGAGATTCCCTGAGTCTGTGTGTGAGAGATAGTCCCTGAGTCTGTGTGTGAGAGAGTGCCTGAGTCTGTGTGTGAGAGAGAGTGCCTGAGTCTGTGTGAGAGAGAGAGAGAGTCCCTGATTCTTTCTGAGAGAGAGAGTCCCTGAGTCTGTGTGTGTGAGAGAGAGAGTCCCTGAGTCTGTGTGTGAGAGAGAGTGCCTGCGTCTGTGTGAGAGAGAGTCCCTGAGTCATTGTGAGAGAGAGAGAGAGAGTCCCTGAGTCTGTGTGTGAGAGAACGAGTCACTGAGTCTGTGTATGTGAGAGAGAGTCCCTGAGTCTGTGTGAGAGAGAGAGTCGCTGATTCTTTGTGAGAGAGAGAGTCCCTGAGTCTGTGTGTGTGAGAGAGAGAGTCCCTGAGTCTGTGTGTGAGAGAGAGACCCTGAGTCTGTGTGAGAGAGAGTATCTGAGTATGTTTAAGAGAGGGTGAGATTCCCTGTGTGTGTTCAGAGTCCCTGAGTATGTTTGAGAGAGAGAGAGAGCCCCTGAGTCTGTGTGTTCGTGAGAGAGAGTCCCTGAGTCTGTGTGTGAGAGAGAGAGGGATTCCCTGAGTCTGTGTGTGTGAGAGAGAGAGAGAGAGTCCCTGAGTCTGTGTGTGTGTTTGAGAGAGAGAGTCCCTATGTGTGTGTTCGTGAGAGAGAGAGTCCCTCAGTCTGTGTGTGAGAGAGAGAGTCCCTGAGTCTGTCTGAGAGCGAGAGTCCCTGAGTCTGTGTGAGTGTCCCTGAGTCTGTGTGAGAGAGGCCCTGAGTCTGTTTGTGCGTGAGAGAGAGAGTCACTGAGTCTGTCTGTGCGTGAGAGAGAGTCACCGAGTCTGTGTGTGCGTGAGAGAGAGAGTCCCTGAGTCTGTGTGTGTGTGAGAGACAGAGTCTCTGAGTCTTTGTGATAGAGAGAGTCCCTGAGTCTGTCTGAGAGAATGGTCCCTGAGTCTGTGTGAGACAGAGTCCCTGAGTCTGTGTGAAGGAGAGAGAGTCCCTGAGTATGTGTGAGAGAATGTCTCTGAGTTTGTGTGTGAGAGAGTCCCTGAGTCTGTGTGTTCATGAGAGAGATTCCCTGAGTCTGTGTGTGTGAGAGAGTCCCTGAGTCTTTGTGTGTGAGAGAGTCCCTGAGTCTGTGTGTGTGTGAGTGAGTCACTGAGTCTGTGTGTATGTGAGAGAGAGTCCCTGAGTCTGTGAGATAGAGACAGTCCCTGAGTCTGTGTGTGTGTGTGAGAGTGAGAGTCCCTGTGTAGGTGTGAGGGAGAGAGAGTCCGAGAGTATGTGTGTGAGAGAGAGAGAGAGAGAGTCCCTGAGTCTGTCTGTGTGAGAGTGAGAGATTTCCTGAGTCTGTGAGAGAGAGAGAGTCCCTGAGTATGTTTGAAAGAAAGAGAGAGAGAGTCCCTGAGTCTGTGTGTGAGAGAGATAGTCCCTGTGTCTGTGTTTGAGAGAGAGAGTTCCTGAGCCTGTGTGTGAGAGAGACAGTCCCTGAGTCTGTGTGTGTGAAAGACAGTGCCTGAGTCTGCCTCTGTGAGAGAGAGAGAGCCTGATTCTGTGAGAGAGAGAGTCCCTGAGTCTGTGTGAGAGAGAGAAAGAGTCCCTGAGTCTTTGTGAGAGAGAGAGAGAGAGTCCCTGAGTCTGTGCAAGAGAGAGAGAGAGTCCCTGAGTCTGTGTGAGAGAGAGAGAATCCCTGAGTCTGTGTGAGAGAGAAATTCCCTGAGTCTTTGTGTCACAGAGAGTATATGAGTATGTTTGAGAGAGAGATTCCCTGTATCTGTGTGTGTGAGAGTCCGTGAGTATGTGTTTTCGTGAGAGAGAGATTCCCTGAGTCTGTGTGTGAGAGAGAGTCCCTGAGTCTGTGTGTGTGAGAGAGAGAAAGTCCCTGAGTCTGTGTGAGAGAAAGAGAGAGAGTGTCCCTGATTCTGTGTGTGAGAGATAGTCCCTGAGTCTGTGTGTGAGAGATAGTCCCTGAGTCTGTGTGTGAGAGAGTGCCTGAGTCTGTGTGAGAGAGAGAGAGAGTCCCTGATTCTTTCTGAGAGAGAGAGTCCCTGAGTCTGTGTGTGTGAGAGAGAGAGTCCCTGAGTCTGTGTGTGAGAGAGAGTGCCTGCGTCTGTGTGAGAGAGAGTCCCTGAGTCATTGTGAGAGAGAGAGAGTCCCTGAGTCTGTGTGTGAGAGAACGAGTCACTGAGTCTGTGTATGTGAGAGAGAGTCCCTGTGTCTGTGTGAGAGAGAGAGTCGCTGATTCTTTGTGAGAGAGAGAGTCCCTGAGTCTGTGTGTGTGAGAGAGAGAGTCCCTGAGTCTGTGTGTGAGAGAGAGACCCTGAGTCTGTGTGAGAGAGAGTATCTGAGTATGTTTGAGAGAGGGTGAGATTCCCTGAGTCTGTGTGTGTTCAGAGTCCCTGAGTATGTTTGAGAGAGAGAGAGAGCCCCTGAGTCTGTGTGTTCGTGAGAGAAAGTCCCTGAGTCTGTGTGTGAGAGAGAGAGAGATTCCCTGAGTCTGTGTGTGTGAGAGAGAGAGAGAGATTCCCTGAGTCTGTGTGTGTGTGAGAGAGAGAGAGTCCCTGAGTCTGTGTGTGTGTTTGAGAGAGAGAGTCCCTATGTGTGTGTTCGTGAGAGAGAGAGTCCCTCAGTCTGTGTGTGAGAGAGAGAGTCCCTGAGTCTGTCTGAGAGAGAGAGAGTCGCTGATTCTTTGTGAGAGAGAGAGTCCCTGAGTCTGTGTATGTGAGAGAGAGAGTCCCTGAGTGTGTGTGTGCGAGAGAGACCCTGAGTCTGTGTGAGAGATAGTATCTGAGTATGTTTGAGAGGGTGAGATTCCCTGAGTCTGTGTGTGTTCAGAGTCCCTGAGTATGTTTGAGAGAGAGAGAGAGTCCCTGAGTCTGTGTGTTCGTGAGAGAGAGTCCCTGAGTCTGTGTGTGAGGGAGAGAGAGATTCCCTGAGTCTGTGTGTGTGTGAGAGAGAGAGAGAGTCCCTGAGACTGTGTGAGAGAGAGTCCCTGAGTCTGTGTGAGAGAGAGTCCCTGAGTCTTTGTGAGGGAGAGAGAGTCCCTGAGTTTGTGTGAGAGAGAGAGTCACTGAGTCTGTGTGAGTGAGAGGGAGAGATTTCCTGAGTAGTTGAGAGAGAGAGAGAGAGGGTCCCTGAGTCTGTGTGAGAGAGAGAGAGAGAGTCCCTGAGTCTGTGTGAGAGAGAGAGAGTCCCTGAGTCTGTGTGAGAGAGAGAGAGTCCCTGAGTCTGAGTGTGTGTGAGAGAGAGAGAGAGTCCCTGAGTCTGTGTGTCTGAGAGAGAGAGAGTCCCTGAGTCTGTGTGAGAGAGAGTCCCTGAGTCTGTGTGAGAGAGAGTCCCTGTGTCTGTGTGAAGGAGAGAGAGTCCCTGAGTTTGTGTGAGAGAGTCACTGAGTCTGTGTGAGTGAGAGGGAGAGATTTCCTGAGTAGTTGAGAGAGAACGAGAGAGCGTACCTGAGTCTGTGTGAGAGAGAGAGAGAGAGTCCCTCAGTCTGTGTGAGAGAGAGAGAGAGAGTCCCTGAGTCTGTGTGAGAGAGAGAGATAGTCCCTGTGTCTGTGTGTGAGAAAGAGAGAGTCCCTGGGTCAGTATGTGAGAGAGGGAGAGAGTTCCTGAGTCTGTGAGAGAGAGAGAGTCCCTGAGTGTGTTTGTGAGTGAAAGAGAGAGAGAGTCCCTGAGTCTGTGTGTGTGAGAGAGAGTCCCTGAGTCTGAGTGTGTGTGAGAGAGAGAGAGAGTCCCTGAGTCTGTGTGTGTGAGAGAGAGAGATTCCCTGAGGCTGTGTGACAGAGTGAGTCCCTGTGTCTGTGTGTGTGAGAGAGAGAGTCCCTGTGTCTGTGTGTATGAGAGAAAGTTCCTGAGTCTGTGTGTGAGAGAGAGAGAGAGAGTCCCTGAGCCTGTGTGTGAGAGAGTCCCTGAGCCTGTGTGTGAGAGAGAGTCCCTGAGCCTGTGTGTGAGAGAGAGTGCCTGCGTCTGTGAGAGAGAGAGAGTGTCCCTGAGTCATTGTGAGAGAGAGAGAGAGTCCCTGAGTCTGTGTGTGTGAGAGAGAGTCCCTGAGTCTGTGTGAGAGAGATAGAGAGTCCCTGATTCTGTGTGTGAGAGAGAGATAGTCCCTGAGTCTGTGTGTGAGAGAGTGCCTGAGTCTGTGTGTGAGAGAGAGTGCCTGAGTCTGTGTGAGAGAGAGAGAGAGTCCCTGATTCTTTCTGAGAGAGAGAGTCCCTGAGTCTGTGTGTGTGAGAGAGAGAGTCCCTGAGTCTGTGTGTGAGAGAGAGTGCCTGCGTCTGTGTGAGAGAGAGTCCCTGAGTCATTGTGAGAGAGAGAGAGAGAGTCCCTGAGTCTGTGTGAGAGAGAACGAGTCCCTGAGTCTGTGTATGTGAGAGAGAGTCCCTGTGTCTGTGTGAGAGAGAGAGTCGCTGATTCTTTGTGAGAGAGAGAGAGTCCCTGAGTCTGTGTATGTGAGAGAGAGAGTCCCTAAGTCTGTGTGTGAGAGAGAGACCCTGAGTCTGTGTGAGAGAGAGTATCTGAGTATGTTTGAGAGAGGGTGAGATTCCCTGAGTCTGTGTGTGTTCAGAGTCCCTGAGTATGTTTGAGAGAGAGAGAGAGTCCCTGAGTCTGTGTGTTCGTGAGAGAGAGTCCCTGAGTCTGTGTGTGAGAGAGAGAGGGATTCCCTGAGTCTGTGTGTGTGAGAGAGAGTCAGTGAGTCTGTGTGTGTGAGAGGGAGAGATTTCCTGAGTAGTTGAGAGAGAGAGAGCATCCCTGAGTCTGTGTGAGAGAGAGAGAGAGAGAGTCCCTGAGTCTGTGTGAGAGAGAGAGAGAGAGTCCCTGTGTCTGTGTGTGAGAAAGAGAGAGTCCCTGGGTCAGTATGTGAGAGAGGGAGAGAGTTCCTGAGTCTGTGAGAGAGAGAGAGTCCCTGAGTGTGTTTGTGAGTGAAAGAGATAGAGAGTCCCTGAGTCTGTGTGTGTGAGAGAGAGAGAGTCCCTGAGTCTGAGTGTGTGTGAGAGAGAGAGAGAGTCCCTGAGTCTGTGTGTGAGAGAGAGAGAGATTCCCTGAGTCTGTGTGTGAGAGATAGTCCCTGAGTCTGTGTGTGAGAGAGTGCCTGAGTCTGTGTGTGAGAGAGAGTGCCTGAGTCTGTGTGAGAGAGAGAGAGAGTCCCTGATTCTTTCTGAGAGAGAGAGTCCCTGAGTCTGTGTGTGTGAGAGAGAGAGTCCCTGAGTCTGTGTGTGAGAGAGAGTGCCTGCGTCTGTGTGAGAGAGAGTCCCTGAGTCATTGTGAGAGAGGGAGAGAGAGTCCCTGAGTCTGTGTGTGAGAGAACGAGTCACTGAGTCTGTGTATGTGAGAGAGAGTCCCTGAGTCTGTGTGAGAGAGAGAGTCGCTGATTCTTTGTGAGAGAGAGAGTCCCTGAGTCTGTGTGTGTGAGAGAGAGAGTCCCTGAGTCTGTGTGTGAGAGAGAGACCCTGAGTCTGTGTGAGAGAGAGTATCTGAGTATGTTTAAGAGAGGGTGAGATTCCCTGTGTGTGTTCAGAGTCCCTGAGTATGTTTGAGAGAGAGAGAGAGCCCCTGAGTCTGTGTGTTCGTGAGAGAGAGTCCCTGAGTCTGTGTGTGAGAGAGAGAGGGATTCCCTGAGTCTGTGTGTGTGAGAGAGAGAGAGAGAGTCCCTGAGTCTGTGTGTGTGTTTGAGAGAGAGAGTCCCTATGTGTGTGTTCGTGAGAGAGAGAGTCCCTCAGTCTGTGTGTGAGAGAGAGAGTCCCTGAGTCTGTCTGAGAGCGAGAGTCCCTGAGTCTGTGTGAGTGTCCCTGAGTCTGTGTGAGAGAGGCCCTGAGTCTGTTTGTGCGTGAGAGAGAGAGTCACTGAGTCTGTCTGTGCGTGAGAGAGAGTCACCGAGTCTGTGTGTGCGTGAGAGAGAGAGTCCCTGAGTCTGTGTGTGTGTGAGAGACAGAGTCTCTGAGTCTTTGTGATAGAGAGAGTCCCTGAGTCTGTCTGAGAGAATGGTCCCTGAGTCTGTGTGAGACAGAGTCCCTGAGTCTGTGTGAAGGAGAGAGAGTCCCTGAGTATGTGTGAGAGAATGTCTCTGAGTTTGTGTGTGAGAGAGTCCCTGAGTCTGTGTGTTCATGAGAGAGATTCCCTGAGTCTGTGTGTGTGAGAGAGTCCCTGAGTCTGTGTGTGTGAGAGAGTCCCTGAGTCTGTGTGTGTGTGAGTGAGTCACTGAGTCTGTGTGTATGTGAGAGAGAGTCCCTGAGTCTGTGAGATAGAGACAGTCCCTGAGTCTGTGTGTGTGTGTGAGAGTGAGAGTCCCTGTGTAGGTGTGAGGGAGAGAGAGTCCGAGAGTATGTGTGTGGGAGAGAGAGAGAGAGAGTCCCTGAGTCTGTCTGTGTGAGAGTGAGAGATTTCCTGAGTCTGTGAGAGAGAGAGAGTCCCTGAGTATGTTTGAAAGAAAGAGAGAGAGAGTCCCTGAGTCTGTGTGTGAGAGAGATAGTCCCTGTGTCTGTGTTTGAGAGAGAGAGTTCCTGAGCCTGTGTGTGAGAGAGACAGTCCCTGAGTCTGTGTGTGTGAAAGACAGTGCCTGAGTCTGCCTCTGTGAGAGAGAGAGAGCCTGATTCTGTGAGAGAGAGAGTCCCTGAGTCTGTGTGAGAGAGAGAAAGAGTCCCTGAGTCTTTGTGAGAGAGAGAGAGAGAGTCCCTGAGTCTGTGCAAGAGAGAGAGAGAGTCCCTGAGTCTGTGTGAGAGAGAGAGAATCCCTGAGTCTGTGTGAGAGAGAAATTCCCTGAGTCTTTGTGTCACAGAGAGTATATGAGTATGTTTGAGAGAGAGAGATTCCCTGTATCTGTGTGTGTGAGAGTCCGTGAGTATGTGTTTTCGTGAGAGAGAGATTCCCTGAGTCTGTGTGTGAGAGAGAGTCCCTGAGTCTGTGTGTGTGAGAGAGAGAAAGTCCCTGAGTCTGTGTGTGTGTGTGAGAGTCCCTGAGTCTGTGTGTGTGTGAGAGAGAGTGTCCCTGAGTCTGTGTGTGTGTGAGAGAGAGAGTTCCTCAGTGTGTGTGAGTGAGAGAGTCCCTGAGTCTGTGTGAGAGAGAGCGTCCCTGAGTCTGTGTGAGCGAGAGAGAGTCCCTGAGTGTGTGAGGTAGAGAGTGTCCCTGAGTCTGTGTGAGGGAGAGAGAGTCCCTGAGTTTGTGTGAGAGAGTCACTGAGTCTGTGTGTGTGAGAGGGAGAGATTTCCTGAGTCTGTGTGAGAGACAGTGATAGTCCCTGTGTCTGTGTGTGAGAAAGAGAGAGTCCCTGCGTCAGTATGTGAGAGAGGGAGAGAGTTCCTGAGTCTGTGAGAGAGAGTCCCTGAGTCTGTGTGTGTGAGAGAGAGAGAGTCCCTGAGTCTGTGTGAGAGAGATAGAGTCCCTGAATCTGTGTGAGAGAGAGAGTCCCTGAGTCTGTGTGTGAGGAAGGGAGAGAGTCCCTGTGTCTGTGTGTGTGAGAGAAAGTTCCTGAGTCTGTGTGAGAGAGAGAGAGAGAGAGTCCCTGAGCCTTTGTGTGAGAGAGTCCCTGAGCCTGTGTGTGAGAGAGAGTCCCTGAGCCTGTGTGTGAGAGAGTCCCTGAGCCTGTGTGTGAGAGAGAGTCCCTGAGCCTGTGTGTGAGAGAGAGTGCCTGTGTCTGTGTGAGAAAGAGAGAGAGTCCCTGAGTCATTGTGAGAGAGAGAGAAAGTCCCTGAGTCTGTGTGTGTGAGAGAGAGTCCCTGAGTCTGTGTGAGAGAGATAGAGAGTCCCTGATTCTGCGTGTGAGAGAGAGATAGTCCCTGAGTCTGTGTGTGAGAGAGTGCCTGAGTCTGTGTGTGAGAGAGAGTGCCTGAGTCTGTGTGAGAGAGAGAGTCCCTGATTCTTTCTGAGAGAGGGAGTCCCTGAGTCTGTGTGTGTGAGAGAGAGAGAGTCCCTGAGTCTGTGTGTGAGAGAGAGTGCCTGCGTCTGTGTGAGAGAGAGTCCCTGAGTCATTGTGAGAGAGAGAGAGAGAGTCCCTGAGTCTGTGTGTGAGAGAACGAGTCCCTGAGACTGTGCATGTGAGAGAGAGTCCCTGAGTTTGTGTGAGAGAGAGAGTCGCTGATTCTTTGTGAGAGAGAGAGTCCCTGAGTCTGTGTGTGTGAGAGAGAGAGAGTCCCTGAATCTGTGTGTGAGAGAGAGACCCTGAGTCTGTGTGAGAGAGAGTATCTGAGTATGTTTGAGAGAGGGTGAGATTCCCTGAGTCTGTGTGTGTTCAGAGTCCCTGAGTATGTTTGAGAGAGAGAGAGAGTCCCTGAGTCTGTGTGTTCGTGAGAGAGAGTCCCTGAGTCTGTGTGTGAGAGAGAGAGATTCCGAGTCTGTGTGAGTGAGAGAGAGAGAGTCCCTGAGTCTGTGTGAGAGAGAGTCCCTGAGTCTGTGTGAGAGAGAGTCCCTGTGTCTGTGTGAGGGAGAGAGAGTCCCTGAGTTTGTGTGAGAGAGAGAGTCACTGAGTCTGTGTGAGTGAGAGGGAGAGATTTCCTGAGTAGTTGAGAGAGAGAGAGAGAGCGTCCCTGAGTCTGTGTGAGAGAGAGAGAGAGAGTCCCTGAGTCTGTGTGAGAGAGAGAGCGAGAGTCCCTGAGACTGTGTGAGAGAGAGAGATAGTCCCTGGGTCAGTATGTGAGAGAGGGAGAGAGTTCCTGAGTCTGTGAGAGAGAGAGAGTCCCTGAGTGTGTTTGTGAGTGAAAGAGAGAGAGAGACCCTGAGTCTGTGTGTGAGAGAACGAGTCACTGAGTCTGTGTATGTGAGAGAGAGTCCCTGAGTCTGTCTGAGAGAGAGAGAGTCGCTGATTCTTTGTGAGAGAGAGAGTCCCTGAGTCTGTGTATGTGAGAGAGAGAGTCCCTGAGTGTGTGTATGCGAGAGAGACCCTGAGTCTGTGTGAGAGATGGTATCTGAGTATGTTTGAGAGGGTGAGATTCCCTGAGTCTGTGTGTGTTCAGAGTCCCTGAGTATGTTTGAGAGAGAGAGAGAGTCCCTGAGTCTGTGTGTTCGTGAGAGAGAGTCCCTGAGTCTGTGTGTGAGGGAGAGAGAGATTCCCTGAGTCTGTGTGTGTGTGAGAGAGAGAGAGAGTCCCTGAGACTGTGTGAGAGAGAGTCCCTGAGTCTGTGTGAGAGAGAGTCCCTGAGTCTGTGTGAGGGAGAGAGAGTCCCTGCGTTTGTGTGAGAGAGAGTCACTGAGTCTGTGTGAGTGAGAGGGAGAGATTCCTGAGTAGTTGAGAGAGAGAGAGAGAGGGTCCCTGAGTCTGTGTGAGAGAGAGAGAGAGAGTCCCTGAGTCTGTGTGAGAGAGAGAGAGTCCCTGATTCTGTGTGAGAGAGAGAGAGAGTCCCTGAGTCTGAGTGTGTGTGAGAGAGAGAGAGACTCCCTGAGGCTGTGTGTCTGAGAGAGAGAGAGTCCCTGAGTCTGTGTGAGAGAGAGTCCCTGAGTCTGTGTGAGAGAGAGTCCCTGTGTCTGTGTGAAGGAGAGAGAGTCCCTGAGTTTGTGTGAGAGAGTCACTGAGTCTGTGTGAGTGAGAGGGAGAGATTTCCTGAGCAGTTGAGAGAGAACGAGAGAGCGTACCTGAGTCTGTGTGAGAGAGAGAGAGAGAGTCCCTCAGTCTGTGTGAGAGAGAGAGAGAGAGAGTCCCTGAGTCTGTGTGAGAGAGAGAGATAGTCCCTGTGTCTGTGTGTGAGAAAGAGAGAGTCCGTGGGTCAGTATGTGAGAGAGGGAGAGAGTTCCTGAGTCTGTGAGAGAGAGAGAGTCCCTGAGTGTGTTTGTGAGTGAAAGAGATAGAGAGTCCCTGAGTCTGTGTGTGTGAGAGAGAGAGAGTCCCTGAGTCTGAGTGTGTGTGAGAGAGAGAGAGAGTCCCTGAGTCTGTGTGTGTGAGAGAGAGAGATTCCCTGAGGCTGTGTGACAGAGTGAGTCCCTGTGCCTGTGTGTGAGAGAGAGACTCCCTGTGTCTGTGTGTGTGAGAGAAAGTTCCTGAGTCTGTGTGTGAGAGAGAGAGAGAGAGTCCCTGAGTCATTGTGAGAGAGAGAGAGAGTCCCTGAGTCTGTGTGTGTGAGAGAGAGTCCCTGAATCTGTGTGAGAGAGATAGAGAGTCCCTGATTCTGTGTGTGAGAGAGAGAAAGTCCCTGAGTCTGTGTGTGAGAGTGCCTGAGTCTGTGTGTGAGAGAGAGTGCCTGAGTCTGTGTGAGAGAGAGAGAGAGTCCCTGATTCTTTCTGAGAGAGAGAGTCCCTGAGTCTGTGTGTGTGAGAGAGAGAGTCCCTGAGTCTGTGTGTGAGAGAGAGTGCCTGCATCTGTGTGAGAGAGAGTCCCTGAGTCATTGTGAGAGAGAGAGAGAGAGTCCCTGAGTCTGTGTGAGAGAGAACGAGTCCCTGAGTCTGTGTATGTGAGAGAGAGTCCCTGAGTCTGTGTGAGAGAGAGAGTCGCTGATTCTTTGTGAGAGAGAGAGAGTCCCTGAGTCTGTGTATGTGAGAGAGAGAGTCCCTAAGTCTGTGTGTGAGAGAGAGACCCTGAGTCTGTGTGAGAGAGAGAGTCGCTGATTCTTTGTGAGAGAGAGAGAGTCCCTAAGTCTGTGTGTGAGAGAGAGACCCTGAGTCTGTGTGAGAGAGAGTATCTGAGTATGTTTGAGAGAGGGTGAGATTCCCTGAGTCTGTGTGTGTTCAGAGTCCCTGAGTATGTTTGAGAGAGAGAGAGAGTCCCTGAGTCTGTGTGTTCGTGAGAGAGAGTCCCTGAGTCTGTGTGTGAGAGAGAAAGGGATTCCCTGAGTCTGTGTGTGTGAGAGAGAGAGTCAGTGAGACTGTGTGTGTGAGAGGGAGAGATTTCCTGAGTAGTTGAGAGAGAGAGAGCATCCCTGAGTCTGTGTGAGAGAGAGAGAGAGAGTCCCTCAGTCTGTGTGAGAGAGAGAGAGAGAGTCCCTGAGTCTGTGTGAGAGAGAGAGATAGTCCCTGGGTCAGTATGTGAGAGAGGGAGAGAGTTCCTGAGTCTGTGAGAGAGAGAGAGTCCCTGAGTGTGTTTGTGAGTGAAAGAGATAGAGAGTCCCTGAGTCTGTGTGTGTGAGAGAGAGAGAGTCCCTGAGTCTGAGTGTGTGTGAGAGAGAGAGAGAGTCCCTGAGTCTGTGTGTGAGAGAGAGAGAGATTCCCTGAGTCTGTGTGTGAGAGATAGTCCCTGAGTCTGTGTGTGAGAGAGTGCCTGAGTCTGTGTGTGAGAGAGAGTGCCTGAGTCTGTGTGAGAGAGAGAGAGAGTCCCTGATTCTTTCTGAGAGAGAGTCCCTGAGTCTGTGTGTGTGAGAGAGAGAGTCCCTGAGTCTGTGTGTGAGAGAGAGTGCCTGCGTCTGTGTGAGAGAGAGTCCCTGAGTCATTGTGAGAGAGGGAGAGAGAGTCCCTGAGTCTGTGTGTGAGAGAACGAGTCACTGAGTCTGTGTATGTGAGAGAGAGTCCCTGAGTCTGTGTGAGAGAGAGAGTCGCTGATTCTTTGTGAGAGAGAGAGTCCCTGAGTCTGTGTGTGTGAGAGAGAGAGTCCCTGAGTCTGTGTGTGAGAGAGAGACCCTGAGTCTGTGTGAGAGAGAGTATCTGAGTATGTTTAAGAGAGGGTGAGATTCCCTGTGTGTGTTCAGAGTCCCTGAGTATGTTTGAGAGAGAGAGAGAGCCCCTGAGTCTGTGTGTTCGTGAGAGAGAGTCCCTGAGTCTGTGTGTGAGAGAGAGAGGGATTCCCTGAGTCTGTGTGTGTGAGAGAGAGAGAGAGAGTCCCTGAGTCTGTGTGTGTGTTTGAGAGAGAGAGTCCCTATGTGTGTGTTCGTGAGAGAGAGAGTCCCTCAGTCTGTGTGTGAGAGAGAGAGTCCCTGAGTCTGTCTGAGAGCGAGAGTCCCTGAGTCTGTGTGAGTGTCCCTGAGTCTGTGTGAGAGAGGCCCTGAGTCTGTTTGTGCGTGAGAGAGAGAGTCACTGAGTCTGTCTGTGCGTGAGAGAGAGTCACCGAGTCTGTGTGTGCGTGAGAGAGAGAGTCCCTGAGTCTGTGTGTGTGTGAGAGACAGAGTCTCTGAGTCTTTGTGATAGAGAGAGTCCCTGAGTCTGTCTGAGAGAATGGTCCCTGAGTCTGTGTGAGACAGAGTCCCTGAGTCTGTGTGAAGGAGAGAGAGTCCCTGAGTATGTGTGAGAGAATGTCTCTGAGTTTGTGTGTGAGAGAGTCCCTGAGTCTGTGTGTTCATGAGAGAGATTCCCTGAGTCTGTGTGTGTGAGAGAGTCCCTGAGTCTGTGTGTGTGAGAGAGTCCCTGAGTCTGTGTGTGTGTGAGTGAGTCACTGAGTCTGTGTGTATGTGAGAGAGAGTCCCTGAGTCTGTGAGATAGAGACAGTCCCTGAGTCTGTGTGTGTGTGTGAGAGTGAGAGTCCCTGTGTAGGTGTGAGGGAGAGAGAGTCCGAGAGTATGTGTGTGGGAGAGAGAGAGAGAGAGTCCCTGAGTCTGTCTGTGTGAGAGTGAGAGATTTCCTGAGTCTGTGAGAGAGAGAGAGTCCCTGAGTATGTTTGAAAGAAAGAGAGAGAGAGTCCCTGAGTCTGTGTGTGAGAGAGATAGTCCCTGTGTCTGTGTTTGAGAGAGAGAGTTCCTGAGCCTGTGTGTGAGAGAGACAGTCCCTGAGTCTGTGTGTGTGAAAGACAGTGCCTGAGTCTGCCTCTGTGAGAGAGAGAGAGCCTGATTCTGTGAGAGAGAGAGTCCCTGAGTCTGTGTGAGAGAGAGAAAGAGTCCCTGAGTCTTTGTGAGAGAGAGAGAGAGAGTCCCTGAGTCTGTGCAAGAGAGAGAGAGAGTCCCTGAGTCTGTGTGAGAGAGAGAGAATCCCTGAGTCTGTGTGAGAGAGAAATTCCCTGAGTCTTTGTGTCACAGAGAGTATATGAGTATGTTTGAGAGAGAGAGATTCCCTGTATCTGTGTGTGTGAGAGTCCGTGAGTATGTGTTTTCGTGAGAGAGAGATTCCCTGAGTCTGTGTGTGAGAGAGAGTCCCTGAGTCTGTGTGTGTGAGAGAGAGAAAGTCCCTGAGTCTGTGTGTGTGTGTGAGAGTCCCTGAGTCTGTGTGTGTGTGAGAGAGAGTGTCCCTGAGTCTGTGTGTGTGTGAGAGAGAGAGTTCCTCAGTGTGTGTGAGTGAGAGAGTCCCTGAGTCTGTGTGAGAGAGAGCGTCCCTGAGTCTGTGTGAGCGAGAGAGAGTCCCTGAGTGTGTGAGGTAGAGAGTGTCCCTGAGTCTGTGTGAGGGAGAGAGAGTCCCTGAGTTTGTGTGAGAGAGTCACTGAGTCTGTGTGTGTGAGAGGGAGAGATTTCCTGAGTCTGTGTGAGAGACAGTGATAGTCCCTGTGTCTGTGTGTGAGAAAGAGAGAGTCCCTGCGTCAGTATGTGAGAGAGGGAGAGAGTTCCTGAGTCTGTGAGAGAGAGTCCCTGAGTCTGTGTGTGTGAGAGAGAGAGAGTCCCTGAGTCTGTGTGAGAGAGATAGAGTCCCTGAATCTGTGTGAGAGAGAGAGTCCCTGAGTCTGTGTGTGAGGAAGGGAGAGAGTCCCTGTGTCTGTGTGTGTGAGAGAAAGTTCCTGAGTCTGTGTGAGAGAGAGAGAGAGAGAGTCCCTGAGCCTTTGTGTGAGAGAGTCCCTGAGCCTGTGTGTGAGAGAGAGTCCCTGAGCCTGTGTGTGAGAGAGTCCCTGAGCCTGTGTGTGAGAGAGAGTCCCTGAGCCTGTGTGTGAGAGAGAGTGCCTGTGTCTGTGTGAGAAAGAGAGAGAGTCCCTGAGTCATTGTGAGAGAGAGAGAAAGTCCCTGAGTCTGTGTGTGTGAGAGAGAGTCCCTGAGTCTGTGTGAGAGAGATAGAGAGTCCCTGATTCTGCGTGTGAGAGAGAGATAGTCCCTGAGTCTGTGTGTGAGAGAGTGCCTGAGTCTGTGTGTGAGAGAGAGTGCCTGAGTCTGTGTGAGAGAGAGAGTCCCTGATTCTTTCTGAGAGAGGGAGTCCCTGAGTCTGTGTGTGTGAGAGAGAGAGAGTCCCTGAGTCTGTGTGTGAGAGAGAGTGCCTGCGTCTGTGTGAGAGAGAGTCCCTGAGTCATTGTGAGAGAGAGAGAGAGAGTCCCTGAGTCTGTGTGTGAGAGAACGAGTCCCTGAGACTGTGCATGTGAGAGAGAGTCCCTGAGTCTGTGTGAGAGAGAGAGTCGCTGATTCTTTGTGAGAGAGAGAGTCCCTGAGTCTGTGTGTGTGAGAGAGAGAGAGTCCCTGAATCTGTGTGTGAGAGAGAGACCCTGAGTCTGTGTGAGAGAGAGTATCTGAGTATGTTTGAGAGAGGGTGAGATTCCCTGAGTCTGTGTGTGTTCAGAGTCCCTGAGTATGTTTGAGAGAGAGAGAGAGTCCCTGAGTCTGTGTGTTCGTGAGAGAGAGTCCCTGAGTCTGTGTGTGAGAGAGAGAGATTCCGAGTCTGTGTGAGTGAGAGAGAGAGAGTCCCTGAGTCTGTGTGAGAGAGAGTCCCTGAGTCTGTGTGAGAGAGAGTCCCTGTGTCTGTGTGAGGGAGAGAGAGTCCCTGAGTTTGTGTGAGAGAGAGAGTCACTGAGTCTGTGTGAGTGAGAGGGAGAGATTTCCTGAGTAGTTGAGAGAGAGAGAGAGAGCGTCCCTGAGTCTGTGTGAGAGAGAGAGAGAGAGTCCCTGAGTCTGTGTGAGAGAGAGAGCGAGAGTCCCTGAGACTGTGTGAGAGAGAGAGATAGTCCCTGGGTCAGTATGTGAGAGAGGGAGAGAGTTCCTGAGTCTGTGAGAGAGAGAGAGTCCCTGAGTGTGTTTGTGAGTGAAAGAGAGAGAGAGACCCTGAGTCTGTGTGTGAGAGAACGAGTCACTGAGTCTGTGTATGTGAGAGAGAGTCCCTGAGTCTGTCTGAGAGAGAGAGAGTCGCTGATTCTTTGTGAGAGAGAGAGTCCCTGAGTCTGTGTATGTGAGAGAGAGAGTCCCTGAGTGTGTGTATGCGAGAGAGACCCTGAGTCTGTGTGAGAGATGGTATCTGAGTATGTTTGAGAGGGTGAGATTCCCTGAGTCTGTGTGTGTTCAGAGTCCCTGAGTATGTTTGAGAGAGAGAGAGAGTCCCTGAGTCTGTGTGTTCGTGAGAGAGAGTCCCTGAGTCTGTGTGTGAGGGAGAGAGAGATTCCCTGAGTCTGTGTGTGTGTGAGAGAGAGAGAGAGTCCCTGAGACTGTGTGAGAGAGAGTCCCTGAGTCTGTGTGAGAGAGAGTCCCTGAGTCTGTGTGAGGGAGAGAGAGTCCCTGCGTTTGTGTGAGAGAGAGTCACTGAGTCTGTGTGAGTGAGAGGGAGAGATTCCTGAGTAGTTGAGAGAGAGAGAGAGAGGGTCCCTGAGTCTGTGTGAGAGAGAGAGAGAGAGTCCCTGAGTCTGTGTGAGAGAGAGAGAGTCCCTGATTCTGTGTGAGAGAGAGAGAGAGTCCCTGAGTCTGAGTGTGTGTGAGAGAGAGAGAGACTCCCTGAGGCTGTGTGTCTGAGAGAGAGAGAGTCCCTGAGTCTGTGTGAGAGAGAGTCCCTGAGTCTGTGTGAGAGAGAGTCCCTGTGTCTGTGTGAAGGAGAGAGAGTCCCTGAGTTTGTGTGAGAGAGTCACTGAGTCTGTGTGAGTGAGAGGGAGAGATTTCCTGAGCAGTTGAGAGAGAACGAGAGAGCGTACCTGAGTCTGTGTGAGAGAGAGAGAGAGAGTCCCTCAGTCTGTGTGAGAGAGAGAGAGAGAGAGTCCCTGAGTCTGTGTGAGAGAGAGAGATAGTCCCTGTGTCTGTGTGTGAGAAAGAGAGAGTCCGTGGGTCAGTATGTGAGAAAGGGAGAGAGTTCCTGAGTCTGTGAGAGAGAGAGAGTCCCTGAGTGTGTTTGTGAGTGAAAGAGATAGAGAGTCCCTGAGTCTGTGTGTGTGAGAGAGAGAGAGTCCCTGAGTCTGAGTGTGTGTGAGAGAGAGAGAGAGTCCCTGAGTCTGTGTGTGTGAGAGAGAGAGATTCCCTGAGGCTGTGTGACAGAGTGAGTCCCTGTGCCTGTGTGTGAGAGAGAGACTCCCTGTGTCTGTGTGTGTGAGAGAAAGTTCCTGAGTCTGTGTGTGAGAGAGAGAGAGAGAGTCCCTGAGTCATTGTGAGAGAGAGAGAGAGTCCCTGAGTCTGTGTGTGTGAGAGAGAGTCCCTGAATCTGTGTGAGAGAGATAGAGAGTCCCTGATTCTGTGTGTGAGAGAGAGATAGTCCCTGAGTCTGTGTGTGAGAGTGCCTGAGTCTGTGTGTGAGAGAGAGTGCCTGAGTCTGTGTGAGAGAGAGAGAGAGTCCCTGATTCTTTCTGAGAGAGAGAGTCCCTGAGTCTGTGTGTGTGAGAGAGAGAGTCCCTGAGTCTGTGTGTGAGAGAGAGTGCCTGCATCTGTGTGAGAGAGAGTCCCTGAGTCATTGTGAGAGAGAGAGAGAGAGTCCCTGAGTCTGTGTGAGAGAGAACGAGTCCCTGAGTCTGTGTATGTGAGAGAGAGTCCCTGAGTCTGTGTGAGAGAGAGAGTCGCTGATTCTTTGTGAGAGAGAGAGAGTCCCTGAGTCTGTGTATGTGAGAGAGAGAGTCCCTAAGTCTGTGTGTGAGAGAGAGACCCTGAGTCTGTGTGAGAGAGAGTATCTGAGTATGTTTGAGAGAGGGTGAGATTCCCTGAGTCTGTGTGTGTTCAGAGTCCCTGAGTATGTTTGAGAGAGAGAGAGAGTCCCTGAGTCTGTGTGTTCGTGAGAGAGAGTCCCTGAGTCTGTGTGTGAGAGAGAAAGGGATTCCCTGAGTCTGTGTGTGTGTGAGAGAGAGTCAGTGAGTCTGTGTGTGTGAGAGGGAGAGATTTCCTGAGTAGTTGAGAGAGAGAGAGCATCCCTGAGTCTGTGTGAGAGAGAGAGAGAGAGTCCCTCAGTCTGTGTGAGAGAGAGAGAGAGAGTCCCTGAGTCTGTGTGAGAGAGAGAGATAGTCCCTGGGTCAGTATGTGAGAGAGGGAGAGAGTTCCTGAGTCTGTGAGAGAGAGAGAGTCCCTGAGTGTGTTTGTGAGTGAAAGAGATAGAGAGTCCCTGAGTCTGTGTGTGTGAGAGAGAGAGAGTCCCTGAGTCTGAGTGTGTGTGTGAGAGAGAGAGAGTCCCTGAGTCTGTGTGTGAGAGAGAGAGAGATTCCCTGAGTCTGTGTGACAGTGAGTCCCTGTGTCTGTGTGTGTGAGAGAGAGAGTCCCTGTGTCTGTTTGTGTGAGAGAAAGTTCCTGAGTCTGTGTGAGAGAGAGAGAGAGTCCCTGAGCCTCTGTGCGAGAGAGTCCCTGAGCCTGTGTGTGAGAGAGAGAGAGTCCCTGAGCCTGTGTGTGAGAGAGAGTGCCTGCGTCTGTGTGAGAGAGAGAGAGAGTCCCTGAGTCATTGTGAGAGAGAGAGAGAGTCCCTGAGTCTGTGTGTGTGAGAGAGAGTCCCTGAGTCTGTGTGAGAGAAAGAGAGAGAGAGTCCCTGATTCTGTGTGTGAGAGATAGTCCCTGAATCTGTGTGTGAGAGAGTGCCTGAGTCTGTGTGTGAGAGAGAGTGCCTGAGTCTGTGTGAGAGAGAGAGAGAGTCCCTGATTCTTTCTGAGAGAGAGAGTCCCTGAGTCTGTGTGTGTGAGAGAGAGAGTCCCTGAGTCTGTGTGTGAGAGAGAGTGCCTGTGTCTGTGTGAGAGAGAGTCCCTGAGTCATTGTGAGAGAGAGAGAGAGAGTCCCTGAGTCTGTGTGTGAGAGAACGAGTCACTGAGTCTGTGTATGTGAGAGAGAGTCCCTGAGTCTGTGTGAGAGAGAGAGTCGCTGATTCTTTGTGAGAGAGAGAGTCCCTGAGTCTGTGTGTGTGAGAGAGACAGTCCCTGAGTCTGTGTGTGAGAGAGAGACCCTGCGTCTGTATGAGAGAGAGTATCTGAGTATGTTTGAGAGAGGGTGAGATTCCCTGAGTCTGTGTGTGTTCAGAGTCCCTGAGTATGAGAGAGAGAGAGAGCCCCTGAGTCTGTGTGTTCGTGAGAGAGAGTCCCTGAGTCTGTGTGTGAGAGAGAGAGAGTCCCTGAGTCTGTGTGTGTGTTTGAGAGAGAGAGTCCCTGTGTCTGTGTGTTCGTGAGAGAGAGAGTCCCTCAGTCTGTGTGTGAGAGAGAGTCCCTGAGTCTGTCTGAGAGCGAGAGTCCCTGAGTCTGTGTGAGTGTCCCTGAGTCTGTGTGAGAGAGGCCCTGAGTCTGTTTGTGCATGAGAGAGAGAGTCACTGAGTCTGTCTGTGCGTGAGAGAGTCACCGAGTCTGTGTGTGCATGAGAGAGAGAGTCCCTGAGTCTGTGTGTGTGTGAGAGAGAGCCCCTGAGGCTGTGTGAGAGAGAGCGTCCCTGAGTCTGTGTGAGAGAGAGAGAGTCCCTGAGTGTGTGAGGTAGAGAGTGTCCCTGAGTCTGGGTGAGGGAGAGAGAGTCCCTGAGTTTGTGTGAGAGAGTCACTGAGTCTGTGTGTGTGAGAGGGAGAGATTTCCTGAGTCTGTGTGAGAGAGAGAGATAGTTCCTGTGTCTGTGTGTGAGAAAGAGAGAGTCCCTGGGTCAGTATGTGAGAGAGGGAGAGAGTTCCTGAGTCTGTGAGAGAGAGAGAGTCCCTGAGTGTGTTTGTGAGTGAAGGAGAGAGAGAGTCCCTGAATCTGTGTGTGTGAGAGAGAGAGTCCCTGAGTCTGTGTGTGAGAGAGATAGAGTCCCTGAGTCTGTGTGTGTGAAAGAGAGACTCCCTGAGTCTGTGTGTGTGTGAGAGATAGAGAGTCCCTGAGTCTGTGTGTGAGAGAGATAGAGTCCCTGAGTCTGTGTGTGTGAAAGAGAGACTCCCTGAGTCTGTGTGTGTGTGAGAGAGAGTCACTGAGTCTGTGTGTGTGAGAGAGTGTCCCTGAGTCTGTGAGAGAGAGAGAGTTCCTGAGTCTGTGTGTGTGTTTGAGAGAGAGAGTCCCTGAGTCTGTGTGTGAGAAAGAGATTCCCTGAGTCTGTGTGACTGAATGAGTCCCTTGTCTGTGTGTGTGAGAGACTCCCTGTGTCTGTGTGTGTGAGAGAAAGTTCTTGAGTCTGTGAGAGAGAGAGAGAGTCCCTGAGCCTCTTTGTGAGAGAGAGTCACTGAGCCCATGTGTGAGAGAGAGAGTCCCTGAGCCTGTGTGTGAGAGAGAGTGCCCGAGTCTGTGTCTGTGAGAGAGAGAGAGCCTGAATCATTGTGAGAGAGAGATAATCCCTGAGTCTGTGTGTGAGAGAGAGAGAGTCCCTGAGTCTGTGAGAGAGAGAGGGAGAGAGTTCCTGAGTCTGTGTGAGGGGGAGAGTCCCTGAGTCTGTTTGAGAGAGAGAGTGAGAGAGGGATTCCCTGAGTCTGTGTGTGTGAGAGAGAGAGTCCCTCTGTCTGTGTGTGAGAGTGAGAGTCCCTGACTCTGTGTGTGAGAGTGAGAGTGCCTGACTGTTTGTGTGAGAGTGAGAGTCCCTGAGTCTATGTGTGTGTGAGAGAGAGCCCCTGAGTCTGTGTGAGAGGGAGCATCCCTGAGTCTGTGTGAGAGAGAGAGAGTCCCTGAGTGTGTGAGGTAGAGAGTGTCCCTGAGTCTGTGTGAGGGAGAGAGAGTCCCTGAGTTTGTGTGAGAGTCACTGAGTCTGTGTGTGTGAGAGGGAGAGATTTCCTGAGTCTGTGTGAGAGAGAGAGATAGTCCCTGTGTCTGTGTGTGAGAAAGAGAGAGTCCCTGGGTCAGTATGTGAGAGAGGGAGAGAGTTCCTGAGTCTGTGAGAGAGAGAGAGTCCCTGAGTCTGTGTGTGAGAGAGGGAGAGAGTTCCTGAATCTGTGTGAGGGAGAGTCCCTGAGACTGTTTGAGAGAGAGAGAGAGGGATTCCCTGAGTCTGTGTGTATGAGAGAGAGAGTCCCTCTGTCTGTGTGTGAGAGTGAGAGTCCCTGAGTCTGTGTGTGTGTGAGAGAGAGTCCCTGAGTCTGTGTGAGAGAGAGAGATCCCTCAGTCTGTATGTGAGAGAGGGAGAGTCCCTGAGTCTGTGTGCGAGAGTCCCTGAGTCTGTGTGAGAGAGAGAGTCCCTGAGTAGGTGTGAGGGAGAGAGAGTCCCTGAGTATGTGTGAGAGAGAGAGATCCCTCAGTCTGTATGTGAGAGAGGGAGAGTCCCTGAGTCTGTGTGCGAGAGTCCCTGAGTCTGTGTGAGAGAGAGAGTCCCTGAGTAGGTGTGAGGGAGAGAGAGTCCCTGAGTATGTGTGAGAGAGAATCTCTGAGTTTGAGTGAGAGAGAGTCCCTGAGTCTGGGTGAGAGAGAGAGAGTGAGAGAGAGTTCCGGAGTTTGTGTGTGAGAGAGAGAGATTCCCTGAGTCAATGTGTGTGTGAGAGAGTCCCTGAGTCTGTGTGTGTGAGAGACTCCCTGAGTCTGTGTGTGTGAAAGAGAGACTCCCTGAGTCTGTGTGTGTGTGAGAGAGAGTCACTGAGTCTGTGTGTGTGTGTGTGAGAGAGTGTCCCTGAGTCTGTGAGAGAGAGAGTCCCTGAGTAGGTGTGAGGGAGAGAGAGTCCCTGAGTATGTGTGAGAGAGAGTCTCTGAGTTTGTGTGAGAGAGATTCCCTGAGTCTGGGTGAAAGAGAGAGAGTGAGAGAGAGTTCCTGAGTTTGTGTGTGAGAGAGAGAGATTCCCTGAGTCTGAGTGTGTGTGAGAGAGAGATTCCCTGAGTCTGTGTGTGTGTGAGAGAGAGAGAGTCCCTGAGTCTGTGTGTATGTGTGAGAGAGAGTCCCTGAGTCTGTGTGTGTGAGAGAGTCCCTGAGTCTGTGTGTGTGAAAGCGAGCCTCCCTGAGTCTGTGTGTGTGTGAGAGTCACTGATTCTGTGTGTGTGAGAGAGTGTCCCTGAGTCTGAGAGAGAGAGAGTCCCTGAGTCTGTGTGTGTGAAAGCGAGCCTCCCTGAGTCTGTGTGTGTGTGAGAGTCACTGATTCTGTGTGTGTGAGAGAGTGTCCCTGAGTCTGAGAGAGAGAGAGTCCCTGAGTCTGTGTGTGTGTTTGAGAGAGAGAGAGTCCCTAAGTCTGTGTGTGAGAAAGAGATTCCCTGAGTCTGTGTGTGTGTGAGAGAGAGAGTCCCTGAGTCTGTGTGTATGTGTGAGAGAGAGTCCCTGAGTCTGTGTGTGTGAGAGAGTCCCTGAGTCTGTGTGTGTGAAAGAGAGCCTCCCTGAGTCTGTGTGTGTGTGTGAGAGAGTCACTGATTCTGTGTGTGTGAGAGAGTGTCCCTGAGTCTGAGAGAGAGAGAGTCCTTGAGTCTGTGTGTGTGTTTGAGAGAGAGAGAGTCCCTAAGTCTGTGTGTGAGAAAGAGATTCCCTGAGTCTGTGTGACTGAGTGAGTCCCTGTGTCTGTGTGTGTGAGAGAGACCCTGTGTCTGTGTGTGTGAGAGAAAGTTCCTGAGTCTGTGTGAGAGAGAGTCCCTGAGTCTGTGTGTGAGAGAGGGAGAGAGTTCCTGAGTCTGTGTGAGGGAGAGAGTCCCTGAGTCTGTTTGCGAGAGAGAGAGAGGGATTCCCTGAGTCAGTGTGTGTGAGAGAGAGAGTCCCTCTGTATGTGTGTGAGTGAGAGTCCCTGACTGTTTGTGTGAGAGTGAGAGTCCCTGAGTCTGTGTGTGTGTGAGAGAGAGTCCCTGAGTCTGTGTGAGAAAGAGAGATCTCTCAGTCTGTATGTGAGAGAGGGAGAGTCCCTGAGTCTGTGTGCGAGAGTCCCTGAGTCTGTGTGAGAGAGAGAGAGTCCCTGAGTATGTGTGAGAGAGAATCTCTGAGTTTGTGTGAGAGAGAATCCCTGAGTCTGGGTGAGAGAGAGAGAGTGAGAGAGACTTCCTGAGTTTGTGTGTGAGAGCGAGAGAGTCCCCGAGTAGGTGTTGAGTGAGAGAGAGTCCCTGAGTATGTGTGAGAGAGAATCTTTGAGTTTGTGTGAGAGAGAATCCCTGAGTCTGGGTGAGAGAGAGAGAGTGAGAGAGACTTCCTGAGTTTGTGTGTGAGAGCGAGAGAGTCCCCGAGTAGGTGTTGAGTGAGAGAGAGTCCCTGAGTCTGTGTGAGAGAGAGTCTCTGAGTTTGTGTGAGAGAGAGTACCTGAGTCTAGGTGAAAGAGAGAGAGTGAGAGAGATTTCCTGAGTTTGTGTGTGAGAGAGAGAGATT
Organism: Isurus oxyrinchus; assembly: GCA_026770705.1. Lineage (NCBI taxonomy): Eukaryota > Metazoa > Chordata > Chondrichthyes > Lamniformes > Lamnidae > Isurus > Isurus oxyrinchus. Next base: position 12,988,978 of record JANJGN010000033.1, on the reverse strand, counting down.
CCCTGAGTCTGTGTGTGTGAGGGAGAGAGTGCCTGAGTCTGTGTGTGTGTGAGAGAGAGATCCCTGAGTCTGTGTGTGTGTGAGAGAGAGAGAGTCCCTGAGTCTGTGTGTGTGAGAGAGTCCCTGAGTCTGTGTGTGTGAGAGACAGAGATCCCTGAGTCTGTGTGTGTGTGAGAGAGAGAGAGTCCCTGAGTCTGTGTGTGTGAGAGAGTCCCTGAGTCTGTGTGTGTGAGAGAGTCCCTGAGTCTGTGTGTGTGAAAGAGAGACTCCCTGAGTCTGTGTGTGTGTGAGAGTCACTGAGTCTGTGTGTGAGAGAGAGACCCTGAGTCTGTGTGAGAGAGAGTATCTGAGTATGTTGGAGAGGAAGAGAGACTCCCTGAGTCTGTGTGTGTGAGAGAGAGTCCCTGATTCTGTGTGTGAGAGAGAGACCCTGAGTCTGTGTGTGTGTGAGAGAGAGAGTCCCTGAGTCTGTGTGTGAGAGAGAGAGAGTCCCTGAGTCTGTGAGAGAGAGAGAGTCCCTGAGTGTGTTTGTGAGTGAAGGAGAGAGAGAGTCCCTGAATCTGTGTGTGTGAGAGAGAGAGTCCCTGAGTCTGTGTGTGAGAGAGATAGAGTCCCTGAGTCTGTGTGTGTGAAAGAGAGACTCCCTGAGTCTGTGTGTGTGTGAGAGATAGAGAGTCCCTGAGTCTGTGTGTGAGAGAGATAGAGTCCCTGAGTCTGTGTGTGTGAAAGAGAGACTCCCTGAGTCTGTGTGTGTGTGAGAGAGTCACTGATTCTGTGTGTGTGAGAGTGTCCCTGAGTCTGTGAGAGAGAGAGAGTTCCTGAGTCTGTGTGTGTGTTTGAGAGAGAGAGAGTCCCTGAGTCTGTGTGTGAGAAAGAGATTCCCTGAGTCTGTGTGACTGAATGAGTCCCTTGTCTGTGTGTGTGAGAGACTCCCTGTGTCTGTGTGTGTGAGAGAAAGTTCTTGAGTCTGTGAGAGAGAGAGAGAGTCCCTGAGCCTCTTTGTGAGAGAGAGTCACTGAGCCCATGTGTGAGAGAGAGAGTCCCTGAGTCTGTGTGTGAGAGAGAGTGCCTGAGTCTGTGTCTGTGAGAGAGAGAGAGCCTGAGTCATTGTGTGAGAGAGAGATAATCCCTGAGTCTGTGTGTGAGAGAGAGAGAGTCCCTGAGTCTGTGTGAGAGAGAGAGAGCGAGAGTCCCTGAGTCTGTGCGTGAGAGTCCCTGATTCTGTGTGTGAGAGAGAGACCCTGAGTCTGTGTGAGAGAGAGTGTCTGAGTATGTCTGAGAGAAAGAGAGGTTCCCTGAGTCTGTGTGTGTGCAGAGAGTCCCTGAGTCTGTGTGAGAGAGAGAGTCCCTGAGTCTGTGTGAGAGAGATAGAGTCCCTGAGTCTGTGTGTGTGAGAGAGTCCCTGAGTCTGTGTGTGAGAGAGATAGAGTCCCTGAGTCTGTGTGTGTGAAAGAGAGACTCCCTGAGTCTGTGTGTGTGTGAGAGATAGAGAGTCCCTGAGTCTGTGTGTGAGATAGATAGAGTCCCTGAGTCTGTGTGTGTGAAAGAGAGACTCCCTGAGTCTGTGTGTGTGTGAGAGAGAGTCACTGAGTCTGTGTGTGTGAGAGAGAGAGTCCCTGAGTGTGTGAGAGAGAGAGTCCCTGAGTCTGTGTGAGAGAGAGAGTCCCTGAGTCTGTGTGTGAGAGAGAGAGTCCCTGAGTCTGTGTGTGAGAGAGAGAGAGTCCCTGAGTCTGTGAGAGAGAGAGCGAGAGTCCCTGAGTCTGTGCGTGAGAGTCCCTGATTCTGTGTGTGAGCGAGAGACCCTGAGTCTGTTTGAGAGAGAGTATCTGAGTATGTTTGAGAGAAAGAGAGGTTCCCTGAGTCTGTGTGTGTGCAGAGAGTCCCTGAGTCTGTGTGTGTGAGAGAGGGAGAGAGTCCCTGAGTCTGTGTGTGAGAGAGAGAGTCCCTGAGTCTGTGTGTGAGAGAGGGAGAGAGTTCCTGAATCTCTGTGAGGGAGAGTCCCTGAGACTGTTTGAGAGAGAGAGAGAGGGATTCCCTGAGTCTGTGTGTATGAGAGAGAGAGTCCCTCTGTCTGTGTGTGAGAGTGAGAGTCCCTGAGTCTGTGTGTGTGTGAGAGAGAGTCCCTGAGTCTGTGTGAGAGAGAGAGATCCCTCAGTCTGTATGTGAGAGAGGGAGAGTCCCTGAGTCTGTGTGCGAGAGTCCCTGAGTCTGTGTGAGAGAGAGAGTCCCTGAGTAGGTGTGAGGGAGAGAGAGTCCCTGAGTATGTGTGAGAGAGAATCTCTGAGTTTGAGTGAGAGAGAGTCCCTGAGTCTGGGTGAGAGAGAGAGAGTGAGAGAGAGTTCCGGAGTTTGTGTGTGAGAGAGAGAGATTCCCTGAGTCAATGTGTGTGTGAGAGAGTCCCTGAGTCTGTGTGTGTGAGAGACTCCCTGAGTCTGTGTGTGTGAAAGAGAGACTCCCTGAGTCTGTGTGTGTGTGAGAGAGAGTCACTGAGTCTGTGTGTGTGTGTGTGAGAGAGTGTCCCTGAGTCTGTGAGAGAGAGAGTCCCCGAGTAGGTGTGAGGGAGAGAGAGTCCCTGAGTATGTGTGAGAGAGAGTCTCTGAGTTTGTGTGAGAGAGATTCCCTGAGTCTGGGTGAAAGAGAGAGAGTGAGAGAGAGTTCCTGAGTTTGTGTGTGAGAGAGAGAGATTCCCTGAGTCTGAGTGTGTGTGAGAGAGAGATTCCCTGAGTCTGTGTGTGTGTGAGAGAGAGAGAGTCCCTGAGTCTGTGTGTATGTGTGAGAGAGAGTCCCTGAGTCTGTGTGTGAGAGAGTCCCTGAGTCTGTGTGTGTGAAAGCGAGCCTCCCTGAGTCTGTGTGTGTGTGAGAGTCACTGATTCTGTGTGTGTGAGAGAGTGTCCCTGAGTCTGAGAGAGAGAGAGTCCCTGAGTCTGTGTGTGTGTTTGAGAGAGAGAGAGTCCCTAAGTCTGTGTGTGAGAAAGAGATTCCCTGAGTCTGTGTGTGTGTGAGAGAGAGAGTCCCTGAGTCTGTGTGTATGTGTGAGAGAGAGTCCCTGAGTCTGTGTGTGTGAGAGAGTCCCTGAGTCTGTGTGTGTGAAAGAGAGCCTCCCTGAGTCTGTGTGTGTGTGTGTGAGAGTCACTGATTCTGTGTGTGTGTGAGAGTGTCCCTGAGTCTGAGAGAGAGAGAGTCCTTGAGTCTGTGTGTGTGTTTGAGAGAGAGAGAGTCCCTAAGTCTGTGTGTGAGAAAGAGATTCCCTGAGTCTGTGTGACTGAGTGAGTCCCTGTGTCTGTGTGTGTGAGAGAGACCCTGTGTCTGTGTGTGTGAGAGAAAGTTCCTGAGTCTGTGTGAGAGAGAGTCCCTGAGTCTGTGTGTGAGAGAGGGAGAGAGTTCCTGAGTCTGTGTGAGGGAGAGAGTCCCTGAGTCTGTTTGCGAGAGAGAGAGAGGGATTCCCTGAGTCAGTGTGTGTGAGAGAGAGAGTCCCTCTGTATGTGTGTGAGTGAGAGTCCCTGACTGTTTGTGTGAGAGTGAGAGTCCCTGAGTCTGTGTGTGTGTGTGAGAGAGTGTCCCTGAGTCTGTGACAGAGAGAGAGTCCCTGAGTCTGTGTGTGTGTGTGAGAGAGAGAGAGTCCCCGAGTAGGTGTGAGGGAGAGAGAGTCCCTGAGTATGTGTGAGAGAGAGTCTCTGAGTTTGTGTGAGAGAGATTCCCTGAGTCTGGGTGAAAGAGAGAGAGTGAGAGAGAGTTCCTGAGTTTGTGTGTGAGAGAGAGAAATTCCCTGAGTCTGTGTGTGTGAAAGAGTCCCTGAGTCTGTGTGTGTGAAAGAGAGACTCCCTGAGTCTGTGTGTGTGTGAGAGAGTCCCTGATTCTGTGTGTGAGAGAGAGACCCTGAGTCTGTGTGAGAAAGAGTATCTGAGTATGTTTGAGAGAAAGAGAGGTTCCCTGAGTCTGTGTGTGTGTAGAGAGTCCCTGAGTCTGTGTGTGTGAGAGAGAGAGTCCCTGAGTCTGTGTGTGAGAGAGAGAGTCCCTGAGTCTGTGTGTGTGTGAGAGAGAGAGTCCCTGAGTCTGTGTGTTAGAGAGAGAGTCCTGAGTCTGTGTGTTAGAGAGAGAGTCCCTGAGTCTGTGTGTTAGAGAGAGAGTCCCTGAGTCTGTGTGAGAGCGATAGAGTCCCTGAGTCTGTGTGTGTGAGAGAGAGAGAGAGTTCCTGAGTCTGTGTGTGTGTGTGAGAGAGAGTCCCTGAGTCTGTGTGTGCGTGAGAGAGAGAGTCCCTGAGTCTGTGTGAGAGAGTCCCTGAGTCTGTGTGTGAGAGAGAGATCCCTGAGTCTGTGTGTGTGTGAGAGAGAGAGAGTCCCTGAGTCTGTGTGTGTGAGAGTCCCTGAATCTGTGTGTGTGAAAGAGAGACTCCCTGAGTCTGTGTGTGTGTGTGAGAGAGAGACCCTGAGTCTGTGTGAGAGAGTATCTGAGTATGTTTGAGAGAAAGAGAGGTTCCCTGAGTCTGTGTGTGTGAGAGAGTCGCTGAGTCTGTGTGTGTGAAAGAGAGACTCCCTGAGTCTGTGTGTGTGTGAGAGAGAGTCCCTGATTCTGTGTGTGAGAGAGAGACCCTGAGTCTGTGTGAGAGAGAGTATCTGAGTATGTTTGAGAGAAAGAGAGGTTCCCTGAGTCTGTGTGTGTGCAGAGAGTCCCTGAGTCTGTGTGTGAGAGAGAGAGAGTCCCTTAGTCTGTGTGTGTTAGAGAGAGCATCCCTGAGTCTGTGTATGTGAGAGAGAGAGAGTCCTGAGTCTGTGTGTGTGAGAGAGAGTCCCTGAGTCTGTGTGTTAGAGAGAGAGTCCCTGAGTCTATGTGTGTGAGAGAGTCCCTGAGAATGTGTATGAGAGAGAGAGTCCCTGAGTCTGTGTGTGAGAGAGAGAGAGTCCCTGAGTCTGTGTGTGTGAGAGAGAGAGAGTCCCTGAGTCTGTGTGTGTGTGTGAGAGAGTGAGTCCCTGAGTCTGTGTTTGCGTGAGAGAGAGAGTCCCTGAGTCTGTGTGAGAGAGTCCCTGAGTCTGTGTGAGAGAGAGAGTCCCTGAGTCTGTGTGAGGGAGAGAGAGTCCCTGAGTATGTGTGAGGGAGAGAGAGTTTCTGAGTATGTGTGAGAGAGATTCTCTGAGTTTGTGTGTGAGAGAGTCCCAGAGTCTGGGTGAGTGAGAGAGAGTTCCTGAGTTTGTGTGTGAGAGAGAGAGTCCCTGACTCTGTGAGTGTGTGAGTGAGAGATTTCCTGAGTCTGTGAGAGAGAGAGAGTCCCTGAGTCTGTGTGTGAGAGAGAGAGTCCCTGAGCCTGTGTGAGACAGAGAGTCCCTGAGTCTGTGTGTGAGAGAGAGTGCCTGAGTCTGCCTCTGTGAGAGAGAGAGAGAATCCCTGAGCCTGTGTGTGAGAGAGAGAGTCCCCGTGTCTGTGTGTGAGAGAGAGAGTCCCTGAGCCTGTGTGAGACAGTGTCCCTGAGTCTGTGTGTGCGAGAGAGAGTGCCTGAGTCGACCTCTCTGAGAGAGAGAGAGAGTCCCTGAGTCTGTGAGAGAGAGAGTCCCTGAGTCTGTGTGAGAGAGAGAGTCCCTGAATCTGTGTATGTGAGAGAGAGTCCCTGAGTCTGTGTGAGAGAGATAGAGAATCCCTGAGTCTGTGTGTGAGAGAGAGAGTCCCTGAGTCTGTGTTTGTGAGAGAGAGTCCCTGAATCTGTGTATGTGAGAGAGAGTCCCTGAGTCTGTTGGAGAGAGATAGCGAATCCCTGAGTCTGTGTATGTGAGAGAGTCCCTGAGTCTGTGTGAGAGAGTATCTGAGTATGTTTGAGAGAGAGAGATTCCCTGAGTCTGTGTGTGAGAGAGAGAGATAGTCCCTGAGTCTGTCTGTGAGAGAGAGACCCTGAGTCTGTGTGTTCATGAGAGAGAGTCTCTGAGTCTGTGTGTGTGTGAGAGAGAGAGAGTCCTTGAGTCTGTGTGTGTGAGAGAGAGAGAGAGTCCCTGAGTCTGTGTGTGTGAGAGAGAGTGTCCGAGTCTGTGTATGTGAGAGAGAGTGAATCCCTGAGTCTGTGTGTGAGAGAGAGTCCCTGAGTCTGTGTGAGAGAGATAGAGAGTCCCTGAGTCTGTGTGAGAGAGAGAGTGTCCCTGAGTCTGGGTGAGAGAGCGAGAGTTCCTGAGTTTGTGTCTGAGAGAGAGAGAGTCACTGAGTCTGTGTGTGTGTGAGAGAGATTCCCTGAGTCTGTGTGTGTGTGTGTGTGAGAGAGAGTCCCTGAGTCTGTGTGTGTGAGAGAGAGAGTCACCGAGTCTGTGTGTGTGAGAGAGTCCCTGAGTCTGTGTGTGTGTGACAGAGAGTCCCTGAGTCTGTGTGTGAGAGCGAGAGTTTTCCTGAGTCTGTGAGAGAGAGAGAGTCCCTGAGTATGTTTGAGAGAGAGAGAGAGAGAGAGAGAGAGTCCCTGAGTCTGTGAGAGAGAGAGAGAGTCCGAGTCTGTGTGCGAGAGAGAGAGTTCCTGAGTCTGCGAGAGAGAGAGTTCCTGTGTCTGTGAGAGACGGAGAGAGTTCCTGAGTCTGTGTGAGGGAAAGAGTCCCTGAGTCTGTTTGAGAGAGAGAGAGAGGGACTCCCTGAGTCTGTGTGTGTGTGAGAGTCCCTCTGTCTGTGTGTGAGAGTGAGTCCCTGAGTCTGTGTTTGAGAGTGAGAGTCCCTGACTGTTTGTGTGAGAGTGAGAGTCTCTCTGTCTGTGTGTGAGAGTAAGAGTCCCTGACTCTGTGTGTGAGATTGAGAGTCCCTGACTGTGTGTGAGAGAGAGTTCCTGAGTCTGTGTGAGAGAGAGATCCCTCAGTCTGTGTGTGAGAGAGGGAGAGTCCCTGAGTCTGTGTGAGAGTCCCTGAGTCTGTGTGTGAGAGAGAGAGAGTCCCTGAGTATGTGTGAGGGAGAGAGAGTCTCTGAGTTTGTGTGAGAGAGAGTCCCTGAGTCTGGGTGAGATAGAGAGTTCCTGAGTATGTGTGTGAGAGAGAGAGATTCCCTGAGTCTGTGTGTGTGAGGGAGAGAGTCCCTGAATCTGTGTGTGAGAGAGAGATTCCCTGAGTCTGTGAGAGACAGAGAGAGTCCCTGAGTCTGTGTGTGTGTGTGAGAGAGGTTGTCCCTGAGTCTGTGTGTGTGTGAGAGAGAGTCCCTGAGTCTGTGTGTGTGTGAGAGATGGAGAGTCCCTGAGTATGTGTGTGTGTGAGAGAGAATTCCTGAGTCTGTGTGTGTGTGAGAGAGTCCCTGAGTCTGTGTGTGTGTGAGAGAGTCCCTGAGTCTGTGTGTGTGTGAGAGAGTCCCTGAGTCTGTGTGTGTGAGAGAGTCCCTGAGTCTGTGTGTGTGAGAGAGTCCCTGAGTCTGTGTGTGTGTGAGAGAGTCCCTGAGTCTGTGTGTGTGTGAGAGAGTCCCTGAGTCTGTGTGTGTGTGAGAGAGTCCCTGAGTCTGTGTGTGTGAGAGAGTCCCTGAGTCTGTGTGTGTGAGAGAGTCCCTGAGTCTGTTTGAGAGAGAGAGAGTCCCTGAGTCTGTTTGAGTGAGAGTCCCTGAGTCTGTGTGTTGGCTCAGTCATTCTGATCTCTCTGCTGGCATTGAACAGATTATGGTGACATCCTCGGCTCTTCCTGTGAATGGCTTCAGCTGAACCGGATCCCACTATTTATAGGTGATTAACCATGTCCTTGTGTCAGGAAATGCTGCTGTAAATATAGCAAACTGCGTGAGTGAAGTGAGCTCGCCTGAGGAACAATAAGGTTAAAGGCACCATGTTAGTGGGCTGACTCACACTTCCTGTTCTGATGTGTGTCTGTTCCACATTCTCTCTGACCGGGTATATAAGAGGTCATGTGCCTCCACAAATACTGTGTCAGTTTGTGTTTGTTAGACTTGAGTATCCCCTCCATGACTTGTGCATATTTTGTTAATATTTTGGTGTCGGGGATTTAGTATGTATGTGTGGGTGCATGTGTGTTAGTTTAATGGTGTCGAGGATTGTGTGTGTGTGTGTGTGTGTGTGTGTGTTAGTTTAATGGTGTCAATGATTGTGTGTTTGTTAGTTTAGTGGTGTCGAGGATTGTGTGTGTGTGTGTTAATATGGTGATGTTGGGATTCAGTGTGAGGTGAGAGTGACTGCTCTTGACATCAGGGCTGCATTTGACCGAGTGTGCCAAGTAGCCCTAGCTAAACTGGAGTCAATGGGAATCAGAGGGAAACTTATCCACTGGTTGGAGTTATACCCAGCACAAAGGAAAATGGTTATGGTTGTTGGAGGTCAATTATCTCAGCTCCAGGACATCACTGCAGGAGTTCCTCAGGGTAGTGTCCTCGGCCCAACCATCTTCAGCTGCTTCATCAATGACCTTCCTTCCATCATAAGGTTAGAAATGGGGATGTTTGCTGATGATTGCACAATGCTCAGCACCATTCATGACTTCTCAGATACTGAAGCAGTCCATGTCCAAATGTAGCAAGACCTGGACAATATCCAGACTTGGGCTGACAAGTGTCAAGTAACATTTGTACCACACAAGTGCCAGGCAATGACCATCTCCAATAAGAGAGAATCTAACCATCACCCCTTGACATTCACTGGCATTACCATCACTGAATCCCCCACTATCAACATCCTGGGGGTTACCATTGACCAGAAACTGAACTGGACTAGCCATATAAATACTGTGGCGACAAGAGCAGGTCAGAGGCTGGGAATCTTACAATGAGTAACTCACCTCCTGACTCCCCAAAGCCTATTCACCATCTACAAGGTACAAGTCAGGAGTGTGATGGAATACACATCATTTGCCTGGATGAGTGCGGCTCCAACAACACTCAAGAAGCTGGACACCATCCAGGATAAAGCAGCCCCGCTTGATTGTCACCCCATCCACAAACATTCACTCCCTCCACCCCAGGTGCACATTAGCAGCAGTGTGTGTACCATCTACAAGATGCACTGCAGGAATTCACCATGGCTGCTTAGACAGCACCTTCCAAACCCATGATAACTACCATCCAGAAGGACAAGGGCAGCAGACACATGGGGAACACCACCACCTGGAAGTTCCCCTCCAAGTCACTCACCATCCTGACTTGGAAATATATTGGCCGTTCCTTCACTGTCGCTGGGTCAAAATCCAGGAACTCCCTCCCTAACAGCATGGTGGGTGTACCTACACCACGTGGACTGTAGCGGCTCAAGAAGGCAGCAGCTCATCCACCACCTTCTCAAGGGGCAATTAGGGATGGGCAATAAATGCTGGGCCCAGCCAGCGACGCCCACAGCTTGTGAGAGAATAAAGAAAAGTGGTGTTGGGATTCTTTGAGTGTGTGTGTGTGTTAATATAGTGGTAGTGGGGATCCAGGCTATAACCTTGTGGATGTGACTCTATGATTTATCAGTGAGGTACATTTGTTGGATGTGTTCTCTCTGTTGTGGGCCAAGTAATTTCCTTTCAATGTATTGTCGAACTCCTGACCTTCCTGTTCAACGTACTGAGCTGAGCAGGAGCAGGATGCAGGTGGGCAGTTCCAGGGCCCGAATCTGTGATCAGGCAAGCATCAATATTGTCTCTGTAATCCGCCCTGTAGCATTCACGGTCCAGTCTAACACGCCATCGGACCGCCACCTGCACAATGTGGAGAAAGCACACCGGCCGGGGTCAGGGACCATCTTCCTGCTTCACACGTACAATGGAAAAGAGTAATCCTGTCAGAGGTGGGGAGAGTGGAATTAAATCCGAGGAGACACTGTGGGAAATCTCAGCCATTGGAATGGTGATCGGTGTCAATAGGAGGCCATTCAGCCCTTTAGTCTGTTCCGCTCTTCAGGGAGGTCGAGGCTGATCAACATCCTGAGTTCATTCATCTGCCAGTTGGTTCTGTGAGCCTCAACTGGCGATAATAATCTATTGATCTCACGCTTAAATACACTAACTGGACTGGCATTTACTGCTTTTGGTGAGAGTGAGTATCCTCTTGCCTACCAGTCCTCCTGTGGGAAGGGTTGCCTAACTTCTCTCCTGTCTGATTCACCTCCGCCAACAGAAAATGTTTGATCCCATTGACTCGATCGATTCCTTTAAAAATCCTGAAAGAAAATGCAATCAAATCACCCCTTAACCTTCCCTATCCCAGGAAATACAAACTTAGCTTATACAATTTCTCCTCAATTTAACCCTGGGAGCCCTTGGGAACATTCCGGTGAATCCACGCTGCACGGCTTCCAAGGACAATATACCCTTTCCAGGGTGTCGTGCCCCAGCGCGGTGCACAGTAAGTCCAGTGTTCTCACCCAGCACGCGGTACAACTGGGGTAAAACTTACCCGACATTGACATTCTAACCCGTTAGGTAAGAAGAGTAACATTAAACAGTTTTCCTTGTACCTGCCCAGTAGAAATTCTTGCTCTCATCTTTCCTAAATATTGGAGTTACATTTCCAATATTCCAATCTAAGGTGACAAGTTCTGAATTAAAACAGCTTTGTAAAATAGTGACTTAAGCATCTTCGGTTTTCGCACCAATTCCTTTAAAACGTTGGTGTGGGAATGGAGAAACCATCTGGTCCTGGGGATTTATTATTACTTAGTGCCATTACTTTTCCTCAAACTGGTTTCTTTTATATCTGGTGTCCCCATCAAACACTCCCAGGACAGGTACAGCACGGGGTTAGATACAGAGTAAAGCTCCCTCTACACTGTCCCCATCAAACACTCCCAGGACAGGTACAGCACGGGGTTAGATACAGAGTAAAGCTCCCTCTACACTGTCCCCATCAAACACTCCCAGGACAGGTACAGCACGGGGTTAGATACAGAGTAAATCTCCATCTACAGTGTCCCCATCAAACACTCCCAGGACAGGTACAGCACAGGGTTAGATACAGAGTAAATCTCCATCTACAGTGTCCCCATCAAACACTCCCAGGACAGGTACAGCACGGGGTTAGATACAGAGTAAAGCTCCCTCTACACCGTCCCCATCAAATACTCCCAGGACAGAATTACCTGGAAAAACTCAGCAGGTCTGGCAGCATCGGCGGAGAAGAAAAGAGTTGACGTTTCGAGTCCTCATGACCCTTCGACAGAACTTGAGTTCGAGTCCAAGAAAGAGTTGAAATATAAGCTGGTTTAAGGTGTGTGTGGGGGGGGGGGCGGAGAGATAGGGAGAGAGAGAGGTGGTTGTGTGGACAAACAAGTAGTGATAGAAGCAGATCATCAAAAGATGTCAGCGACAATGGTACAATAGAACACATAGGTGTTAAAGTTAAAGTTGGTGATATTATCTAAACGAATGTGCTAATTAAGAATGGATGGTAGGGCACTCAAGGTATAGCTCTAGTGGGGGTGTTTTTTTTTATAATGGAAATAGGTGGGAAAAGGAAAATCTTTATAATTTATTGGAAAAACATTGGAGAGACCAAACGTAAACTGGGCGACAGCTTTGCAGAACACCTGCGGTCTGTCCGCAAGAATGACCCAAACCTCCCTGTCGCTTGCCATTTTAACACTCCACCCTGCTCTCTTGCCCACATGTCTGTCCTTGGCTTGCTGCATTGTTCCAGTGAAGCCCAACGCAAACTGGAGGAACAACACCTCATCTTCCGACTAGGCACTTTGCAGCCTTCCGGTCTGAATATTGAATTCAACAACTTTAGGTCGTGAACTCCCTCCCCCATCCCCACCCCCTTTCTGTTTCCCCCTTCCTTTTTTTTTCCAATAAATTATTAAGATTTTCCTTTTCCCACCTATTTCCATTATAAAAAAAAACACCCCCACTAGAGCTGTACCTTGAGTGCCCTACCATCCATTCTTAATTAGCACATTCGTTTAGATAATATCACCAACTTTAACTTTAACACTTATGTGTTCTATTGTACCATTGTCACTGACATCTTTTGATGATCTGCTTCTATCACTACTTGTTTGTCCACACAACCACCTCTCTCTCTCTCTATCTCTCCGCCCCCCCCCACCCCCCCCACACACACACCTTAAACCAGCTTATATTTCAACTCTTTCTTGGATTCGAACTCAAGTTCTGTTGAAGGGTCATGAGGACTCGAAACGTCAACTCTTTTCTTCTCCGCCGATGCTGCCAGACCTGCTGAGTTTTTCCAGGTAATTCTGTTTTTGTTTTGGATTTCCAGCATCTGCAGCTTTTTTGTTTTTACTCCCAGGACAGGTACAGCACGGGGTTAGATACAGAGTAAAGCTCCCTCTACACTGTCCCCATCAAACACTCCCAGGACAGGTACAGCACGGGGTTAGATACAGAGTAAAGCTCCCTCTACACTGTCCCCATCAAACACTCCCAGGACAGGTACAGCACGGGGTTAGATACAGAGTAAAGCTCCCTCTACACTGTCCCCATCAAACACTCCCAGGACAGGTACAGCACGGGATTAGATACAGAGTAAAGCTCCCTCGACACTGTCCCCATCAAACACTCCCAGGACAGGTACAGCATGGGGTTAGATACAGAGTAAAGCTCCCTCGACACTGTCCCCATCAAACACTCCCAGGACAGGTACAGCATGGGGTTAGATACAGAGTAAAGCTCCCTCTACACTGTCCCCATCAAACACTCCCAGGACATGTACAGCACGGGGTTAGATACAGAGTAAAGCTCCCTCTACACTGTCCCCATCAAACCCTCCCAGGACAGGGACAGCATGGGGTTAGATACAGAGTAAAGCTCCCTCTACACTCCCCATCAAACACTCCCAGGACAGGTACAGCACGGGGTTAGATACAGAGTAAGGCTCCTTCTACACTGTCCCCATCAAACACTCCCAGGACAGGTACAGCACGGGATTAGATACAGAGTAAAGCTCCCTCTACACTGTCCCCATCAAACACTCCCAGGACAGGTACAGCATGGGGTTAGATACAGAGTAAAGCTCCCTCTACATTGTCCCCATCAAACACTCCCAGGACAGGTACAGCACGGGATTAGATACAGAATAAAGCTCCCTCTACACTGTCCACATCAAACACTCCCAGGACAGGTACAGCACAGGGTTAGATACAGAGTAAAGCTGCCTCTACACTGTCCCCGGGACAGTGATTAAATCATTCTCTTAATGCTCGAGGCTGACGTGACGCTCTGCCATTCTCCTGATATCTGGGCGTTTTTTTTAACAATCCTTTTCTCCTGTTGACTGAAACCCAGTGAGAATCAGTGTGTGTGGGACCCGTACCCCAGTAAGAGTCAGTGTGTGTGGGACCCGTACACTAGTGAGAGTCAGTGTGTGTGGGATCCCTGCCCCAATGACTCTTGCAGGATGAGAGTTAGGAAAATATTGGTTTACTATCTATAGTCTCGCTGCATCTTTTAGTGTTTACATACCTTCCAACTGTACTCAGCCTCCAATTGGACCTTATGAATGCAACATGTTATAAACCTTGTACACGGTCGCCCCCCTCTGGCCCTGTGAACTATTACATGAATGCGCAAAACTGTTTCTGGAAAGCTGTGGGTCGTGGCTTGCCGGTCTCATTCTGCAGCCCTCATTGTTCCAGTGTGACTGTCCCTCAGTATTGCTGAGGTGAAATACACATGAACTGACCTCTGGTTGGGTCAGGGTAGAGTCTAACTGAGAGACAGCTCAATTAGGGGATTTTTGTAGTTATTATAGCAGGTCATTTTGTGCACATACATATGTACTTGCAATATTTCTTGTATTAATAAATGTTTATTTGGAAATCCAAATATATTACCAGTAGACATCATATATTTGGAATTCCAAAAGCTGTTCAATCAGGTACCATATGTAAGGCAACTTAATAAGATAAGAGCCCATAGTGTTGGGGGTAGTATATTAGCATGGATAGGGGATTGGCTAACAAATAGAAGACAGAGAGTTGGGATAAGGGGGGGCATTTTCAGAATGGCAACCTGATCAGTGCTGAGGCCCCAATTATTTACAATATATATTAATGACTTAGATGAGGGAAGTGAATGTACTATCGCCAAGTTTGCAGATGACACAAAAATAGGTGGGAAGGCAAGTGGTGAGGGTGACACAAAGAGTCTACAGAGGGATAGAGACAGGTTAAGTGAGTGGGCAAAAACATGGTAGATGGAATTTAATATGGCAAAGTGTGAGGTTATGTACTTCGGCAGGAAGAATAGAGGAGCTGAATATTATTTACATGGAGAAAGACTGTGGAAGGCTGCAGCACAGAGGGATTTGGGGGTCTTTGTGCATGAATCCCAAAAAGCTAACATAGAAGTTCAACAGATATAAGGACGGCAAATGGAATGTTGGCCTTTATTTCAAAGGGAATGAAGTATAAAAATAGGGAAGTCTTGCTAAAACTATACAAGGCACTGGTTAGACCACACCTGGAATACTGCAAACAGTTTTGGTCCCCTTATCTAAAAAAAGATATACTGGCATTGGAGGCAGTCCAGAGAAGGTTCACTAGATTGATCCCAGGGATGGAGGGTATTTTCTTATGAGGAGAGGTTGAGTAGGTTGGGCCTGAACTCATTGGAGTTTAGAAGAATGAGAGGCGACCTTATTGAAACATATAAGATTCTTAGGGGCCTTGACAGGGGAGATGCTGAGAGGTTGTTTCCCCTTGTGGGAGAGTCTAGGACCAGAGGGCATAATCTCAGAGTAAGGGGGTGCCCATTTAAGACAGAGATGAGGAGGAATTTCTTCTCTGAGGGTAGTGAATCTGTGGAATTCTTTACCACAGAGGCCTGTAGAGGCTGGGTCATGAAGTATATTGAAGGCTGAGATAGACAGATTTTTAATCAGTAAGGGAATCAAGGGTTCTGGGGAAAAGGCAGGAAAGTGGAGTTGAGGATTATCAGATCAGCCATGATCTCATTGAATGGCGGAGCAGACTCGATGGGCCAAATGGCCTACTTCTGCTCCTTATGGTTTTAATTTAGTTTTGTAAAAACAACTTCCAACTCGGTGGTCTTATTACTACTGAATTCAAAGCCTGCATCTCGAAACATACAAATTGCAAAAATGGGTTATGACAGTTGTTTCAGGTATCCCTCTGGGATTTGAGCAGCTCAGCCTTTACCATCGGCTGTGTCAGAATGCTGTCTCACCCTTTTCCTAACACTGTCTCTCCTTCCTTCCTTTCTCTTTTCTTTCTGTCTCCCTCTCTCTCTATCTCACAATTTCTCTCTGCCTTTCCATCTCTGTCCATCTCTCTCTCTCCTGTATTTCTCTCTCTCTGTTCATCTATCTCTCTCTGAGTCTCTCTCTCCCTCTCTCGCTCCTTCTCTCTCTCTCTCCCTGCCTCTTAGACTCCGTTTCTTTCTTTCTCTCTTCATCTGTTTCTCTCTCTCTGCCACTTTGTCCTTATGAGTATGTCTCTCTCTCTCTTTCTGTCTCTGTTCCTCTCTCTTCGACTGTCTCTCCCTCACTCTCTCTGCCACTTTGTCCTGATCTCTGCCTGTCTCTCTCTCTGTCTCTGTCCCACGACCTGCCCCTGCCCCCGGGGACAATTCCTGAAGCTAACCCCCCCGAGTGTTTATCTCCAGACACGGTCAGCCTCGGTGGGGGTGGGGGGACGGGACATCCTGATTGACGAAGCCTCGCCATCCCAGTGGCATTTCTCTCCTGGGGAAAAGTTCATTCCTCGATCAACACCGAGAAACAGATGATCCGCCCGTCATCAGGTGGGCCATTGCGGGATCTTGCTGTGCCGCAGGCCGGCCGCCGCCTCTCCCGAGCTGCAGAAGTAGAGACGACTTAACTCGTGGCAAGGCACATTTCGGACGTCCTGACCTTCTGCAGGGCGCTATGCAAATGCAGGCTCCTCCATTCTTGGCTTGAGGGCCTGTTCATCAGTGAGTGGCCATATCGGTGGTGGGACAGTGGTGGGGGTGGGGGTGGGGGAGGGTGGGGTGGGGGGCAGGGATTGTCCCACCCCCCCTACCCACTCTGCGCACTGAGGGAGGGAAACATTGAGACACTGAGGATCCCCCCCCCCATCACCGCTGCTCTGGGCAGATGGTCCAGGTTCGTCTGGTGTCAGTCCTGGCTCATGAGTGAACTGACCACGGCTCAAGTGGGGGGAGGAAATAGGAACATAGCAGTGGGAGGGGACAGGATCATTAGGGGGGAATAGACACTGTTCTCTGCAGCCGTGTGTGTGTGTGTGTGAATCCTGAAGCCTGTGTTGCCTGCCCGGTGCTAGGGTTAAGGACATCTCCTCAGGGAGAGGAACCTGGGAGTGGGAGGGGAGGGATCCAGTTGTCACCATCCATGTTCATACCAACAACATTGATAGGACTAGAAAGGAGGTTCTGCTGAAAGAATTTGACCAGTTAGGAGCTAAATTAAAAAGCAGAACCTCCAAGGTAATAATCCCGGGATTACTACCTGAGCCACGGGCAAACTGGCAAAGGGTAAATAAAGTCAAGGAGTTAAATGTGTGGCTCAGAGATTGGTGTGGGAGGAATGGGTATCAGTTCATGGGGCACTGGCACCAGTACTGAGGTAGGAGGGAGCTGTTCTGGTGGGACAGGCTTCACTTGAACTGTGCTGGGACCAGTGTCCTGGTGAATCGAATAACTAGGGCTGTAGAGAGGGCTTTAATCTAAATAGAGGTGGGGGGATGGTTCTGGAGAAGGGATACATAGGCTTACAAAGCAATAGGATATGGTGGCATTGCAGGGCAGCTACTTAGGTAATGATACCCAGAGTGTGACAGGAAGGGACAGAGTGTACAAACATAGGAAATAGGGTCAAAGGGGTAAAAAGTAGTAAAGAGGCAAAATGAATGGCTCTTTAGTTAAATGCATGTAGTATTCAGAACAAAATGATTTAATCAATGGCACAAATAGAGGTTAATGGGTTTAATCTTAGGGCCATTTCGGAGACATGGTTACAAGGAGATCAAAGGTGGGAACTAAATATTCAGGGCAATGTGACTTTATGAAAGGACAGGCAGGAAGGAAAGGGTGGTGGGGTAGCTTTGTTAGTACGAGGCGGAATAAGTACGACAGCAAGAAATCTTGGATAGGAAGATGTGGAATCCATATGGGTGGAAGTAAGGAATAACACAAGGAAGAAAACACTGGTGGGAGTAGTCTATAGGCCCCCCTAACAGTAGCTATGCTGTAGGACAGAGAATAAATCAGGAGATACTGAGGGTATGTAAAAAAGGCAGTGCATTAATCATGGGTGACTTTAATCTTTATGTAGATTAGGAAAATCAAATTGGCCGAAGCAGCCAAGAGCAAGAATTCACAGGGTGTGTTCCTAGAACAATATGTTGTGGATCCAACCAGGGATCAGGCTATTTTGGATCTGGTAACGTGTAATGTGGCAGGTTTAATAAATTATCTCAGAGTAAAAGATCCCCTAGGAAACAGTGATCATAACATGGTAGAATTTAGCATTCAGTTTGAGAGTGAGAAACTTGGGTCGGAAACAACTGTGTTAAACTTAAATAAGGGTAATTACAAAGGAACGAGGGCAGAGTTGGCTGGAGTGGATTGGGAAAGGAGTTCAGGTTGATGAACAATGGCAGACATTGAAGAAAATAGTTCATGACTCACAACAATATGCCAGTGAGGAAGAAGGATTGTAGGAAGGGGATAAACCAACCATGGTTAACCAAAGAAGTTAAGGATAGTATCAAAGTGAAAGAAAAGAACATACATTGTGACAAAGATTAGTGGTAATCCAGAGGATTGGGAAAGTTTTAAAAGCCAACAAAAGATGACCAAAAAATAATAGAGGAAGAAAATAAACTTTGAGGGTAAACTAGGAAGTAACAGAGAAACGGACAGTAAGAGCTTCTTTAAATATATAAAAAGGAAGAGAGCAGCTCCCACAACACTCAAGAAGCTCGACACCGTCCAGGATAAAACAGCCCCACTTGATTGGCACCCCATCCACAAACATTCACTCCCTCCACCCCAGGCACAGAGTAGCAGCAGTGTGTGTACCATCTACAAGATGCACTGCAGGAACTCACCAAGGCTCCTTAGACAGCACCTTCCAAACCCACAACTACTACCATCTAGAAGGACAAGGGCAGCAGATAGATGGGAACACCACCACCTGAAAGTTCCTCTCTGAGTCACTCACCATCCTGACTTGGAAATATATTGGCCGTTGCTTCACTGTCGCTGGGTCAAAATCCTGGAACTCCCTTCCTAACAGCACAGTGGGTGTACCTACACCACATGGACTGCAGCGGTTCAATAAGGCAGCTCATCATCACCTTCTCAAGGGCAACTAGGGATGGGCAATAAATGTTGGGCCCAGCCAGTGAAGTCCACATCCCATGAATGAATAAAAATAAAGAGAGAATCCAAAATGAACATAGGCCCCTTACAGAATGAGGCTGGGGATATAAAATTGGGGAACCAGGAAATGGCAGAGGAGTTGAAAAAATACTTTGCACCAGTCTTCATGGTAGAAGGCAGTAATAGCATTCCAAAAATATTAAATAATCAAGAGGCAAATGGGGTGGAGGAAATAAATACAATAAATATCACTTGAGAAAAAGTACTAGGGAAACTAATGGGGCTAAAGGCCGATAAGTCCCCTGGACCTGATGGGTTGCATCCTAGAATATTAAAGGAAGTGACTACAGAGATACTGGATGCACTGGTAGGAATCTTCCAGAATCCTTAGATTCTGAAAAAGTCCTAGAAGCTTGGAAAACTGCCAACCTAACACCTTTATTTAAAAAGGGAGGGAGACAAAAGACAGGTAACTATAGGCCAGTTAGTTTAACATCTGTCATCGGGAAAAATCTTAGAGTCTTTTATAAAGGATGTAATAGCAGAGCATTTAGAAATGCATAATATAATGAAGCAGAGTCAGCACAACTTCATGAAGGGGGAAATCATGCTTGACAAATGTATTAGAATTCTTTGAGGAAGTAACAAGCAGGATAGATAAAGGGGAACTGGTAGATGCAATATATTTGGATTTCCAAGAGGTGTTTGATAAGGTACTGTGCATAAGGCGACTTAATAAGATAAGAGCCATGGTGTTGGGGGTCAGTATATTAGCATGGATAGGGGATTGGCTAACTAATAGAAGACAGAGAGTTGGGATAAGGAGGGGCATTTTCAAGATGCAACTAGTGGAGTGCCACAGGGATCAGTGCTGGGGCCACAATTATTTACAATATATATGAATGACTTAGATGAGGGAAGTGAATGTACTATCGCCAAGTTTGCGGATGACACAAAAATAGGTGGGAAGACAAGTGGTGAGGGTGACACAAGGCGTCTACAGAGGGATAGAGACAGGTTAAGTGAGCGGGAAAAACTTGGCAGATGGAATATAATGTGGGAAAAGGCAGGAGGAGGCCATTCATCCCCTCATGGATCCTCCACCATTCAGTTAGATCATGGTGGATCTGAACTTAACTCCATCTACCGCCCTTTGTTCCTTGTCACCCAATCCTCTCAGTACTGAAATTTCTAACTGACACCCAGACTCAACAGCGTTTTTTTTAGGGGGGGGGGGGGTTGGGAGTGGGCAGAGAATTCTAGATTTCCGTCCCCTTTGCCTGAACCTCCCTGATTTCACCCCTGAACGGCCTGGCTTTAGTTTGAATGTTCTGCCCTCTTGCTCAGGATACCACCCTCTCACTCCCATCCCCCCACCCTCTCACCCCCATCCCCCACCCTCTCACCCCATTCCCCACCCTCTCACCCCCATCCCCCACCCCCATCCCCCACCCTCTCACCCCCATCCCCCACCCTCTCACCCCCATCCCCCACCCTCATCCCCCACCCTCTCACCCCCATCCCCCACCCTCTCACCCCCATTCCCCACCCTCTCACCCCCCATCCCCCGCCCTCTCACCCCCCCCCCCACCCTCTCACCCCCATTCCCCACCCTCTCACCCCCATCCCCCACCCTCTCAACCCCCATTCCCCCACCCTCTCACCCCCATTCCCCACCCTCTCACCCCCATCCCCCACCCTCTCACCCCCATTCCCCACCCTCTCACCCCCATCCCCCACCCTCTCACCCCCATTCCCCACCCCATCGCCCCCATTCCCTACCCTCTCGCTGTCCCCCCTCCCCTCCATTCCCCACAGGTCCCCCCACAAAGAGTATACTATCACAGGAAAGGATTGACCGGCTGGGTCTCTTCTCTCTTGGGAAAAGAAGGAAGAGGGGGGCGACCTGACCGAGGCCTTTAAAATGATGAAAGGTTTTGATCGAGTGGGTCCAGACAGAATATTTCCTCTTGTGGGGGAAGAGCAGAACTAGAGGCCGTCAACATAGGACAGTCACCAGGAAATCCAATGGGGAATTCAGGAGAAACTTCTTTACCCAGAGAGTGTGGAGAATGAGGGACTCGCTCCCACGGGGAGCGGGTTGCGGTGAATCGTGTAGAGAGGTTTAAGCGGATAAAAGCAAAGTACTGCGGATGCTGGAAATCTGAAAATAAAAGCAGAGAAATGCTGGAAATGCTCAGCGGGGGTCTGAGGAAGAGTCATAGGGACTGGAAACGCTAGCTGTCTTTCTCCCTCCACAGGTGGTGTCAGTCCTGCCGAGTGTTTTTCCTGCATCTTCCACATTTAAGGGGTAGCTGGGTCAACAGGGTGAGGGGGAGGAGAGTAATACATTTGGATGAGGAAAGATGGGAGGAGGCGCGGGGTGCGGAATAAACAGCAGCACGGGGCAGAGGGGCTGAATGGCCTGGTCCTGAGCCCTCGATCCTGTTTAACCTGATGGTAATCGAGCGGAAAGTTCCGTCGACCGCACCAATCCCTTTCATTTTAAACTCCTTCATTGGATCAATGGCCAATATTCCAGTGAACGCGGCGCCTTACACCAACCGGCCAATTATCTAAGTTAATTAACTTTTGATCCTTTGGGTTATTAGCCCGGTATTATTCTGGTGAATCCACACTGCACCCGCTCCAGGACCAAACGCACCCTTCCTGAAGAGTCACAGAGTTATACAGCTCAGAAACAGGCCCTTCGGCCCATCGTGTCCATGCTGGCCATCAAGCCCCCATCTATTCTAACCCCATTTTCCAGCACTTGGCCCGTAGCCCTGTATAATATGGCATTTCAAGTGCTCATCTAAATAATATTTAATTGTTGTGAGGGAATAGTGAAGCAAGGGTGTTAACTATGGAGTGGGCTCTGTCAGGGAAGGAGATGAAGGTCTTGGGAGGTCTAAGCTTGGCTCACAATTGAAGGATGAGGTAGAGGTTTCAATAAACAGCAGAGGTTCCACCCAGGGCTGCCACTGCTCCTCCGGTGCGGCAGGTGGCGCGGTGCTGGGAGGAGCCGCTCCCAACTGATGCTGCCACCGCTCCTCCGGTGCGGCAGGTGGCGCGGTGCTGGGAGGAGCCGCTCCCAACTGATGCTGCCACCGCTCCTCCGGTGCGGCAGGTGGCGCGGGGCTGGGAGGAGCCGCTCCCAACTGATGCTGCCACTGCTCCTCCGGTGCGGCAGGTGGCGCGGTGCTGGGAGGAGCCGCTCCCAACTGATGCTGCCACTGCTCCTCCGGGGCGGCAGGTGGCGCGGTGCTGGGAGGAGCCGCTCCCAACTGATGCTGCCACCGCTCCTCCGGTGCGGCAGGTGGTGCAGTGCTGGGAGGAGACGCTCGAGCTGATGCTGCTAGTGCTCCTCCGGTGCGGCAGGTGGCGCGGTGCTGGGAGGAGCCGCTCCAACTGATGCTGCCACTGCTCCTCCGGTGCGGCAGGTGGCGCGTTGCTGGGAGGAGCCGCTCCAGCTGCTGTAACTCCTCCGGTGCGGCAGGGGGCGATGTGCTGCGCGTAGCCGCTCCAGCTGCTGCAACTCCTCCGGCGCGGCAGGGGGCGATGTGCTGCGCGTAGCCGCTCCAGCTGCTGTAGCTCCTCCGGCGCGGCAGGGGGCGATGTGAATCGCGGAGCCGCTCCGGCTGCTGTAGCTCCTCCGGTGCGGCAGGGGGCGATGTGCTGGGGGAGGGGCCTCTCTCTCTGACGCTCCACACCGGCGCGGCCAGGAAGGTGGAGCTTTGACCGCAGGATCGACTCCTTCAGTTTGAATGAGCGCGTGGCCGGAGCGAGGGTGGAGGAGGAGCGAGTAAGGGAGCGGGACAATGTGGGGGGGGAAGGGGGCTCACAGGGGCGGGCCACATGGGGTGGGGGCGACATGGGGTGGGGTCACAGGGGGTGGGGTAACATGGGGCGTGGCAACATGGGGCGGGGCAACCTTGGGCCAGGAAGGGCGGGGCTACCGAGTGCTGGGCGGGGGCTGCAGCAGAGGGCGGGGCTACCTGGGGAGGGGGGTCACTGGGCGGGGGCTACAGTGTTGGTGGGGGAGGGGGTGTCTGAGGGAGAGGGCGATGGGGGTGAGAATGGAGGGAAATGGGTTCATTAATGGTTTGTGGCAATGAGGTGAGGGTGAGTGGATTGGGAATGGGGGAAGAGAAGGTGGGGAATGGGGGGGAGGGAAGGGGGGAGGGGAGTGGAGTGGGGGGGGAGGGGGGTGGTGGGCAATGGGGGGAGGGGAGTAGGTGGGGAATGGGGAGGGGGGGGGAGGTGAGGAATGGGGGGGGAGGGGAGTAGGTGGGGAACGGGGAGGGGAGGGGGGGGAACGGGGAGGGGAGTGGGGAGGTGGGGAACGGGGAGGGGAGTGGGGAGGTGGGGAACGGGGAGGGGAGTGGGGAGGAATGGGGGGGAGGGGAGTAGGTGGGGAACGGGGAGGGGAGTGGGGGAGGTGGGGGAACGGGGAGGGGGAGAGTGGGGAGGGTGGGGAACGGGGGGGGGGAGGGGAGTAGGTGGGGAACGGGGAGGGGAGTGGGGAGGTGGGGAACGGGGAGGGGAGTGGGGAGGTGGGGAACGGGGAGGGGAGGGGGAGGTGGGGTAAAGGGGGAGGTGGGGAACGAGGAGGGGAGGGGGAGGTGGGGAACGGGGAGGGGAGGGGGAGGTGGGGAATGGGGAGGGGAGGGGGAGGTGGGGAACGGGGAGGGGAGGGGGGAGGTGGGGTAAAGGGGGAGGTGGGGGAACGGGGGGGAGTTGGGGAATGGGGGAAGGGGAGAACGTGGGGGGCTGGGGCGTGAGGAACGGGATTGGGGGAGAGGGTGGTGAAACGGTGTCAAGGGTTTTGTGTGTGTTAGTTTAGTGGTGTTGAAGATTGTGTGTGTGTTAATATGGCGATGTTGGGATTCAGTGTGAGGTGAGAGTGACTGCTCTTGACATCAGGGCCGCATTTGACTGAGTGTGCCAAGGAGACCTAGCTAAACTGGAGTCAATGGGAATCAGGGGGAAACTTATCCACTGGTTGGAGTCATACCCAGCACAAAGGAAGATGGTTGTCGTTGTTGGAGGTCAATTATCTCAGCTGCAGGAGATCCTCAGGGTAGTGTTCTAGGCCGAACCATCTTCAGCTGCTTCATCAATGACCTTCCTTCCATCATAAGGTCAGAAGTGGGGATATTCGCTGATGATTGCACAATGTTCAGCACCATTCGCAACTCCTCAGATACTGAAGCAATCCATGTCCAAATGCAGCAAGACCTGGACAATATCCAGACTTGGGCTGACAAGTGTCAAGTAACATTCGCACCACACAAGTGCCAGGCAATGACCATCTCCAATTAGAGAGAATCTAACCATCACCCCTTGACATTCAATGGCATTACTATCACTGAATCCTCCCACTATCAACATCCTGGGGGTTACAATTGACCAGAAACTAAACTGGACAAGACATATAAATATAAAAACAAAGAGAACTGCGGATGCTGGAAATCCAAAACAAAAACAGAATTACCTGGAAAAACTCAGCAGGTCTGGCAGCATCGGCGGAGAAGAAAAGAGTTGACGTTTCGAGTCTTCATGACCCTTCGACAGAACTTGGTTTGACATATAAATACTGTGGTCACAAGATCAGGTCAGAGGCTGGGAATCTTACAATGAGTAACTCACTTCCTGACTCCCCAAAGCCTATTCACCATCTACAAGGTACTAGTCAGGAGTGTGATGGAATATGCATCATTCGCCTGGATGAGTGCAGCTCCAACAACACTCAAGAAGCTGGACACCATCCAGGATAAAGCAGCCCCGCTTGATTGTCACCCCATCCACAAACATTCACTCCCTCCACCACCGACGCACAGTAGCAGCAGTGTGTGTACCATCTACAAGATGCACTGCAGGAATTCACCAAGGCTGCTTAGACAGCACCTTCCAAACCACGACCCCTACCATCTAGAAGGACAAGGGCAGCAGACACATGGGGAACACCATCACCTGCAAGTTCCCCTCCAAGCCACTCACCATCCTGACTTGGAAATATATCGGCCGTTCCTTCACTGTCACTGGGTCAAAATCCTGGAACTCCCTCCCTAACAGCACGGTGGGTGTACCTACACCACATGGACTGCAGCGGCTCAAGAAGGTGACTCACCACCACCTTCTCAAGGGGCAATTAGGGATGGGCAATAAATGCTGGGCCCAGCCAGAGACACCCACAGCTTGTGAGAGAATAAAGAAAAGTGGTGTTGGGATTCTTTGAGTGTGTGTGTGTGTTAATATAGTGGTAGTGGGGATCCAGGCTATAACCTTGTGGATGTGACACTATGATTTATCAGTGAGGTACATTTGTTGGATGTGTTCTCTCTGTTGTGGGCCAAGTAATTTCCTTTCAGTGTATTGTCGAACTCCTGACCTTCCTGTTCAACGTACTGAGCTGAACGTGTCGGGGGGGGGGTGGGGGGGCGAGAGGCTGGGGTACCAGGGGGCGGGGGTACCGGCGGGCAAGGGGGTAGGGATTGGGGGCCGGGGGTTGGTGAATACGGGACGAGAGCGTGGAGAATATGGGGAGTGGATGAGGGGAATAGAGGGTGAGGGCTTGGGGAATAGGGGGCAAGAGGCTGGAGAATGTGAGGTGGGGAATAGGGGAGGTGGGGATTGGGGTGGGGTGAGGTGTGGGGCATAGGGGACGAGGGGTGGGGAATGGGGACGAGGGGGTGGGGAATGGGGGTGAGGGTTTGAGAAGGTGGGGAAAGGGGGCAAGGGGGTCGGAATGGGTGTGAGGGGTGGGGAATGAGTGTGAGGGGGGTGGGGAATGGGGGCGACGGGGGTGGGGAACAGGGGGGGGTGAGGGGATGGGGAACGGGGGTGTGAGGGGTCGGGGAACGAGGGGGCGAGGGGTTGGGGAACAGGAGGGTTGAGGGGTTGGGGAACTGGGGGACGAGGGGGTGGGGAACGGTGGGGGTGGGGAACGGTGTTGAGGGTTGTGTGTGTTTAGTGGTGTCGAGGGTTTTGTGTGTGTTAGTTTAGTGGTGTCGAGGTGTGTGTGTGTGTTAGTGGTGTCGAGGGTTTTGTGTGTGTGTGTGTATGTGTGTGTGTTAGTTTGGTGGTGTCGAGGATTGTGTGTGTGTTAATATGGCGATGTTGGGATTCAGTGTGAGGTGAGGGTGACTGCTCTTGACATCAGGGCCGCATTTGACCGAGTGTGCCAAGTAGCCCTAGCTAAACTGGAGTCAATGGGAATCAGGGAGAAACTTATCCACTGGTTGGAGTCATACCCAGCACAAAGGAAGATGGTTGTGGTTGTTGGAGGTCAATTATCTCAGCTGCAGGAGATCCTCAGGATAGTGTTCTAGGCTAAACCATCTTCAGCTGCTTCATCAATGACCTTCCTTCCATCATAAGGTCAGAAGTGGGGATATTCGCTGATGATTGCACAATGTTCAGCAACATTCGCGACTCCTCAGATACTGAAGCAATCCATGTCCAAATGCAGCAAGACCTGGACAATATCCAGACTTGGGCTGACAAGTGTCAAGTAACATTCGTACCACACAAGTGCCAGGCAATGACCATCTCCAATTAGAGAGAATCTAACCATCACCCCTTGACATTCACTGGCATTACCACTATCAACATCCTGGGGGTTACCATTGACCAGAAACTGAACTGGACCAGCCATATAAATACTGTGGCTACAAGAGCAGGTCAGAGGCTGGGAATCCTGTGACGAGTAACTCACCTCCTGACTCCCCAGAACCTATTCACCATCTACAAGGTACAAGTCAGGAGTGTGATGGAATATGCATCATTCGCCTGGATGAGTGCAGCTCCAACAACACTCAAGAAGCTGGACACCATCCAGGACAAAGCAGCCCCGCTTGATTGTCACCCCATCCACAAACATTCACTCCCTCCACCACCGATGCACTGTAGCAGCAGTGTGTGTACCATCTACAAGATGCACTGCAGGAATTCACCAAGGCTGCTTAGACAGCACCTTCCAAACCACGACCGCTACCATCTAGAAGGACGAAGGCAGCAGACACATGGGGAACACCACCACCTGGAAGTTCCCCTCCAAGTCACTCACCATCCTGACTTGGAAATATATCGGCCGTTCCTTCACTGTCACTGGGTCAGAATCCTGGAACTCCCTCCCTAACAGCATGGTGGGTGTACCTACACCACATGGACTGCAGCGGCTCAAGAAGGCAGCTCACCCACCACCTTCTCAAGGGGCAATTAGGGATGGGCAATAAATGCTGGGCCCAGCCAGCGACGCCCACATCTTGTGAGAGAATAAAGAAAAGTGGTGTTGGGATTCTTTGCGTGTGTGTGTGTGTTAATATAGTGGTAGTGGGGATCCAGGCTATAACCTTGTGGATGTGACACTATGATTTATCAGTGAGGTACATTTGTTGGATGTGTTCTGACTGTTGTGGGCCAAGTAATTTCCTTTCAGTGTATTGTCGAGCTCCTGACCTTCCTGTTCAACGTACTGAGCTGAACGTGTCGGGGTAGTGGGGTGGTGGGGGGGGGGGGGGGGGGTGGTTGGTGAATACGGGGCGAGAGTGAGGAGAATACGGGGAGTGCATGAGGGGAATAGAGGGTGAGGGCTTGGGGAATAGGGGGCAAGAGGCTGGAGAATGTGAGGTGGGGAATAGGGGAGGTGGGGATTGGGGTGGGGTGAGGTGTGGGGCATAGGGGACGAGGGGGTGGGGAATGGGGCGAGGGGGTGGGGAATGGGGCGAGGGGCTGGGGAATGGGGCGAGGGGGGGGGAATGGGGCAGGAGGGTGAGGAAGGGGGGCAGAGGTTGGGGAATGGGGGCGAGGGGCTGAGGAATGGGGTGAGGGGGGTGGGGAATGGGGCGAGGGGGTGGGGAATGGGGCGAGGGGCTGGGGAATGGGGCAGGAGTTGGGGAATGGGGGCTGGGGAATGGGGCAGGAGTTGGGGAATGGGGGCGAGGGGCTGAGGAATGGGGCAAGGGGTTGAGGAATGGGAGCGAGGAGGTGGGGAATGGGAGCGAGGGGGTGAGGAATGGGGGCGAGGGGGTGGAGATTGGGGTGATGGGGTGGGGAATGGGGCAATGGGGTGGGGAATGGGGCAGGAGGGTGAGGAATGGGGGCGAGGGGCTGGGGAATGGGGCAGGAGTTGGGGAATGGGGGCAAGGGGCTGGGGAATGGGGCAGGAGTTGGGGAATGGGGGCAAGGGGCTGGGGAATGGGGCGAGGGGGTGGGGAATGGGGTGAGGGGGGTGGGGAATGGGGCGAGGGGCTGGGGAATGGGGCAGGAGGGTGGGGAATGAGGGGTGAGGAATGGGGAATAGGGGGTTGAGGGCATGGGGAACAGAGACGGGGAATACGGGTGAGGGGTTGGGAAATGGGGGGGTAAGGGGGTGGGGAATAGGGGCGAGGGTGTGGGGAATGGGGGTTGAGGGGGTGGGGAATGGGGGGGGCGAGGGTGTGGGGAATGGGCGGGTGGGGAATGGGGGCGAGGGTGTGGGGAATGGGGGGGCGAGGGTGTGGGGAATGGGGGGGCGAGGGGGTGGGTAATGGGGGGGGTGAGGGGGTGGGTAATGGGGGTGTAAGGGGGTGGGTGGAGACGTTTCGAGAGGCTGTGGAGGTGGTGGTACAGATGCATGTGAAACTAAATCAGAAACTGCTGACAGAACCGGTGGAGGGAGAAACAGTTAACGTTTCGAGTCCACATGACTCCTCTTCAGAGCTAAGGACAAGTAGGAATGTGATGAAATTTATATTGTTTGAGTGGGGGTGGAGCAGGTAAAGTAGGGTAGAAGGTCAGCGGCAGGTGGAGGCTAAAGGGAGATTGATAACGATGTCCTGGACACAAGACGAAGGGAGTGTTAACAGTAGTGGTGTAGACTAAAGAAGATGCTGATAGTGGCTGACCCTTGTTCTACGATTAACACGTTCCACTTTCTACCTTTATGCTGCTATCAGCACCTTCTTTAGTCTTTAACTGTTCCGACTCACTGGGGATAGTACGCTGGCGCATCTTTGCAACACAGGCTGCTCGTTCCCTTGCGCTCAGTTGTAAGGTGAGTAAAATCTGCAGGTGTGGGGCGAAGAATTGAGGCTGAGCAGAGCACGGGGAATGTGCGTTCGCCATGCTGTGGCTGACAAAGGGAGGTCGACTTATGTGTTTAGTATACGCAAAAATATGACTTTTGGGGCCTTAAAGTGGGGTTGTCTTATACACAGCAATCTAAGGTCACTCTGAGCTGTCACAGTTTGTTCTGTATCATTCGACGGTTCGAACTGACGTTGGCTAATGATTGAATGACCGGTCACAAAGCCTTTTCACAGGAGGAACAGCATGCGATCATTGACAAGGGTCGCAGTTTTCCCTTTGATGATCTTCCAAGGGTCTTTATAAAATTGCAGCGCGACCAGGGTCCAGAGTGAGAAGGCCTTGAGTTTCACCTCTGCCTCCCCACATCCTCCCACCCCACCCACCACCCCCTGCCCCCAGCCCCCAGCCCCCACAACCCAGCCCTGTGATATATGTCCTCCAGATGCCCCATTCGTCCTTCAGGTGAGAGCTTGCATCTGGTGTTAAGTGGAGCATTCGACCTTGGGAGGCATCAGCCAGCGACTTTAAAAAAAATTTTGCCCAGGGTCCTGAGAACTCTGCTGATCTCCGATAAAACCAACCACCTGGAATTGGAATCACTCCCAACGGGGATGGGATGTTCCCACTTGGAAACAGTTCTGCTAGCATCGCCTCCCCCCCCCACCCCCCCCCCCCCACTACACTCTGTGTCCGCCAGAGAGGTCACGGGGTTAGGATTTTGCGTTCCTTTGTGCTTGGGAGATTTAAGAGAGTAGACTGTGCTGCTCTATGTCACGCTCCATAATCCTGGCTGGCAAGAAGCAGCCGGCAATCATCCCTCGTCTCCGGGTTTCACCGCTTCTCTGCTGCTTTGGAATCAACTGGCTGTATTGTGCGGACTTCAAGCAGCAGTTCCTTAATGTGATGGGACACATCAAGGGTTGGTTGGGGGGGGGGAAGGGGGAGGGGATAAATAAAACCAGCCAAGTTGGAACCGATGACCTCCAGAGAGGGGTCAATGGGTTCACTGAACACAAATAAGGGTTCCAGGGCAGCGATAAGAGAGGATTGGGAAGTGAGGGCCTTCACGGCATCTTAACATTGGTATCAGACGTGAATAAACTTTAAACCGGGGGAGAAGGGGACTCCAGTTAGTGTGAAGAAGCTGGGATTGTTCCCCTCAGAGCAGAGGAGGTTAAGTGGTGGTGTTCAAAATCATTGGGGTTGGGGGGGTGGTTTGATAAAAATAAACGAGAAGGAATTGGCAGTTGGGGGGGGTGTCAGTAACCAGAAGGAAACATTTAAACTAATTGACAGAAGAGCCAGAGGCAGAATTTGAGATTTTCCTTTGTCAAGCAGCGAGTTCATTACAAAAAAAACTTGCATTTGTATAGCGCCTTTAACAATTAAATACTTCTGAAAAAAGTGTAGTCACAGTTGACATGTAGGAAATTCTGCGGCAAGCGACCTGGGGAGGCGCTGACTGAATGGGCGGCGGAAGCAGACTCAATAGGAACTTCCAGGAGGGGAATTGGATAAGTACTTGAAAAGGAAATAGCAGGTTTGCAGGGCTATGGGGTTAAAGAGCAAGGGGGACTGGATAGCTCTTCAAAGGGCCAGCGCAGGCCAAGTGGCCTCCTCCTGTATCATTCCATCGGCCTCGTTGAAGGTGCTCTGTCTTGCCAGGACATGAGTGAGCTGCAGGTTTGGAAAGAACTTTGGTCTGCGGCGCTGGTTAGCTGACCCGAACACCTTTCCATCAGTTCCCATCCGCCGTTGACCCGCCATGTGTGGGAGCTACGCCCATGGACACATCGAGGTCCGCGGAGGAGTGGCGCTCACCTCACTGCACCTCCTCAAACCTCCGACAAAGGCCGGCCGGCAACAGCTTCGGAAAGAGGAGGAACTGAGTAAGGCGGTAGCTGAATGAGCCACTCTACGTTTGTGACTGGAGTGGGAACTTTGGAGACGGTCCCTTGGCAATGCGGCAGTACTTGGGAAGAGTTGGCCTGGAGTTACTGCGAGCAGCAGCTTTGGAGCCCGAGGTAAACGTTTGAGGGTAAACTGTTCCAGGAACATTAAAATGCTGAGGTAAGGGAAGGGGAGAATGGTTCGAGGGAGGGTGAGTGGGGCTGGCCTTGGACTGTGCCAGGAACAGGAGTTATAGGGTAGTGAGTCAGATGAACACCAGGCTGAAGAGGAATGAATTGTTGGATGGTTGACCTGTCAATGCTTTTCAGATTTTCCTACTCTAGAGACCGTGTGGACTGTATCCAAACCAGAGACGCAGAAGAGCTCAGACTGTCCTCGAACAGTCTCCCCAGTGGAGATAATCCCCTCAATGTCATGACCTCTGGAGTTCTCTGTTGGTGAAATACCACTCATCAGCTCTCTCTAACTCATGTACGCTTATTACACAGGGACAGAAGGTGCAGAAGAGAAGGAACTGTTGAGGTTACCATGGAGACATCCCCTCAGCACCGATGAGGTAACGGGGTAGATAGGGTGTGAGGCCTGTGGAGGAGGTGATTGAAAAGAAACGGACAGTGCAATGCAGACATTGCCTGAGTTATTGTCAGGGCACTGACTCTCACTGGGGTACGGGTCCCACACACACTGACTATCACTGGGGTATGGGTCCCACACACACTGACACTCACTGGGGTACTGGTCCCACGCACACTGACTCTCACTAGGGTACGGGTCCCACACACACTGACCCTCACTGGGGTGCGGGTCCCACACACACTGACTCCCACTGGGGTACAAGTCACACACAAATTGACTCTCACTGGGGTACGGGTCACACGCACACTGACTCTCACTGGGGTACGGGTCTCACACACACTGACCCTCACTGGGGTAAGGGTCCCACACACACTGACTCTCACTGGGGTACGGGTCCCACACACACTGACTCCCACTGGGGTACGGGTCCCACACACACTGACTCATACTAGGGTACGGGTCTCACACACACTGACTCTCACTGGGGTGTGGGTCTCTCACACGCTGTCTCTCAGTGGTGTACGGGTCCCGCACTCACTGACTCACAGTGGGGTACAGATATCCCACACACTCACTCTCATTGGGGTATCTATCCCACACACACACTGACTTACACTGCAGTACGGGTCCCACGCACACTGACTCTCACTGGGGTAAGGGTCCCACACACACTGACTCTCACTGGGGTACGGGTCCCCCACACACTGACTCTAACTGGGGAACGGGTCCCACATACAATGACTCTCAATGGGGTACAGGTCCCACACTCACTGACTCTCACTGGTGTACGGGTCCCACACACACTGACTCTCACTGGGTATGGGTCCCACACACACTGACTCTCACTGGGGTACGGGTCCCACGCACACTGACTCTCACTGGGGTAAGGGTCCCACACACACTGACTCTCACTGGGGTACGGGTCCCCCACACACTGACTCTAACTGGGGTACGGGTCCCACATACAATGACTCTCAATGGGGTACAGGTCCCACACTCACTGACTCTCACTGGTGTACGGGTCCCACACACACTGACTCTCACTGGGTATGGGTCCCACACACACTGACTCTCACTGGGGTACGGGTCCCACACACACTGACTCCCACTGGGGTATGGGTCCCACGCGCACTGACTCTTACTGGGGTATGGGTCCCACACACACTGACTTTCACTGGGGTATGGGTCCCACGCACACTGACTCTCACTGGGGTACTGGTCCCACACACAGGGACTCTCACTGGGGTACGGGTTCCACACACACGGACTCTCACTAGTGTATGGGTCCCCACACATTGACTCTCTCTGGAGTACGGGTCCCACACACACTGACTTACACTGGAGTACGAGTCCCACACACACTGACTTACACTGGAGTAGGAGTCCCACACACACTGACTCTCACTGGGGTACGCGTCCCCCACACATTCACTCTCACTGGGGTACGAATCCCACACAAACTGACTTACACTGGAGTACAGGTCCCACACACACTGACTCTCAGTTGGGTATGGGTCCCACACACACTGACTCTCACTAGTGTATGGGTCCCAAACACACTGACTCTCACTGGGGTACGGGTCCCACATACACTGACTCTCACTGGGGTACGGGTCCCACACACACTGACTCTCACTAGTGTATGGGACCCACACACACTGACTCACACTGGGGTTCGGGTCACACACACACGGACTCTCGCTGGGGTACGGGTCCCACACACACTGAGTCTCACTGGACTACCAGTCCCACACACAGAGTCTCACTGGGGTGTGGGTCTCTCACACACTGACTCTCACTGGGGTACGGGTCCCACACACATTGACACTCAGTGGGGTACGGGTCCCACACACACTAACTCCCACTGTGGTACGGGTCCCACACACACTGACTCTCAGTGGGGTACGGGTCCCACACACACTGACTCTCACTGGGGTACGGGGTCCCACACACACTGACTCTCAGTGGGGTATTGGTCCCACACACACGGACTTACACTGGGGTACGGTTCCCACCCTCACTGACACTCACTGTGGTACGGGTCCCACACACACTGACACTCACTGGGGTACAGGTCCCGCACACATTGACCCTCACTGGGGTACGGGTCCCACACACACTGACTGTCACTTGGGTACGGGTTCCACACACACTGACTCTCACTGGGGTCGGTGTCCCACACACACAGACTCTCACTGGGGTACGGGTCCCAAACACACTGACTTTCACAGGGGTATGGGTCCCCCACACACTGGCTCTCACTGGGGTACGGGTCCCACACACACTGACTCTCACTGGGGTGTGGGTCTCTCACACACTGTCTCTCAGTGGTGTACGGGTCCCGCACACACAGATTCACAGTGGGGTACAGATATCCCACACACTCACTCTCATTGGGGTACGTATCCCACACACACACTGACTTACACTGGAGTACGGGTCCCATACACACTGAGTCTCACTCGGGTACAGGTCCCACACACACTGACTCTCACTGGGGTGTGGGTCTCTCACACGCTGACTCTCAGTTGGGTACAGGTCCCGCACACACTGACTCTCAGTGGGGTACGGGTCCCACACACACGGACTCTCACTAGTGTATGGGTCCCCCACACATTGACTCTCTCTGGAGTACGAGTCCCACACACACTGACTTACACTGGAGTACGAGTCCCACACACACTGACTTACACTGGAGTAGGAGTCCCACACACACTGACTCTCACTGGGGTACGCGTCCCCCACACATTGACTCTCACTGGGGTACGAATCCCACACAAATTGACTTACACTGGAGTACAGGTCCCACACACACTGACTCTCAGTTGGGTATGGGTCCCACACACACTGACTCTCAGTGGGGTATGGGTCCCACACACACTGACTCTCAGTTGGGTATGGGTCCCACACACACTGACTCTCAGTGGGGTATGGGTCCCACACACACTGACTCTCACTGGGGTACGGGTCTCACACACACACTGACTCTCACTGGGTATGGGTCCCACACACACTGACTCTCACTGGGGAATGGGTCCCACACACACTGACTCCCAGTGGGGTACGGGTCCCTACCACACTGACTCTCACTGGGGTACGGGTCCCACACACACACTGGCTCTCACTGGGCTACGGGTCCCACACACACTAACTCCCACTGGGGTATGGGTCCCACGTGCACTGACTCTTACTGGGGTACGGGTTCCACACACACTGACTCTCACTGGGGTATGGGTCCCACGCAAACTGACTCTCACTGGGGTACTGGTCCCACACACAGGGACTCTCACTGGGGTACGGGTCCCACACACACGGACTCTCACTAGTGTATGGGTCCCCACACATTGACTCTCTCTGGAGTAAGAGTCCCACACACTGACTTACACTGGAGTACGAGTCCCACACACACTGACTTACACTGGAGTAGGAGTCCCACACACACTGACTCTCACTGGGGTACGCGTCCCCCACACATTGACTCTCACTGGGGTACGAATCCCACACAAACTGACTTACACTGGAGTACAGGTCCCACACACACTGACTCTCAGTTGGGTATGGGTCCCACACACACTGACTCTCAGTGGGGTATGGGTCCCACACACACGGACTTCCACTGGGGTATGGTTCCCACACACACTGACTCTCAGTTGGGTACGGGTCCCACACACACTGACTCTCAGTGGCGTACGGGTCCCACACACACTGACTCTCACTGGGGTACGGGTCTCACACACACACTGACTCTCACTGGGTATGGGTCCCACACACACTGACTCTCACTGGGGAATGGGTCCCACACACACTGACTCCCAGTGGGGTACGGGTCCCTACCACACTGACTCTCACTGGGGTACGGGTCCCACACACACACTGGCTCTCACTGGGCTACGGGTCCCACACACACTAACTCCCACTGGGGTATGGGTCCCACGTGCACTGACTCTTACTGGGGTACGGGTTCCACACACACTGACTCTCACTGGGGTATGGGTCCCACGCAAACTGACTCTCACTGGGGTACTGGTCCCACACACAGGGACTCTCACTGGGGTACGGGTCCCACACACACGGACTCTCACTAGTGTATGGGTCCCCACACATTGACTCTCTCTGGAGTAAGAGTCCCACACACACTGACTTACACTGGAGTACGAGTCCCACACACACTGACTTACACTGGAGTAGGAGTCCCACACACACTGACTCTCACTGGGGTACGCGTCCCCCACACATTGACTCTCACTGGGGTACGAATCCCACACAAACTGACTTACACTGGAGTACAGGTCCCACACACACTGACTCTCAGTTGGGTATGGGTCCCACACACACTGACTCTCACAAGTGTATGGGTCCCA
The DNA here is from genome assembly GCA_026770705.1 of Isurus oxyrinchus. Taxonomy (NCBI): domain Eukaryota; kingdom Metazoa; phylum Chordata; class Chondrichthyes; order Lamniformes; family Lamnidae; genus Isurus; species Isurus oxyrinchus. The sequence continues at coordinate 12,953,838 of JANJGN010000033.1, read as the reverse complement.
AACACACTGACTCACACTGGGGTTCGGGTCCCACACACACTGACTCTCGCTGGGGTACGGGTCCCACACACACTGAGTCTCACTGGACTACCAGTCCCACACACACTGAGTCTCACTGGGTGTGGGTCTCTCACACACTGACTCTCACTGGGGTACGGGTCCCACACACACTGACACTCAGTGGGGTACGGGTCCCACACACACTAACTCCCACTGTGGTACGGGTCCCACACACACTGACTCTCAGTGGGGTAAGGGTCCCACACACACTGACTCTCACTGGGGTACGGGTCCCACACACACTGACTCTCAGTGGGGTATTGGTCCCACACACACGGACTTACACTGAGGTACGGTTCCCACCCTCACTGACTCTCACTGTGGTACGTGTCCCACACACACTGACACTCACTGGGGTACTGGTCCCGCACACATTGACTCTCACGGGGGTACGGGTCCCACACACACTGACTCTCACTTGGGTACGGGTTCCACACACACTGACTCTCACTGGGGTCGGTGTCCCACACACTGACTCTCACTGGGGTACGGGTCCCAAACACACTGACTCTCACAGGGGTATGGGTCCCCCACACACTGACTCTCACTGGGGTACGGGTCCCACACACACTGACTCTCACTGGGGTGTGGGTCTCTCACACACTGTCTCTCAGTGGTGTACGGGTCCCGCACACACTGACTCACAGTGGGGTACAGATATCCCACACACTCACTCTCATTGGGGTACGTATCCCACACACACACTGACTCACACTGGAGTACGGGTCCCACACACAGGGACTCTCACTGGGGTACGGGTCCCACACACACGGACTCTCACTAGTGTATGGGTCCCCACACATTGACTCTCTCTGGAGTAAGAGTCCCACCCACACTGACTTACAGTGGAGTACGAGTCCCACACACACTGACTTACACTGGAGTAGGAGTCCCACACTCACTGACTCTCACTGGGGTACGCGTCCCCCACACATTGACTCTCACTGGGGTACGAATCCCACACAAACTGACTTACACTGGAGTACAGGTCCCACACACACTGACTCTCACTAGTGTATGGGTCCCACACACACTGACTCTCACTAGTGTATGGGTCCCAAACACACTGACTCTCACTGGGGTAGGACTCCCACACACACTGACTCTCACTAGTGTATGGGACCCACACACACTGACTCACACTGGGGTTCGGGTCACACACACACAGACTCTTGCTGGGGTACGGGTCCCACACACACTGAGTCTCACTGGACTACCAGTCCCACACACACTGAGTCTCACTGGGGTGTGGGTCTCTCACACACTGACTCTCACTGGGGTACGGGTCCCACACACACTGACACTCAGTGGGGTACGGGTCCCACACACACTAACTCCCACTGTGGTACGGGTCCCACACACACTGACTCTCAGTGGGGTACGGGTCCCACACACACTGACTCTCACTGGGGTACGGGTCCCACACACACTGACTCTCAGTGGGGTATTGGTCCCACACACACGGACTTACACTGAGGTACGGTTCCCACCCTCACTGACTCTCACTGTGGTACGGGTCCCACACACACTGACACTCACTGGGGTACTGGTCCTGCACACATTGACTCTCACGGGGGTACGGGTCCCACACACACTGACTCTCACTTGGGTACGGGTTCCACACACACTGACTCTCACTGGGGTCGGTGTCCCACACACACTGACTCTCACTGGGGTACGGGTCCCAAACACACTGACTCTCACAGGGGTATGGGTCCCCCACACACTGACTCTCACTGGGGTATGGGTCCCACACACACTGACTCTCACTGGGTTGTGGGTCTCACACACTGTCTCTCAGTGGTGTACGGGTCCCGCACACACTGACTCACAGTGGGGTACAGATATCCCACACACTCACTCTCATTGGGGTACGTATCCCACACACACACTGACTTACGCTGGAGTACGGGTCGCACACACACTGAGTCTCACTCGGGTACAGGTCCCACACACACTGACTCTCACTGGGGTGTGGGTCTCTCACACGCTGACTCTCAGTTGGGTACGGGTCCCGCACACACTGACTCTCAGTGCGGTACGGATCCCCCACACACTGACTCTCAGTGGGGTACGGGTCCCACACACACTGACTCTCACTGGGGTACGGGTCCCACGCACACTGACTCTCACTGGGGTAAGGGTCCCACACACACAGACTCTCACTGGGGTACGGGTCCCCCACACACTGACTCTCACTTGGATACGGGTCCCACACACAATGACTCTCAATGGGGTACAGGTCCCACACTCACTGACTCTCACTGGTTTACGGGTCCCACGCACACAGACTCTCACTGGGGTACGGGTCCCACGCACACTGACTCTCACTGGGGTACGGGTCCCACACACACTGACTCTCACTGGGGTACGGGTCCCACACCCACGGCCTCTCACTAGTGTATGGGTCCCCCACACATTGACTCTCTCTGGGGTACCGGTCACCCACACACACTGACTCTCACTCGGGTAAGGGTCCCCCACACACTGCCTCTCACTGGGGTAAGGGTCCCCCACACACTGACTCTCACTGGAGTACGAGTCCCACATACACTGACTTACACAGGAGTATGAGTCCCACACACACTGACTCTCAGTGGGGTATGCGTCCCACACTCACGGAGTTACACTGGGGTATGGGTCCCACACACACTGACTCTCAGTGGGGTACGGGTCCCACACACACACTGACTTTCACTGGGGTACAGGTCCCACACACACTGACTCTCAGATGGGTACGGGTCCCACACACACTGACTCTCAGTGGGGTACAGGTCCCACACACACTGACTTACACTGCAGTAGGAGTTCCACACACACTGACTCTCACTGGGTACGGGTCCCACACTCACGGACTCTCACTAGTGTACGGGTCCCACACACACTGACTCTCACCAGGGTACGGGTCCCACACATACTGACTCTCACTGGGGTATGAGTCCCACACACACTGACTCTCACTGGGTTACGGCTACCCCACACACTGACTCTCACTGGGGCTTGAGTCCCACATACACTGACTCTCAGTTGGGTACGGGTCCCACACACACGGACTTACACTGGGGTACGGGTCCCACACACACTGACTCTCACTGTGGTACGGGTCACCCACACTCTGACTCTCACTGGGGTAAGGGTCCCCCACACACTGACTCTCACTGGAGTACGAGTCCCACATACACTGACTTACACAGGAGCACGAGTCCCACATACACTGACTCTCAGTGGGGTATGCGTCCCACACTCACGGAGTTACACTGGGGTATGGGTCCCACACACACTGACTCTCAGTGGGGTACGGGTCCCACACACACTGACTTTCACTGGGGTACAGGTCCCACACACACTGACTCTCAGATGGGTATGGGTCCCACACACACTGACTCTCAGTGGGGTACAGGTCCCACACACACTGACACTCACTGGGTTACGGGTCCCAAACACTCTGACGGTCACTGGGGTGTGGGTCTCTCACACGCTGACTCTCAGTGGGGTACGGGTACCAAACACACTGACTCTCAGTGGGGTACGGATCCCCCACACACTGACTCTCAGTTGGGTATGGGTCCCACACACACTTACTCTCACTGAGGTACTGGTCCCACACACACTGACTCTCAGTTGGGTACCGGTCCCACACACACTGTCTCTCACTTGGATTCGGGTCCCACACAGACACTTACTCTCAGTGGGGTACGGGTTCCACACACACGGACTCTCACTAGTGTACGGGTCCCACACACACTGACTCTCACTGGGGTACGTGTCCCACACACACTGACTCTCACTAGGGTACGGGTCCCCCACACACTGACTCTCACTGGGGTACGAGTCCCACATACACTGACTTACACTGGAGTAGGAGTCCCACACACACTGACTCTCAGTGGGGTACAGGTCCCACACACACTGACTATCACTAGGGTACGGGTCCCACACACACTGACTCTAAGTGGGGTACGGGTCCCACACACACTGACTATCACTGGGGTACAGGTCTCACACACACTGACTCTCACTGGGCTATTGGTCCCACACTCAAGGACTCTCACTTGTGTACGAGTCCCACACACACTGACTCTCACCGGGGTACGGGTCCCACAGACACTGACTCTCACTGGGGTACCGGTCACCCACACACACTGACTCTCACTGGGGTGAGGGTGCCCCACACACTTACTCTCACTGGAGTACGAGTCCCACACACACTGACTTACACTGGAGTATGAGTCCCACACACACTGACTCTGACTGGGGTACGGTTCCCCCACACACTGACTCTCACTGGGGTTTGAGTCCCACATACACTGACTCTCAGTTGGGTACAGGTCCCACACACACTGACTCTCAGTGGAGTATGCGTCCTACACACACGGACTTACACTGGGGTACAGGTCCCACACACATTGACTCTCACTGGGGTATGGGTCCCCCACAAACTGACTCTCACTGGGGTATGGGTACCACACACACGGACTTTCACTAGTGTACATGGTCCCACACACACTGACTCTCACTGGGATACAGCTCCCACACACACTGACTCTCACTGGGGTAAGGGTCACCCACACTCTGACTCACACTGGCGTAAGGGTCCCCCACACACTGACTCTCACTGGAGTATGAGTCCCACGCACACTGACTTACCCTGGAGTATGAGTCCCACACACACTGACTCTCACTGGGGTACGGGTCCCCCACACATTGACTGTCACTGGGGTTTGAGTCCCACATACACTGACTCTCACTGGGGTACAGGTCACCCACACTCTGACTCTCACTGTGGTAAGGGTCCCCCACACACTGACTCTCACTGGAGTACGAGTCCCACACACACTGACTTACACTGGAGTATGAGTCCCACACACACTGACTTACACTGCAGTAGGAGTCCCACACACACTGACTCTCACTGGGGTACGGGTCCCCCACACACTGACTCTCACTGGGTTACAGGTCCCGCACGCACTGACTCTCAGTTGGTTACGGGTCCCACACACACTGACTTTCACTGGTTTACGGGTCCCTCACACACTGACTCTCACTGGGGTACGGGTCCCACACACACTGACTTTCAGTGGGGTACGGGTCCCACACACACTGACTTTCAGTGGGGTATGGCTCCCACACACACGGACTTTCGCTAGTGTACGGTTCCCACATACACTGTCTCCCACTGGGGTACGTGTCCCACACACACTGACGTACACTGTAGTACGAGTCCCACACACACTGACTTACACTGGGGTACGAACACACTCACTGACTTACACTGGAGTACTGGTCCCACACACACTGACTCTCATTGGGGTACTTGTCCCACACACACTGAGTCTCACTGGGGTACAGGTCCCACACACACTGACTTTCACTGGGGTACGTATCCCACACACACTGACTCTCACTGGGGCACAGGTCTCACACACTGAATCTCAACGTGGTACGGGTCCCACACTCACGGACTTTCACTAGTGTACGGGTCCCACACCCACTGAATCTCACTGGGGTGCGGGTCGCTCACACACTGACTCTCACTGGACTATGAGTCCCACACACACTGACTTACCCTGGAGTATGAGTCCCACACACACTGACTCTCACTGGGGTATGGGTCGCTCACACACTGACTCTCACTGGGGTAAGGGTCCTCCACACACTGACTCTCACTGGGGTAAGGGTCCCCCACACACTGACTCTCACTGGACTATGAGTCCCACACACACTGACTTACCCTGGAGTATGAGTCCCACACACACTGACTCTCACTGGGGTATGGGTCCCCCACACATTGACTCTCACTGGGGTTTGAGTCCCACATACACTGACTCTCACTGGGGTACAGGTCCCACACACACTGACTCTCACTGGAGTACGAGTCCCACACACACTGACTTACACTGGAGTATGAGTCCCACACACACTGACTTACACTGGAGTATGAGTCCCACACACACTGACTCTCACTGGGGTACGGGTGCCCCACACACTGACTCTCACTGGGATTTGAGTCCTACATACACTGACTTAAACTGGGGTACGGGTCCCACACACACTGACTTTCACTGGGGTACAGGTCCCACACACACTGACTCTCAGTTGGGTACGGGTCCCACACACACTGACTTTCAGTGGGGTACGGGTTCCGCACGCATTGACTCTTACTGGAGTATGGGCCCCATACAAACTGACTCTCAGTTGGGTACGGGTCCCACACACACTGACTCTCACTCGGGTAAGGGTCCCCCAAACACTGACTCTCACTGGGGTACGTGTCCCACACACACTGACTCTCAGTTGGGTACGGGTCCCACACACACGGACTTACACTGGGGTACGGGTCCCACACACACTGACTCTCACTGGGGTACGTGTCCCACACACAGTGACTTACACTGGAGTACGAGTCCCACACACACTGACTATCACTGGGATACGGGTCCCGCAGACACTGACTCTCACTGGAGTACGAGTCCCACACACACTGACTTACACTGGAGCAGGAGTCCCACACACACTGACTGTCAGAGGGGTACGGGTCCCACACACACTGACTCTCAGTGGGGTATGAGTCCCACTCACACTGACTCTCACTGGGGTAAGGGTCCCCCACACACTGACTCTCACTGGGGTTTGAGTCCCACATACACTGACTCTCTGTTGGGTACGGGTCCCACACACACTGACTCTCAGTGGGGTATGCATCCCACACACACGGACTTACACTGGGGTACGGGTCCCACACACACTGACTCTCACTGGTGTACAGGTCCCGCACACGCTGACTCTCAGTTGGGTACGGGTCCCACACACACTGACTTTCAGTGGGGTATGGGTCCCGCACACATTGACTCTCACTGGGGTATGGGTCCCACACACATGGACTTTCACTAATGTACGGGTCCCACCCACACTGACTCTCACTGGGGTACGTGTCCCACACATACTGACTTACACTGGAGTACGAGTCCCACACACACTGACTTACACTGGAGTAGGAGTCCCACACACACTGACTATCACTGGGGTACGGCTCCCACACACACTGACTCTCACTGGGGTACAGGTCTCACACACACTGATTTTCACTGGGGTACGGGTGCCACACTCACGGACTCTCACTAGTGTACATGGTCCCACGCACACTGACTCTCACTGGGGTACGGGTCACCCACACACTGACTCTCACTGGGCTAAGGGTCCCCCACACACTGACTTTCAGTGGGGTATGGGTCCCGCACACATTGACTCTCACTGGGGTATGGGTCCCACACAAACTGACTCTAACTGGGGTATGGGTCCCACACACACGGACTTTCACTAGTGTACGGGTCCCACACACACTGACTCTCACTGGGGTACGTGTCCCACACACACTGACTTACACTGGGGTACGGGTCCCACACACACTGACTCTCAGTGGGGTACAGGTCCCACACACACTGACTATCACTGGGGTACGGGTCCCACACACACTGACTCTCACTGGGGTACAGGTCTCACACACACTGACTTTCACTGGGGTACGGGTCCCACACTCACGGACTCTCACTAGTGTACATGGTCCCACGCACACTGACTCTCACTGGGGTTCGGGTCACCCACACACTGACTCTCACTGGGGTAAGGGTCCCCCACACACTGACTCTCACTCGTGTACATGTCCGACACACACTGACTTACACTGGGGTACGGGTCCCACACACACTGACTTACACTGGAGCACGAGACCCACACACAGTGACTTACACTGGGGTACGAATCCCACACGCACTGACACTCACTGGGTTACGGGTCCCACACACACTGACACTCACTGGTTTACGGGTCCCACACACTCTGACTCTCACTGGGGTACGTGTCCCACACACACTGACTTACACTGGGGTACGGGTCCCACACACACCGACTCTCAGTGGGGTACTGGTCCCACACACACTGACTCTCACTTAGGTACGGGTCCCACACACACTGACTCTCACTGGGGTACGGGTCCCCCACACACTGACTCTCACTCGGGTAAGGGTCCCCCACACACTGACTCTCACTGGGGTACGTGTCCCACACACACTGACTCTCAGTTGGGTACGGGTCCCACACACACGGACTTACACTGGGGTACGGGTCCCACACACGCTGACTCTCACTGGGGTACGTGTCCCACACACACTGACTTACACTGGAGCAGGAGTCCCACACACACTGACTGTCAGTGGGGTACGGGTCCCACACACACTGACTCTCAGTGGGGTACGGGTCCCACACACACTGACTCTCACTGGTGTACAGGTCCCGCACACGCTGACTCTCTGTTGGGTATGGGTCCCACACACACTGACTTTCAGTGGGGTATGGGTCCCGCACACATTGACTCTCACTGGGGTATGGGTCCCACACACACGGACTTTCACTAGTGTACGGGTCCCACCCACACTGACTCTCACTGGGGTACGTGTCCCACACATACTGACATACACTGGAGTACGAGTCCCACACACACTGACTTACACTGGGGTACGAATCCCACACAGACTGACTTACACTGGAGTACTGGTCCCACACACACTGACCCTCACTGGGGTACGGGTCCCAGACACACTGACACTCACTGGGTTACGGGTCCCACACACACTGACTCTCACTGGGGTACGGGTCACACACACACTGACTCTCAGTGGGGTACGGGTCCCACACACACTGACTCCCACTGGGGTACGGGTCCCACAAACACTGACTCTCACTGGGTTACAGGTCCCACACACACTGACTCTCACTGGAGTACGGGTCCTACACACACTGACTCCCACTGGGGTATGGGTCCCACACACACTAACTCTCACTGGGGTACGGGTCCCACACACACTGACTCTCACTGGGGTACAGGTCCCACACACTCTGACTCTCACTTGTGTACGGGTCCCACACACACTGACTCTCACTGGGGTACTGGTCCCCCACACACTGTTTGTCACTGGAATACAAGTCCCACACACAGTGATTTACACAGGAGTAGGAGTTCCACACACACTGACTCTCACTGGGGTATGGGTCCCACACACACGGACTTTCACTAGTGTATGGGTAATACACACACTGACTCTCACTGGGGTACGGGTCTCACACACACTGACTCTCACTGGGGTACCTTTCCCTCAGACACTGATTCTCACTGGGGTACGCGTCCCATACGCACTGACCCTCACTGAGGTACGGGTCCCACGCACACTGATCCTCACTGGGGTACGGGTCCCACACACACTGATCTCACTGGGGTACGGGTCCCACACATACTGACTCTTACTGGGGTACGGGACCCACACACACTGACTCTCATTCGGACACGCGTCCCCCACACACTGACTCTCACTGGAGTACGAGTCCCACACACACTGACTTACACTGGAGTATGAGTCCCACACACACTGACTTACACTGGAGTAGGAGTCCCACACACACTGACTCTCACTGGGGTACGGGTCCCCCACACACTGACTCTCACTGGGTTACAGGTCCCGCACGCACTGACTCTCAGTTGGTTACGGGTCCCACACACACTGACTTTCACTGGTGTACGGGTCCCTCACACACTGACTCTCACTGGGGTACGGGTCCCACACACACTGACTTTCAGTGGGGTACGGGTCCCACACACACTGACTTTCAGTGGGGTATGGCTCCCACACACACGGACTTTCGCTAGTGTACGGTTCCCACATACACTGTCTCCCCCTGGGGTACGTGTCCCACACACACTGACGTACACTGTAGTACGAGTCCCACACACACTGACTTACACTGGGGTACGAACACACTCACTGACTTACACTGGAGTACTGGTCCCACACACACTGACTCTCATTGGGGTACTTGTCCCACACACACTGAGTCTCACTGGGGTACAGGTCCCACACACACTGACTTTCACTGGGGTACGTCTCCCACACACACTGACTCTCACTGGGGCACAGGTCTCACACACTGAATCTCAACGTGGTACGGGTCCCACACTCACGGACTTTCACTAGTGTACGGGTCCCACACCCACTGAATCTCACTGGGGTACGGGTCGCTCACACACTGACTCTCACTGGACTATGAGTCCCACACACACTGACTTACCCTGGAGTATGAGTCCCACACACACTGACTCTCACTGTGGTATGGGTCCCCCACACATTGACTCTCACTGGGGTTTGAGTCCCACATACACTGACTCTCACTGGGGTAAGGGTCCCCCACACACTGACTCTCACTGGACTATGAGTCCCACACACACTGACTTACCCTGGAGTATGAGTCCCACACACACTGACTCTCACTGTGGTATGGGTCCCCCACACATTGACTCTCACTGGGGTTTGAGTCCCACATACACTGACTCTCACTGGGGTACAGGTCCCACACACACTGACTCTCACTGGAGTACGAGTCCCACACACACTGACTTACACTGGAGTATGAGTCCCACACACACTGACTTACACTGGAGTATGAGTCCCACACACACTGACTCTCACTGGGGTACGGGTGCCCCACACACTGACTCTCACTGGGGTTTGAGTCCTACATACACTGACTTAAACTGGGGTACGGGTCCCACACACACTGACTTTCACTGGGGTACAGGTCCCACACACACTGACTCTCAGTTGGGTACGGGTCCCACACACACTGACTTTCAGTGGGGTACGGGTTCCGCACGCATTGACTCTTACTGGAGTATGGGCCCCACACAAACTGACTCTCAGTTGGGTACGGGTCCCACACACACTGACTCTCACTCGGGTAAGGGTCCCCCAAACACTGACTCTCACTGGGGTACGTGTCCCACACACACTGACTCTCAGTTGGGTACGGGTCCCGCACACACGGACTTACACTGGGGTACGGGTCCCACACACACTGACTCTCACTGGGGTACGTGTCCCACACACAGTGACTTACACTGGAGTACGAGTCCCACACACACTGACTATCACTGGGATACGGGTCCCGCAGACACTGACTCTCACTGGAGTACGAGTCCCACACACACTGACTTACACTGGAGCAGGAGTCCCACACACACTGACTGTCAGAGGGGTACGGGTCCCACACACACTGACTCTCAGTGGGGTATGAGTCCCACTCACACTGACTCTCACTGGGGTAAGGGTCCCCCACACACTGACTCTCACTGGGGTTTGAGTCCCACATACACTGACTCTCTGTTGGGTACGGGTCCCACACACACTGACTCTCAGTGGGGTATGCATCCCACACACACGGACTTACACTGGGGTACGGGTCCCACACACACTGACTCTCACTGGTGTACAGGTCCCGCACACGCTGACTCTCAGTTGGGTACGGGTCCCACACACACTGACTTTCAGTGGGGTATGGGTCCCGCACACATTGACTCTCACTGGGGTATGGGTCCCACACACATGGACTTTCACTAATGTACGGGTCCCACCCACACTGACTCTCACTGGGGTACGTGTCCCACACATACTGACTTACACTGGAGTACGAGTCCCACACACACTGACTTACACTGGAGTAGGAGTCCCACACACACTGACTATCACTGGGGTACGGCTCCCACACACACTGACTCTCACTGGGGTACAGGTCTCACACACACTGATTTTCACTGGGGTACGGGTGCCACACTCACGGACTCTCACTAGTGTACATGGTCCCACGCACACTGACTCTCACTGGGGTACGGGTCACCCACACACTGACTCTCACTGGGCTAAGGGTCCCCCACACACTGACTTTCAGTGGGGTATGGGTCCCGCACACATTGACTCTCACTGGGGTATGGGTCCCACACAAACTGACTCTAACTGGGGTATGGGTCCCACACACACGGACTTTCACTAGTGTACGGGTCCCACACACACTGACTCTCACTGGGGTACGTGTCCCACACACACTGACTTACACTGGGGTACGGGTCCCACACACACTGACTCTCAGTGGGGTACAGGTCCCACACACACTGACTATCACTGGGGTACGGGTCCCACACACACTGACTCTCACTGGGGTACAGGTCTCACACACACTGACTTTCACTGGGGTACGGGTCCCACACTCACGGACTCTCACTAGTGTACATGGTCCCACGCACACTGACTCTCACTGGGGTTCGGGTCACCCACACACTGACTCTCACTGGGGTAAGGGTCCCCCACACACTGACTCTCACTCGTGTACATGTCCGACACACACTGACTTACACTGCAATAGGAGTCCCACACACACTGACTCTCACTGGGGTACGGGTCCCACACACACTGACTTACACTGGAGCACGAGACCCACACACAGTGACTTACACTGGGGTACGAATCCCACACGCACTGACACTCATTGGTTACGGGTCCCACACACACTGACACTCACTGGTTTACGGGTCCCACACACTCTGACTCTCACTGGGGTACGTGTCCCACACACACTGACTTACACAGGGGTACGGGTCCCACACACACCGACTCTCAGTGGGGTACTGGTCCCACACACACTGACTCTCACTTAGGTACGGGTCCCACACACACTGACTCTCACTGGGGTACGGGTCCCCCACACACTGACTCTCACTCGGGTAAGGGTCCCCCACACACTGACTCTCACTGGGGTACGTGTCCCACACACACTGACTCTCAGTTGGGTACGGGTCCCACACACACGGACTTACACTGGGGTACGGGTCCCACACACACTGACTCTCACTGGGGTACGTGTCCCACACACACTGACTTACACTGGAGCAGGAGTCCCACACACACTGACTGTCAGTGGGGTACGGGTCCCACACACACTGACTCTCAGTGGGGTAAGGGTCCCCCACACACTGACTCTCACTGGGGTTTGAGTCCCACATACACTGACTCTCTGTTGGGTACTGGTCCCACACACACTGACTCTCAGTGGGGTATGCGTCCCACACCCACGGACTTACACTGGGGTACGGGTCCCACACACACTGACTCTCACTGGTGTACAGGTCCCACACACACTGACTTTCAGTGGGGTATGGGTCCCGCACACATTGACTCTCACTGGGGTATGGGTCCCACACACACGGACTTTCACTAGTGTACGGGTCCCACCCACACTGACTCTCACTGGGGTACGTGTCCCACACATACTGACATACACTGGAGTACGAGTCCCACACACACTGACTTACACTGGGGTACGAATCCCACACAGACTGACTTACACTGGAGTACTGGTCCCACACACACTGACCCTCACTGGGGTACGGGTCCCAGACACACTGACACTCACTGGGTTACGGGTCCCACACACACTGACTCTCACTGGGGTACGGGTCACACACACACTGACTCTCAGTGGGGTACGGGTCCCACACACACTGACTCCCACTGGGGTACGGGTCCCACAAACACTGACTCTCACTGGGTTACAGGTCCCACACACACTGACTCTCACTGGAGTACGGGTCCTACACACACTGACTCCCACTGGGGTATGGGTCCCACACACACTAACTCTCACTGGGGTACGGGTCCCACACACACTGACTCTCACTGGGGTACAGGTCCCACACACTCTGACTCTCACTTGTGTATGGGTCCCACACACACTGACTCTCACTGGGGTACTGGTCCCCCACACACTGTCTGTCACTGGAATACAAGTCCCACACACAGTGATTTACACAGGAGTAGGAGTTCCACACACACTGACTCTCACTGGGGTATGGGTCCCACACACACGGACTTTCACTAGTGTATGGGTAATACACACACTGACTCTCACTGGGGTACGGGTCTCACACACACTGACTCTCACTGGGGTACCTTTCCCTCAGACACTGATTCTCACTGGGGTACGCGTCCCATACGCACTGACCCTCACTGAGGTACGGGTCCCACGCACACTGATCCTCACTGGGGTACGGGTCCCACACACACTGATCTCACTGGGGTACGGGTCCCACACATACTGACTCTTACTGGGGTACGGGACCCACACACACTGACTCTCATTCGGACACGCGTCCCACACACACTGACTCTCACTGTGGTACGAGTCCCACACACACTGACTTACACTGGAGTACGAGACCCACACACACTGACTTACACTGGAGTAGGAGTCCCACACACACTGACTCTCACTGGGGTACAGGTCCCACATACATTGACTTTCACTGGGGTACGGGTCCCACACACACTGACTCTCACTGGGGTACAGGTCCCACACACACTGACTCTCACTGGGGTACGGGTCCCACGCACACTGACTCTCACTGGCATACGGGTCCCACACACACTGACTCTTACTGGGGTACGGGTCCCACACACACTGACTTACACTGGAGTACGAGTCCCACACACACTGACTTACACTGGAGTAGGAGTCCCACACACACTGACTCTCACTGGGGTACGGGTCCCACACACACTGACTCTCACTGTGGTACGGGTCCCACACACACTGATTCTCACTGGGGTATGGGTCCCACACACACTGACTCTCACTGGGGTACGGGTCACACACACACTGACTCTTACTGGGTACGGGTCCCTCACACACTGACTCTCACTGGGGTACAGGTCCCACACACACTGACTCTCACTGGGATTCGGGTCCCACACACACACTGACTCTCACTAGGGTACGGGTCCCACACACACTGTCTCTCACTAGTGTACGGGTCGCACACTACTGACTCTCACTGAGGTACGGGTCCCACACACACTGACTCTCACTGGGGTACGGGTCCCACACACACTGACTCTCACTGGGGTACGGGTCCCGCACACACTGACTCTTACTGGGGTACGGGTCCCACACACACACTACACTGACTCTCACTGTGGTACGAGTCCCACACACACTGACTTACACTGGAGTACGAGACCCACACACACTGACTTACACTGGAGTAGGAGTCCCACACACACTGACTGTCACTGGGGTACAGGTCCCACATACACTGACTTTCACTGGGGTACGGGTCCCCCACACACTGACTCTCACTCGTGTACATGTCCGACACACACTGACTTACACTGCAGTAGGAGTCCCACACACACTGACTCTCACTGGGGTACGGGTCCCACACACACTGACTTACACTGGAGCACGAGACCCACACACAGTGACTTACACTGGGGTACGAATCCCACACGCACTGACACTCATTGGTTACGGGTCCCACACACACTGACACTCACTGGTTTACGGGTCCCACACACTCTGACTCTCACTGGGGTACGTGTCCCACACACACTGACTTACACAGGGGTACGGGTCCCACACACACC
Organism: Isurus oxyrinchus; assembly: GCA_026770705.1. NCBI lineage: Eukaryota > Metazoa > Chordata > Chondrichthyes > Lamniformes > Lamnidae > Isurus > Isurus oxyrinchus. Next base: position 12,938,482 of record JANJGN010000033.1, on the reverse strand, counting down.
GACTCTCAGTGGGGTACTGGTCCCACACACACTGACTCTCACTTAGGTACGGGTCCCACACACACTGACTCTCACTGGGGTACGGGTCCCCCACACACTGACTCTCACTCGGGTAAGGGTCCCCCACACACTGACTCTCACTGGGGTACGTGTCCCACACACACTGACTCTCAGTTGGGTACGGGTCCCACACACACGGACTTACACTGGGGTACGGGTCCCACACACACTGACTCTCACTGGGGTACGTGTCCCACACACACTGACTTACACTGGAGCAGGAGTCCCACACACACTGACTGTCAGTGGGGTACGGGTCCCACACACACTGACTCTCAGTGGGGTAAGGGTCCCCCACACACTGACTCTCACTGGGGTTTGAGTCCCACATACACTGACTCTCTGTTGGGTACTGGTCCCACACACACTGACTCTCAGTGGGGTATGCGTCCCACACCCACGGACTTACACTGGGGTACGGGTCCCACACACACTGACTCTCACTGGTGTACAGGTCCCACACACACTGACTTTCAGTGGGGTATGGGTCCCGCACACATTGACTCTCACTGGGGTATGGGTCCCACACACACGGACTTTCACTAGTGTACGGGTCCCACCCACACTGACTCTCACTGGGGTACGTGTCCCACACATACTGACATACACTGGAGTACGAGTCCCACACACACTGACTTACACTGGGGTACGAATCCCACACAGACTGACTTACACTGGAGTACTGGTCCCACACACACTGACCCTCACTGGGGTACGGGTCCCAGACACACTGACACTCACTGGGTTACGGGTCCCACACACACTGACTCTCACTGGGGTACGGGTCACACACACACTGACTCTCAGTGGGGTACGGGTCCCACACACACTGACTCCCACTGGGGTACGGGTCCCACAAACACTGACTCTCACTGGGTTACAGGTCCCACACACACTGACTCTCACTGGAGTACGGGTCCTACACACACTGACTCCCACTGGGGTATGGGTCCCACACACACTAACTCTCACTGGGGTACGGGTCCCACACACACTGACTCTCACTGGGGTACAGGTCCCACACACTCTGACTCTCACTTGTGTATGGGTCCCACACACACTGACTCTCACTGGGGTACTGGTCCCCCACACACTGTCTGTCACTGGAATACAAGTCCCACACACAGTGATTTACACAGGAGTAGGAGTTCCACACACACTGACTCTCACTGGGGTATGGGTCCCACACACACGGACTTTCACTAGTGTATGGGTAATACACACACTGACTCTCACTGGGGTACGGGTCTCACACACACTGACTCTCACTGGGGTACCTTTCCCTCAGACACTGATTCTCACTGGGGTACGCGTCCCATACGCACTGACCCTCACTGAGGTACGGGTCCCACGCACACTGATCCTCACTGGGGTACGGGTCCCACACACACTGATCTCACTGGGGTACGGGTCCCACACATACTGACTCTTACTGGGGTACGGGACCCACACACACTGACTCTCATTCGGACACGCGTCCCACACACACTGACTCTCACTGTGGTACGAGTCCCACACACACTGATTTACACTGGAGTACGAGACCCACACACACTGACTTACACTGGAGTAGGAGTCCCACACACACTGACTCTCACTGGGGTACAGGTCCCACATACATTGACTTTCACTGGGGTACGGGTCCCACACACACTGACTCTCACTGGGGTACAGGTCCCACACACACTGACTCTCACTGGGGTACGGGTCCCACGCACACTGACTCTCACTGGGGTACGGGTCCCACACACACTGACTCTTACTGGGGTACGGGTCCCACACACACTGACTTACACTGGAGTAGGAGTCCCACACACACTGACTCTCACTGGGGTACGGGTCCCACACACACTGACTCTCACTGTGGTACGGGTCCCACACACACTGATTCTCACTGGGGTATGGGTCCCACACACACTGACTCTCACTGGGGTACGGGTCACACACACACTGACTCTTACTGGGTACGGGTCCCTCACACACTGACTCTCACTGGGGTACAGGTCCCACACACACTGACTCTCACTGGGATTCGGGTCCCACACACACACTGACTCTCACTAGGGTACGGGTCCCACACACACTGTCTCTCACTAGTGTACGGGTCGCACACTACTGACTCTCACTGAGGTACGGGTCCCACACACACTGACTCTCACTGGGGTACGGGTCCCACACACACTGACTCTCACTGGGGTACGGGTCCCGCACACACTGACTCTTACTGGGGTACGGGTCCCACACACACACTACACTGACTCTCACTGTGGTACGAGTCCCACACACACTGACTTACACTGGAGTACGAGACCCACACACACTGACTTACACTGGAGTAGGAGTCCCACACACACTGACTGTCACTGGGGTACAGGTCCCACATACACTGACTTTCACTGGGGTACGGGTCCCACACACACTGACTCTCACTGGGGTACAGGTCCCACACACACTGACTCTCACTGGGGTACGGGTCCCACGCACACTGACTCTCACTGGGGTCTGGGTCCCACACACACTGATTCTCACTGGGGTATGGGTCCCACACACACTGACTCTCACTGGGGTACGGGTCCCACACACACTGACTTACACTGGAGTACGAGTCCCACACACACTGACTTACACTGGAGTTGGAGTCCCACACACACTGACTCTCACTGTGGTACGGGTCCCACACACACTGATTCTCACTTGGGTACGGGTCACACACACACTGACTCTCACTGGGTACGGGTCCCTCACACACTGACTCTCACTGGGGTACAGGTCCCACACACACTGACTCTCACTGGGATTCGGGTCCCACACACACACTGACTCTCACTCGGGTACGGGTCCCACACACACTGTCTCTCACTAGTGTACGGGTCGCACACTACTGACTCTCACTGAGGTACGGGTCCCACACACACTGACTCTCACTGGGGTACGGGTCCCGCACACACTGACTCTTACTGGGGTACGGGTCCCACACACACACTACACTGACTCTCACTGTGGTACGAGTCCCACACACACTGACTTACACTGGAGTAGGAGTCCCACACACACTGACTGTCACTGGGGTACAGGTCCCACATACACTGACTTTCACTGGGGTACGGGTCCCACACACACTGACTCTCACTGGGGTACAGGTCCCACACACACTGACTCTCACTGGGGTACGGGTCCCACGCACACTGACTCTCACTGGGGTCCGGGTCCCACACACACTGACTCTTACTGGGGTACGGGTCCCACACACACTGACTTGCACCGGAGTACGAGTCCCACACACACTGACTTACACTGGAGTAGGAGTCCCACACACACTGACTCTCACTGGGGTACGGGTCCCACCCACACTGACTCTCACTGTGGTACGGGTCCCACACACACTGATTCTCACTGGGGTATGGGTCCCACACACACTGACTCTCACTGGGGTACGGGTCCCACACACACTGACTCTCACTGGGTATGGGTCCCTCACACACTGACTCTCACTGGGGTACAGGTCCCACACACACTGACTCTCTCTGGGATTCGGGTCCCACACACACACTGACTCTCACTGGGGTACGGGTCCCACACACACGTCTCTCACTAGTGTACGGGTCGCACACAACTGACTCTCACTGAGGTACGTGTCCCACACACACTGACTCTCTCTGGGATTCGGGTCCCACACACACACTGACTCTCACTGGGGTACGGGTCCCACACACACGTCTCTCACTAGTGTACGGGTCGCACACAACTGACTCTCACTGAGGTACGTGTCCCACACACACTGACTCTCACTCGGGTACGGGTCCCGCACACACTGACTCTTACTGGGGTACGGGTCCCACACACACACTGACTCTCACTGGGTACGGGTCCCACACACACTGACTCTTACTGGGGTACGGGTCCCACACACACACTGACTCTCACTGGGTATGGGTCCCACACACACTGACTCTCACTGGGTACGGGATCCACACACACTGACTCTCGCTGGGGTACGGGTCCCACACACACTGACTCTCACTGGGGTACGGGTCCCACACACACTGACTCTCACTGGGGTACGGGTCCCACACACACTGACTCTCACTGTGGTACGGATCCCGCACACACAGACTCTCACTGGGGTATGGGTCCCACACACACTGACTTTCACTGCGATACGGATCACACACTCACTGACTCTCATTGGGATACGGATCCCACACACCCTGACTCTCACTGGGGTACATGTCTCACACACACTGACTTTCACTGGGTACAGTAATACACACACTGACTCTCACTGGGGTACGGGTCTCACACACACTGACTCTCGCTGGGGTACCTTTTCCCACACACACTGATTCTCACTGGGGTACGCGTCCCATATGCACTGAACCTCACTGAGGTACGGGTCCCACGCACACTGATCCTCACTGGGGTACGGGTCCCACACACACTGACTCTCACTGGGTTACGGGTCCCACACATACTGACTCTTACTGGGGTACGGGACCCACACACACTGACTCTTATTCGGATACGCGTCCCACACACACTGACTCTCACTGTGGTACGAGTCCCACACACACTGACTTACACTGGAGTACGAGACCCACACACACTGACTTACACTGGAGTAGGAGTCCCACACACACTGACTCTCACTGGGGTACAGGTCCCACATACACTGACTTTCACTGGGGTACGGGTCCCACACACACTGACTCTCACTGGGGTACAGGTCCCACACACACTGACTCTCACTGGGATACGGATCGCACACACACTGACTCTCACTGGGATACGGATCCCACACACACTGACTCTCACTGGGGTACGTGTCCCACACACACTGACTCTCACTGGTGTACAGTTCCCACACACACTGACTCTCACTGGCGTTCGGGTCCCACACACACTGACTCTCACTGGGGTTCGGGTCCCACGCACACTGATCCTCACTGGGGTACGGGTCCCCCACACACTGTCTCTCACTGGGGTACGGGTCCCACGCACACTGAGCCTCACTGCGGTACGGGTTCCACACACACTGACTCTCGGTGGGGTACAGGTCCCACACACACTGACCCTCAGTGGGGTACGGGTCCCACACACACTGACTCTCACTTGGGTACGGGTCCCACGCACATTGACTCTCACTGGGGTCCGGGTCCCACACACACTGACTCTTACTGGGGTACGGGTCCCACACACACTGACTTACAGTGGAGTACGAGTCCCACACACACTGACTTACACTGGAGTAGGAGTTCCACACACATTGACTCTCACTGGGGTACGGGTCCCACACACACTGACTCTCACTGTGGTACGGGTCCCACACACACTGATTCTCACTGGGGTATGGGTCCCACACACACTGACTCTCACTCGGGTGTGGGTCCCACACACACTGACTCTCACTGGGATTCAGGTCCCACACACACAATGACTCTCACTAGGGTACGGGTCTCACACACACGTCTCTCACTAGTGTACGGTTCCCACACAACTGACTCTCACTGGGGTACGGGTCTCCCACACACTGACTCTCACTGGAGTACTGATCCCACACACACTGACTTACACTGGAGTAGGAGTCCCACACACACTGACTCTCATTGGGGTACGGGTCCCGCACACACTGACTCTTACTGGGGTACGGGTCCCACACACACACTGACTCTCACTGGGTATGGGTCCCACACACACTGACTCTCACTGGGGTACGGGTCCCACACACACTGACTCTCACTGGGTACGGGTCCCACACACACTGACTCTCACTGGGGTACAGGTCCCACACACACTGACTCTCACTGGGATTCGGGTCCCACACACACATGACTCTCACTAGGGTACGGGTCCCACACACACGTCTCTCACTAGTGTACGGTTCGCACACAACTGACTCTTACTGGGGTACGGGTCCCCCACACACTGACTCTCACTGGAGTACTGGTCCCACGCACACTGACTCTCACTGAGGTACGGGTCCCACACACACACTGACTCTCACTAGGTACGGGTCCCACACATACTGACTCTTACTGGGGTACGGGTCCCACAAACACACTGACTCTTACTGGGGTATGGGTCCCACACACACTGACTCTCACTGGGGTATGGGTCCCACAAACACTGACTCTCGCTGGGGTACGGGTCCCACACACACTGACTCTCACTGGGGTACGGGTCCCACACACACTGACTCTCACTGGGGTACGGGTCCCACACACACTGACTCTCACTGGGGTACAGGTCCCACATACACTGACTCTCACTGGGGTACGGGTCCCACACACACTGACTCTCACTGGGGTACGGGTCCCACACACACTGACTCTCACTGTGGTACAGGTCCTGCACACACTGACTCTCACTGGGGTACGGGACCCACACACACTGACTCTCACTGGGGTACGGGTCCCACACACACTGACTCTCACTGGGGTACGAGTCCCACACACACTGCCTCTCAGTGCGTGTACAGTTGAGTGTATTTGGATAAGCAGTGTCAGGTGATATGGGAAAAGTGATTTTTCCGAGGATTGAGATCTGCAGTGTCAGACGGGCGTGGCCCCTATTGTCTGCTGAGTGTGATTGGCCTCCTCAGCTGTTCACCCCGGCTTGGTCAGATTTGGATTGGTTGGGTGGCGTGGGGCGGGAGGGGGGGTAGTTGTGTGGTTGGTGTGAGGGGTGTCGGTTTGCCTGTAATTTGTCGCCAGCAGTGATCTGCTAACTGACACCAGTTGAAGGAAAGCAGGATATTTGATCAAAAACAGCTGGAAAAACTCAGCAGGTATGACAGTATCTGCAGAGATTTGTTCAGTAGCCTTCTGTTTGTGGAATCTTGCTGTGCGCAAATTGGCTGCCTCGTTTGCTATCGCATATCAGTGGCAACAGTTTGAAGAGATTCCTTCTTTGGTTGTTGACAGAAATGTTGAGTTCTAATTCTCAGAGAACCTGCATTGTTGGCAGCCTAATTCTTGGAAGTAGATCGGATGGGAGGAATATTGCCTCTCCCATTGCTCACGGCTGTTTCCTGTAATGACTCTGCCGTGATCTGAAGGATAATTCTGAGGGAAGACTGCCTGGGGTCTTGCTCTCAAGCAGGTGCAGAGCAGAACGTGCTCCGACAGGCCCTGTCTATTTATCGGTGCGGCGAAGGCTGCTGTAAATTGCAGCTCGCGCTTCCTGCTCTCTCAGACTCTGCAGGTTCTGTCACTTGGCGCTTTTTGTAGAAGGTGCCAGAAATATGCCCCCAACCCCTGCCTCGCTTTGGCAGGAGCTGGAGTGAGCGAGCGAGCGAGGAAAGGAATGGCACAGCTTTCACATGTCGAGCAGTCAGCCCCTGTACCGATCTGCCTGGTGTGTGAGACAGCTGCACCGGCACTTCCTGTTTCTATTTCGCACTGTCACAATTACTGTTTCAAATCCCTCCTCCCTTTGGCAGCATTTACGGCTTCTGTTCAGAGAGGGTAGACAGCACTTCCCTCCATGCCTGTGCCATGCAGTAACACGGTTTAAATTGTAGGGGGACAAAGTAGGGGGGAGACGTTGTGATTTTCTTTTCCTAGAAATCTCTGTCGACTGTGACTCCCTGAATTGGGCCAGAGCGCAGGACTCCAGGCTGCTGGTACCTCGGTTGGGGACCACCTCAAGACTTGGGGGAAGATACACCTGCCTTTTGAGGAGGGGGCGTTGGGGGGTCTTTCAGCTGGGCCTCCAGATAACCCTGCATCCAAGTGGATGATTGACTGCGAATAGAAACATAGGCACAGGAGAAGGCCATTCAGCCCCTTGAGGCTGTGCTGTCATTCAGTGAGATCATGGCTGACCTGTGACCTGACTTCACCTTTGCCCCATATCCCTTGGGATAACTAAAACCTCAGTCTCAGATTTAAAATGAACAAATGACCAATTGCTGAAGAGAGTTCCAAACCTCTCTCACCTTTTGTGTGTAGAAGTGTTTCCTCATTTCACTCCTGAAAGACCTGGTTCTAGTTTTAAGTCTCCGGCCCCTGTCCAGGACTCCCCAACCAGTGGAAATAGTTTCTCTCTCTCTATCCTGTCTGGTCCCTTAATACCTTGGAAACTTCAAAACCTTCTAAATTCCAGGAAATACAGCCCTAATTTGTCTAATCTCTTCTCGTAACTTAACCTTAAATTACTGCTGCACAGGCAGGAAAAATCCAGTGGGGTTTTAGCCTGTGCTGAGTTTCAGTTTGTTCCCCTAACCAATGTTTCTCTGACTTGAAATTCACAGGATGTGTTCCTGTGAGGAGAGAGTGGATGTGGAGACACCCCTGTCTCACAGGAGGAGGCCATGCGCCTAATCATACCTGTGCTAGCTCGTTGAAAAGGGCTATTAGTTAGTCCCTCCTCCTCCTGCTCCTCCTCCTCCCTGTGTGGTTTCCCTCAGTAACTTTGCCAGTGATCTTAGCGTACAGTGAAGGTTGTTCTGTACGACAGACTGGAACTGGAGAATTTCTTAAAATGAGAAGTGGATGATTGGAAAGGGACAAGTTGCCAGTGAACAGTGACGATAGCAGGAGGGGGCAGCACTGACTGTGCTGGGGAATAAACCACAGGTGCCTGTTTAGATTTGACTTCTCACTGCTTTTTGCATGTTGGTGGTGACAGATCGAGATTTTCTCTTTCTCTGTTTCCCTCACTGCCTCCCAACCTTTCCCTTTTCTCTCTCTCTCTCTCCCTCTCTCTCTTCTCTTTACCCCTCCCTCCACCCTCCCTCTCCCTCGCCCTCCCTCCACCCTCCCTCCCTCTCCCCTCCATCCCTTCTCTCCCCTCCATCTTGCCTCTCTCCATCCCTCTCTCCCCTCTCTCCTCTCCCCCTCCCTCCTCTCCCCCTCCCTCTCGCCTCCCTCCCTCCTCTCGCCTCCCTCCCTCCTCTCGCCTCCCTCCCTCCTCTCGCCTCCCTCCCTCCTCTCGCCTCCCTCCCTCCTCTTGCCTCCCTCCCTCCTCTCGCCTCCCTCCCTCCTCTCGCCTCCCTCCCTCCTCTCGCCTCCCTCCCGCCTCTCCCCTCCCTCCCCTCCCTCCCTCTCCCCTCCCTCCTCTCCCCCTCCCTCCCTCCTCTCCCCCTCCCTCTCGCCTCCCTCCCTCCCTCTCGCCTCCCTCCCTCCCTCTCGCCTCCCTCCCTCCTTTCCCATCTCTTCCTCCTCTCCCCCTCCCTTCTTCCCCCTCCCCCTCCCTCAACCCCCCCCTCCCTCTCCCCTCCCTCCTCTCCCCCTCCCTCCTCTCCCCCTCCCTCCTCTCCCCCTCCCTCCTCTATCCCTCCCTCCTCTCCCCCTCCCTCCTCTCCCCCTCCCTCCCTCCTCTCCCTCCCTCCTCTCCCTCCCTCCTCTCCCCCTCCCTCTCCCCTCCCTCCCTCCTCTCCCCCCTCCCTCCCTCCTTTCCCCCTCCCTCTTGCCCTTCCTCTTCCCCCTCATCCCTCTGCCTCCCTTGCTCTCTCTCTCCTCTCTCTGCCTCCGCACCCCCCCCCCCCACCCCTTCTCCTCTCCCTGCCTGTCTCTGTTACTGTCTCTTTAATGAATCTAAGTAACTCCAGAGAAACCTGAGGTGGAAGTGAAGTGGTTTCATTTAACGTTTCTCCCCAGAATAGCCAAGAAAGTCACCGCAGATCTAACTCCTTCCTCTCATCTGAATCCAACGCCCCCATCCCTCTCTCTCTCTCTCTCTCTCCTACACCCCCTCCTTCCTTCAATATTGTTCCTTGGATTTTACTAGATTTGCACTTTTGAGTTTCTGCAGCTCGCAGCTTCTTTCTCTCCATCTGCTAAACGCTGATGTGATTTTCATTTCTCTCCCTGGCCGACTCCAAGGGCATTTCAGGCCATCTTTGTGTCTACAGGGACCCGACCTAGGAGCGACAGCCTGATCCGTGGGAGACGGAGAGTGAGCAGGTAAAAGCAGGTGGGCGATCGGGAGGCTGGCATGTAGTGGGTCTGGAATACCAGTGGCAGGGCAACAGAAGCTAGCGATGAGGAACAGAACAGCATCGGAGGACTACAGATAGGAGACAGCGATGAATAGCTGGACAAGGTTCCAAGCGGGACCAGGACTTGCCTGTGGCAGGAAGTGAAGGCCGAGTCTTCTTGTCACTTTGCCCTTCATGTGCTAAATATTAATAAACTGTGAGCCGGGGATAGGAGACTCATGTGGAGGGACCACAGAAGCTGAGGTTAGACCAGAGGAGGCTAAGGGGGAGATTGAATCGAGGCGTTCAAAATCATGAGGGCGTTTGGATAGAGTCAATGAGGAGAAACTGTTTCCAGTGGCAGGAGGGTCGGTAACCAGAGGGACACAGATTGAAGAGAATCGGTGAAAAGGACCAGAGGGGGAGATGAGGAGAAGGTTTTTTTTACACAGCGAGTTGTGGTGATCTGGAAGGCGCTGCCTGAAAGGGCGGCGGAAGCAGATTCAATAGGAACTTTCAACAAGGGAATTGGATAAATACCTGGAGGGGAAAAATATGCAGGGGCTATGGGGGAGGGGCGAGCACAGCAGCGGGAATAACTGGATAGCTCTTTCAGGTACAAGCATGAAGGGCTGAATGGCCTCCTGCGATGCATAACTCTGTGGCTCTGCCGGCGATTACTTGAAGGGGTTACTGCTGCTGGCCTGGTTCCACAGCATCTCTGTCTGGGCCAGCCATAGATGTAACAGTCTCAAGCTGCTGGGACCTTATCTAGTTAGAAACAAGACATACTGTTCTGACTGTGACAGCAGATTATCTGAGTTGCAGTGTTCAGGTCTTGGCTCCCACGGAGGGTGGGTGGGTGGGCTGGGGGTGGGGGGTAAGTTGGCTGGAGTCTCACAGAGCAAGGAGGTACAGGAAGCCACATTGATTGGCGAGGCTGGGCCAGTTTGGGGGCGCTGATGTGGATGGGGCACTATCCCGGGATGGGGAGGGGGGTGGGATCGTTGGGGAGCTGGGTCGGGGGGGGGTATTACTGACTGAGAATCCACACCGTACGTACACTGGTTCGAAACTCCCTGCTCTCTGGGGAGCTGCCTCCCTCCGTCACACTGGGAGCTCCATCCCCCTCAGAAGGTCCCTCCTCTTCCCTCTCGTTCTCCCCTGCTCTCGCCACACGCAAGGCAAAACGTGGAACACCCAGAGGAGGGTGGTGGGGTGGGGGGGGGGGGTCGCTCATTTAAGACAGAGACGAGGAAAAGATTTTTTCTCTCAGAGGGTCACAAGGAACCTCTTCCTCAGAAGGCAGTGGGAGCAGAGCCTTTGACTATCTGTAGGGCGGAGTCAGGTAGATCCTTGATTAACAAGGTTGGGGGGGGCGGGGGTGAAAGGTTATCAGGGACAGGCAGAAAAATGGAGTTGAGGCCACAAATCAGGTCGGCCATGATCTTTCTCGAGGGGCAGGGCAGGCTCGAGGGGGCCGGGATGGGGGGTCCGGGATTGTAAAAGGGGCTATAGAATGTGAGCCCATCTTTTTTTTGGTTTAATTTTAGGGTTTAAAGCTCCTGTTAAAATTAAGTTGTCACCCAACTCTTGCCCCCTTCTCCCCCCCCCCCCCCCCACCCCACTCTGTTCTGTCTGACACAGGTGAAAGGTCACTGGCATGGCATCCCAGGGTCCTGCCAAGGTACCCGATGGTGGCTGGGGATGGGTGATTGTCCTGGCAGCGTTCCTCATGTCGGCCCTGGTTTTCGGAGTCATCCGCTCCTTTGGCGTCTTCTTCGTGCCGTTTGTGGAATATTTCTCGGAGGTGTCGAGCACCGTGTCATGGATCACGTCGATGGCTGTGGCGGTGCAGCAGTTTTCCAGTGAGTAACAAAGGCCGGGATGAGTGCCGGTCGCCTGGGGTGGTAATCGTGGTGTTTAAACCTCTTTTGGCCAACAGCATTGTTTTCGCAAGCACTGTGGAGTGTGGAACGCAATTTGTTTAGGGGGACTCACTCAGTGTGTCCCTGCACAGTCACTGTTAATTCAGCAGGGTAAGGATTACACACTGTGTAACTGCATAGTCACTGTTTATTCAGCAGGGTTAGGGTTATTCACTGTGTAACTGTACAGAGTCACTGTTTATTCAGCAGGGTTAGGGTTATTCACTGTGTAACTGTACAGTCACTGTTTATTTAGCAGGGTTAGGGTTATTCACTGTGTAACTGTACAGTCACTGTTTATTCAGCAGGGTAAGGATTACACACTGTGTAACTGTACAGTCACTGTTTATTCAGCAGGGTAAGGATTACACACTGTGTAACTGTACAGTCACTGTTAATTCAGCAGGGTAAGGATTACACACTGTGTAACTGTACAGTCACTGTTTATTCAGCAGGGTTAGGGTTATTCACTGTGTAACTGTACAGTCACTGTTTATTCAGCAGGGTTAGGGTAATTCACTGTGTAACTGTACAGTCACTGTTTATTCAGCAGGGTTAGGGTTATTCACTGTGTAACTGTACAGTCACTGTTTATTCAGCAGGGTAAGGATTACACACTGTGTAACTGTACAGTCACTGTTTATTCAGCAGGGTAAGGATTACACACTGTGTAACTGTACAGTCACTGTTAATTCAGCAGGGTAAGGATTACACACTGTGTAACTGTACAGTCACTGTTTATTCAGCAGGGTTAGGGTTATTCACTGTGTAACTGTACAGTCACTGTTTATTCAGCAGGGTTAGGGTAATTCACTGTGTAACTGTACAGTCACTGTTTATTCAGCAGGGTTAGGGTTATTCACTGTGTAACTGTACAGTCACTGTTAATTCAGCAGGGTAAGGATTACTCACTGTAATTGTACAGAGTCACTGTTTATTCAGCAGGGTAAGGGTTACGCACTGTGTAACTGTACAGTCACTGTTAATTCAGCAGGCTTAGGGTTATTCACTGTATAACTGTACAGAGTCACTGTTAATTTAGCAGTATAAGGGTTATTCACTGTATAACTGTACAGAGTCACTTTTAATTTAGCAGTATAAGGGTTATTCACTGTGTGACTGTACAGAGTCACTGTTTATTCAGCAGGGTTAGGGTTATTCACTGTGTAACTGTACAGTCACTGTTTATTCAGCAGGGTTAGGGTTATTCACTGTGTAACTGTACAGTCACTGTTTATTCAGCAGGGTTAGGGTTATTCACTGTGTAACTGTACAGTCACTGTTAATTTAGCAGTATAAGTGTTATTCACTGTATAACTGTACACAGTCCCTGTTTATTCAGCAGGGTAAGGGCTACTTGTGAATTTGATGATTGAAATATTGATACTGGATTTATGCTGCTGGAGCCGGTGAGTTGTCTGAGAAATAACTTTTGCCATTTTTCCTTTAGGTCCCATAGCCAGTGCTCTGAGCAACTATTTTGGAGCTCGCCCTGTGGTGATGTTGGGTGCATTTCTTGCCAGCTTGGGGCTGATGTTTGCATGTTTAGCTACAAACCTGACTCATCTCTACCTGTCTATTGGACTTCTCTCAGGTGAGGTTGGAACTGGCTGAAGGGTACTAACGGGAAGGTGATTGTGCAAGTGGCATAGATACCGGGCGATGGGTAGCAGATGTTGTGTGGATGGGCACTTGGCCATTGAGCACTTGCCCGTCCTGCTCGGGAGGAAAGACACCACCCAGCGAAGCCCGAAACAGTATGGCCTCCTAGGAATCGCGGTGCAGAAGGGATTCGGCCCATTGTGCTGATGCAAGCCCTTCACTCGGAACTGTCAATTCCTGTCCCATTTTCCTGCCCCGTATCCAGAAAGAGTTCTGGTGTGGGCTGGGTGATGAGGCTGCAGTCTCTGTGCCCTGTTATCCTGTGCCTCTAGGTGATGATAAGGTGGGGCCTTGAGTCAATTTGTTTGCAGGACATTGGCAGCACCGACTGGGCTACTGCCCATCCATCCATAGAGAGGGCATTGAGGGGCAGCTGGCCTTCCCTCTGGTCTGTGCAGCCATCCAGAACGTGCAGCGCGTCAATAGGGAAAAATTAGAGGGGTATCGTAGACAGCCACATGGTGCGGGGCAGGAGTCCTACGTAGTCTAGACCGGGGACGGCAGTGAGACAGATTTCCTTCCTTAAGGACATTACTGAAGCAGCCCCGACAATCCACAAGCTTAACGCTCGTTTTACAAACACCATTTGTCATTTCATTTCTCCGTATTTTAAACTGAAGTTAAATTCTCAAATCTGTCACGGAGGTAGTATCCTGTGGATTTTTAGTCCAGGGCTCTGAATTATTAGTACCAATAAAAGAACCACTATTCTTCCATGCCCTTTAATAATGCCTCCATTCTAGCTCCCCCCTTGTAACCATGGAGACTCAGTTAAGAGTTGATGGACTCTTGGCATTTGTTTAGCTCCTGGAATCTGGTAGCCCAGAAATGGGCCATTCAACCCGTCTGCTCTGTGCTGGTGTCCACACAAACCTTCTCCCACACCCTCTTATCTCACCCTATCGGCATAGCCTTCTATCCCTTTCTCCCTCATGTACTCACCCAGCTCCCCCTTAAACCTCTCTGCACCATTCACCTCAACCACTCCCTGTGGGAGCGAGTTCCACATTCACCCCCCACCCTCTGGGTAAAGACGTTTCTCCTGAATTCCCCGTTGGATTTTTTAGTGACTGCCTCATATTTGTGGCCCCTGGTTCTGGGTCTCCCCCGCAAGTAGAAACATCTTTGCTACACCTACCCAATCGAACCCCTTTCACCATCTTCCTATCGGGCCACCTCTCAGCCTTCCCTTTTCTGAAGGAAAGGGCCTCAGTCTCTTCAATCTTTCCTGACAGTTACAACCTTCCCGACCACAAAAACGGCCAACGTTCAGTGATGGTTTATAAAATACTGAAGTGGTGTTGTATTAGGGGCCAGCAGTGATCTGCGAAAGATCATAACGTTTCAGTTTAGCTGCTAAATCTGTAACCCAGAGAGCAGGGAGAATGTGGAACTCGTTACCACAGGGAGTGGTTGAGGTGAACGGTGTAGATACACCTAAGGGAAGGCTGGACAAACCACATGATGGAGAACAGAATAGAAGCGTAGGGTGAGATGTTGAGGGGGTGGGAGGAGTAGAAAATGTAGGACGACAATTTAGCACAGGTTCAACTTAAAAGTTGGTGCTTCCAATACATGGAACTTTTATCCGACACTTGAGCAATTCTACTTCTGTCACCCTCTCTGCCCTGTTTTATTTTACGATAGGCTAACTTTTAAAGACCCCTGCGTTAAATTTTGTCTGGCATGCGTCTGCCCAGTTCACTGGTCTGCCTTTGTCCTCCTGAAACCTATCACTATCCTCCTGGGTGTTTACTGCATTGCCGAGGTTTATATCGTCTGCAAAGTGTTGATATTATGCCCTGTCTACCCAAGTCTTGGTCATTAATATATATAAAAAAGTAATTGTCCCAAACCACTGCATACTTGTGTCCAGTCTGCAACACCCTGCCCATCACCACTCTCTGTCCCTTAGCCAGTTTTATATCCTCGCTTCTGCTGCCCTTTTAATCTCTTGGATGTCGTTTTGTTAACCAGGCTATGAAGTGGTCCTTTTTATTAAATGGGGAGGCGATGGCGTAGCAGTATTGTTGCTGGACTAATAATGCAGAAACGCAGACTAATGCTCTGGGGACCCAGGTTTGAATCCTGCCCTGGGAGAATGTGGAATTTGAGTTGAACAAAAGCCTGGAATTCAAAGTCTGATGGTGACCATGGAAACATTGCTGAATGTTGTTTAAAAACCCCATCTGGGTCACTGAAGCCCTTTAGGGAAGGAAATCTGCTGGCCTTACCCGGTCTGGCCCTACGTGCGCATGTGGTTGACTCTTAAATGCCCTCTGAACAAGGGCAATTAGGGATGGGCAGTAAATGCTGGCCTAACCAGTGACGCACATGTCCCACAAATAAAATATAAAAAATAAGCCTTTTGAAAGTCCATGTGCACATATCGGTTGCGCTACCCTCATCGACCCTCTCCACTACTTCATCAAGCAACAAATCAGTGATAACCATTGCTTACTAACCCTTGTCCTTCCTAGTGAAAATCAATTTTGTCTCTGTGAGGTTCCCCACTGCCAATATGAAGCCAGTTGGCCTTTAGTTGCTGGTTTGTCCCTTGTTTTTCTTTTATGAGGTGAGATATGACATTTACTCTAGTTCTCTGATGCCACCTCTACATCTGAGGAGAATAGAAAGATTGTGACTGGAGCCTCTGCAATACTCACCCTTACTTTTTCTTTTCATTCGCAAAATTTCTAGAAGCACGTTGCACAATAGTTCGAATTTGACAATTCACCAAGCGCAGTGCAGATCTGTTTCTTTCAGTTCTGTATATCAGGTGCCTCGTATATCTGTGACAGGTTACAATGTATGTTTACATTTCATGTCAAATCGTTCCCTGGTACAAAACAGCCCATGGTGTTTTACACAGGTTCCAGCCCCTCTCTGTACACTGGCGGAAATGCCTTAGGCCATTGCCCTCCTCCTTTGAGTCTTTACGGCAGCTGTCCCGAGCTTTAGTGCATCCTCCGGTGTGTTTTCCTGCACCTTGGAATGTGCCAGGCTGCAACACTCGGTTGCCAGCAGCTCTTTGTACCAGAAGGCCAAGTTTCGGGGTGTCTTTCACGGAGCTGATGGTCCTCCAGCAGCAGTCGATGTTTGTCTCAGTGTGTGTCCCGTAGAGCACAGAGTCCTGCTCGAGATGAACCTCGGCAAAAACCTCTGCATCCCTTTTTCCAAACCTGCTTACTTCCCACAGAAACCTCCAAGCGCATCCTACCCGGACAAGGGGATTTTACTTACTTTTGAGCACTGCCAACTTTTAAGTTCCTACTCTTAACTCTGTCCAATTTCTCTACCACCTCCCACTTCATTGAGTCCTTGCTGCATCCTCTTTCCCAAAGGCAAGTGCACAGTTCACAATGTTCAGCACTGTTCACGACCCCTCAGATACTGAAGCAGTCCATGTCCAAATGTAGCAAGACCCAGACAATAACCAGGCTTGGGCTCACAAGTGGCAAGTAACATTTGTGCCACACAAGTGCCAGGCAATGACCATCCAACCGTCGCCCCTTGATGTTCAATGGCATTACCATCTCTGAATCCCCCATTATCAATGTCCTGGGGGTTACCGTAGACAAGAAACTGAACTGGATTAGTCATATAAATACTGTGGCTACAAGAGCAGGTCAGAGGCTAGGAATCCTGCAGCGAGTGACTCACCTCCTGTCTCCCCAAAGCCTGTCCACCATCTACAAGGCACAAGACGGAGTGTGATGGAATATTCTCCACTTGCCTGGATGAGTGCAGCTCCCACAACACTCAAGAAGCTCAACACCATCCAGGACAAAGCAGTCCCGCTTGATTGGCACCCCATCCACAAACATTCACTCCTTCCACCACCGACACACAGTAGCAGCAGTGTGTGTACCATCTACAAGATGCACTGCAGGAACTCACCAAGGCTCCTTAGACAGCACCTTCCAAATCCATGACCTCTACCATCTAGAAGGACAAGGGCAGCAGACACATGGGGAAAACCACCACCTGGAAGTTCCCCTCCAAGTCACTCACCATCCTGACTTGGAAATACATCGGCCGTTCCTTCACTGTCACTGGGTCAAAATCCTGGAACTCCCTCCCTAGCAGCACTGTGGGTGTACCTACACCACATGGACTGCAGCGGCTCAAGAAGGCAGCTCACCCCCTCCTTCACAAAGGGCAGTTAGGGATGGGCAATAAATACTGGCCCAGCCAGCAAAGCCCACATCCCATGAATGAATAAAAAATAGGTACACATTCATTGCCACGCTTTCAACCTCCACAGGGAGATTTCCTTTATGTTCCCTAATCAATCCAACTCAACCCTCCTTCTCCTGTCCCACCCCCTTAAACAGCTTCTACTTCACCACATTTCTATTGCTGTTTAGTTCTGAAGAGTGACACGGACTCGAAACGTTAACTCTGTGTTCCTCTCCACAGATACTGTCAGACCTGCTGAGTTTTTCCAGCGATTTTTGTTTCTCCTTCATTTGACTATCCTTCGACTCTTAACACCCTGATAAAAGGTGTTAGCGTTCTTTCTACAGTATAGCTGCTAATCTTTGCTGAGAAACTCTCCTTTCCTCTCACTTCCTCTTTCAGTTCTCCTCTGTACTTCCTGTATTTACTTATATAATATCATTCACAGCCTCCGGGCACCTGAAGGCTGTTTTTGGACTCATAATTGCTTTTGAAGTGTCCTAATGCAGCCAATATGCAGGCAAAACAGCAATGAGATAACACCCAGATAAAGTTTTTAATATACTGATGGATCAATATTAGTCAGCACTCCCAGGGGAAATTTTTCTTTTCTCCTAAATTAGTGCCGTGAGATCTTTCACACCCACACTGGGGAGACGGTGGTAATGTCACTGGGCCAGAAATCCAGAGGCCCAGCTGAATGCCCTGGGGACATAGGCTCAAATCCCACCACAGCAGCTGGTGGAATATAAAGCTAGTCTCACAGTGACTATCATCGATTGTTGTAAAAAATCCCGCCTGGTTCACTAATATCCTTTTAAGGGAAGGAAATGCTCCAGTCTCTGGAGTGGAATATCTACCGAGTGATGGTTGAACATCTGTAATCTCCTCCAGTCCCAACAACCCTCCCTATCTCTGTAACCTCCTCCAGCCTCTACAGCCCTCCCTATCTCTGTAACCTCCTAAAGTCCCAACAACCCTCCCTATCTCTGTAACCTCATCCAGTCCCTACACCCCTCCCTATCTCTGTAACCTCATCCAGTCCCTACACCCCTCCCTATCTCTGTAACCTCCTCCAGCCCCTACACCCCTCCCTATCCCTGTAACCTCCTCCAGCCCCTACACCCCACCCTATCTCTGTAACCTCCTCCAGCCTCTACAACCCTCCCTATCTCTGTAACCTCATCCAGCCCCTACAGCCCTCCCTATCTCTGTAACCTCCTCCAGCCTCTACAACCCTCCCTATCTCTGTAACCTCATCCAGCCCCTACAGCCCTCCCTATCTCTGTAACCTCCTCCAGCCCCTACAACCCTCCCTATCTCTGTAACCTCCTCCAGCCCCTACAACCCTCCCTATCTCTGTAATCTCCTCCAGTCCCAACAACCCTCCCTATCTCTGTAACCTCCTCCAGCCCCTACAACCCTCCCTATCTCTGTAACCTCCTCCAGCCCCTACAACCCTCCCTATCTCTGTAACCTCCTCCAGCCCCTACAACGCTCCCTATCTCTGTAACCTCCTCCAGCCCCTACAACCCTCCCTATCTCTGTAACCTCCTCCAGCCCCTACAACGCTCCCTATCTCTGTAACCTCCTCCAGCCCCTACAACTCTCCCTATCTCCATAATCTCCTCCAGTCCCATCAACCCTCCCTATCTCTGTAACCTCCTCCAGCCCCTACAGCCCTCCCTATCTCTGTAACCTCCTCCAGCCCCTACAACCCTCCCTATCTCTGTAATCTCCTCCAGTCCCAACAACCCTCCCTATCTCCATAATCTCCTCCAAACACTACAACCCTCCCTATCTCTGTAATCTCCAGTCCCAACAACCCTCCCTATCTCTGTAACCTCATCCAGCCCCTACAGCCCTCCCTATCTCTGTAACCTCATCCAGCCCCTACAGCCCTCCCTATCTCTGTAACCTCCTCCAGCCTCTACAACCCTCCCTATCTCTGTAACCTCATCCAGCCCCTACAGCCCTCCCTATCTCTGTAACCTCCTCCAGCCTCTACAACCCTCCCTTTCTCTGTAACCTCATCCAGCTCCTACAGCCCTCCCTATCTCTGTAACCTCCTCCAGCCCCTACAACCCTCCCTATCTCTGTAATCTCCTCCAGTCCCAACAACCCTCCCTATCTCTGTAACCTCCTCCAGCCCCTACAACCCTCCCTATCTCTGTAACCTCCTCCAGTCCCAACAACCCTCCCTATCTCTGTAACCTCCTCCAGCCCCTACAACCCTCCCTATCTCTGTAACCTCCTCCAGCCCCTACAACGCTCCCTATCTCTGTAACCTCCTCCAGCCCCTACAACCCTCCCTATCTCTGTAACCTCCACCAGCCCCTACACCCCTCCCTATCTCTGTAACCTCCTCCAGCCCCTACAACCCTCCCTATCTCCATAATCTCCTCCAGTCCCATCAACCCTCCCTATCTCTGTAACCTCCTCCAGCCCCTACAGCCCTCCCTATCTCTGTAACCTCCTCCAGCCCCTACAACCCTCCCTATCTCTGTAATCTCCTCCAGTCCCAACAACCCTCCCTATCTCCATAATCTCCTCCAAACACTACAACCCTCCCTATCTCTGTAATCTCCAGTCCCAACAACCCTCCCTATCTCTGTAACCTCCTCCAGCCCCTACAACCCTCCCTATCTCTGTAACCTCCTCCAGCCCCTACAACGCTCCCTATCTCTGTAACCTCCTCCAGCCCCTACAACCCTCCCTATCTCTGTAACCTCCTCCAGCCCCTACAACTCTCCCTATCTCCATAATCTCCTCCAGCCCCTACAACCCTCCCTATCTCTGTAACCTCCTCCAGCCCCTACAACCCTCCCTATCTCTGTAATCTCCTCCAGTCCCAACAACCCTCCCTATCTCTGTAACCTCCTCCAGCCCCTACAACCCTCCCTATCTCTGTAACCTCCTCCAGTCCCAACAACCCTCCCTATCTCTGTAACCTCCTCCAGCCCCTACAACCCTCCCTATCTCTGTAACCTCCTCCAGCCCCTACAACGCTCCCTATCTCTGTAACCTCCTCCAGCCCCTACAACCCTCCCTATCTCTGTAACCTCCTCCAGCCCCTACAACGCTCCCTATCTCTGTAACCTCCTCCAGCCCCTACAACCCTCCCTATCTCTGTAATCTCCTCCAGTCCCAACAACCCTCCCTATCTCCATAATCTCCTCCAAACACTACAACCCTCCCTATCTCTGTAATCTCCAGTCCCAACAACCCTCCCTATCTCTGTAACCTCCTCCAGCCCCTACAACCCTCCCTATCTCTGTAACCTCCTCCAGCCCCTACAACGCTCCCTATCTCTGTAACCTCCTCCAGCCCCTACAACCCTCCCTATCTCTGTAACCTCCTCCAGCCCCTACAACTCTCCCTATCTCCATAATCTCCTCCAGTCCCATCAACCCTCCCTATCTCTGTAACCTCCTCCAGCCCCTACAGCCCTCCCTATCTCTGTAACCTCCTCCAGCACCTACAACCCTCCCTATCTCTGTAATCTCCTCCAGTCCCAACAACCCTCCCTATCTCCATAATCTCCTCCAAACACTACAACCCTCCCTATCTCTGTAACCTCCTCCAGCCCCTAAAAACCTCCCTATCTCTGTAACCTCCTCCAGCCCCTACAACCCTCCCTATCTCTGTAACCTCCTCCAGCCCCTACAACCCTCCCTACCTCTGTAATCTCCTCCAGTCCCAACAACCCTCCCTATCTCCATAATCTCCTCCAAACACTACAACCCTCCCTATCTCTGTAACCTCCTCCAGCCCCTACAGCCCTCCCTATCTCTGTAACCTCCTCCAGCCCCTACAGCCCTCCCTATCTCTGTAACCTCCTCCAGCCCCTACAACCCTCCCTATCTCTGTAACCTCCTCCAGCCCCTACAACCCTCCCTATCTCTGTAACCTCCTCCAGCCCCTAAAAACCTCCCTATCTCTGTAACCTCCTCCAGCCCCTACAAACCTCCCTATCTCTGTAACCTCCTCCAGCCCCTACAACCCTCCCTATCTCTGTAACCTCCTCCAGTCCCTACAACCCTCCCTATCTCTGTAACTTCCTCCAGCTCCTACAACCCTCCCTATCTCTGTAACCTCCTCCAGCCCCTACAACCCTCCCTATCTCTGTAACCTCCTCCAGCCCCTACAACCCTCCCTATCTCTGTAACCTCCTCCAGTCCCTACACCCCTCCCTATCTCTGTAACCTCCTCCAGTCCCTACAACCCTCCCTATCTCTGTAACCTCCTCCAGTCCCAACAACCCTCCCTCTCTCTGTAACCTCCTCCAGCCCCTACAGCCCTCCCTATCTCTGTAACCTCCTCCAGCCCCTACAACCCTCCCTATCTCCGTAACCTCCTCCAGCTCCTACAACCCTCCCTATCTCCAGTTTTAATCCCTCCGCCATGGAGAAGTGCAGGGTGGGAAGATGAGGTGGGGGGGTGCTGGGGCTGGGCCTTCAGCTGCCTGGGGTCCCAAGCTCTGGAATTCCCTCCCAACCTCACTTTCCTCTTCTGAAGACATTACTTCAAACCCCACCTCTTTGACCAAGCGTTTGGCCACCTGACCTAATACCTCCTTGAGTGACCCGATATCGTACTTTATTCTATAAAAGCCGCTGCGAAGCACCTGGGGACATTTCATTATGTGAAAGGGTGCTGTACAAATGTAAGCTGTTGTTGTTTAACTGTCTGCGTGTACACCTTGTCTCCTCCTGTTGTTTGGCAGGGTTTGGCTGGGCGTTAGTCTTCACCCCGTCGGTTGCTGCTGTCAGTCGGTACTTTAACAAGAGACGGACTCTGGCGATGGGGATGGCGTTCACTGGGGTTGGCATTGGCTCCTTCGTGTTCTCCCCTCTCTTCCAGTACCTGATCGACGAGTACACGTGGAGGGGGGCGCTGCTGATCATCGCCGGACTGATGCTCAACCTCATGGTCTGTGGTGCGCTGATCCGACCCCTGACCCTGAAGGAGGACCTGGTGTGCGCGGTGGAACCCACCAGGGATCCGGCCTGTTGCCGCGGCGCCGGGGGCATGATCTTCGACCTGCTGGACCTGACCCTGCTCCAGCACTGGCCCTTCCTGACCTTGGTGCTGTCCATCACCTTGATCAACACCGGATACTTTGTACCTTACGTCCACTTTGTGGCCCACGCCCGCTCCATTGGCTTCGACGAGTACGAGGCCGCGTTCCTGATGTCGGTGGCGGGGGTGATGGACCTGATCGGCCGCCTCCTGTCCGGCTGGTTCTCCGACTTGCGCAGGATGCGCCTGGTTCACATCCTGATACTGTGGACCTTACTGACAGGCCTCAGCCTCATCGCCATCCCCTTCGGCCGCACCTATTCCGTGCTGATGACCATCAACGTGGCTTATGGCTTCTGCGCCGGCGCCTTGACCCCCGTGGTGTTCTCCTTGCTGCCCGAGATCGTCGGGATCGGGAGGATTTACGGAGCGCTGGGGCTGCTGCAGATGCTGGAAAGCGTAGGGGGACTGCTGGGCGCACCCATATCAGGTAAAGCTAAAACTGCCCCTCCCTTTCCCCCTCCCACGGTTCTGCGTTTCTGCTTTTCCGAGATCCGAGGTACACGAGTTTTGTCTGGTCAGGATACTAAAGGTTACAGAACCAAGGCAGGTAGTTGGAGCCAAGATACAGATCAGCCACGATGTAGTGGAACGGCAGAACAGGCTCGAGGGGCTGAATGGCCTCCTCCTGTGGCTAAGTCTCCTAGTGAATAGGTGCTGCATCCTTCCCTGCATCCTTCCTGAGGTGTAGAGCCTGGAACCGAGCCCAATTCCTCCTGACAGTGTCTGACTGAGGCTCCATACAACCGAAGTGTCACTTCCTCTCCCCGCCCCACCAGCCCTCTCCATATAAAAGCCAGCATTCCTTTAGCCTTTATGGTTGTTTTGTTCACTCACTTTATAAGATCTGTGTGGGCGGATTGCCGAACCTCTTCGATCCTCCAAAATTTTGTCCTTCTCGCCGTTTTTAAAAAGAAATACTCTCGAAGGCCCAATAGCACCTCTCACAGCTTCCCACAAACAGAAGTGACCAGAGTTTATGGTGGAGCTTGAAGGATAAGTATTGGGCAGGACATCAGAAGGATCTCCCACTCTCTGCCCCCCCACCCCCGCTTCCAGTTGTGGCTGTGGGATCTGCTGTACGCCGCCAAGAGAGCGGGACAGGGCCTCAGTTCACAGCCTCATCTGACAGATGACACGCCTGACAGTGCAGCACCCCCTCAGTACTGCCTGCGGAGCGTCAGCTGAGATTATGTATCTCGGATCTCGGTGAGATGTAGTTGAAGGGTCGTTCACGGGGGGACCCAAGTTCAAGGTGAGGGGCAGGAGGTTTAGGGGGGGATGTGAGGAAAAACTTTTTTTTACCCAGAGGGTGGTGAGAGTCTGGAATGCGCTGCCTGGGAGGGAGGTGGAGGTGGGTTGCCTCACATGCTTTAAAAAGTACCTGGATGAGCACTGGGCACGTCATAACATTCAAGGCAAAAACACAAACAGAAATACCTGGAAAAACTCAGCAGGTCCGGCAGAATCGGCGGAGAAGAAGAGAGTTGACGTTTCGAGTCGTCATGACCCTTCCACAGAACTAAGTAAAAATAGGAGAGGGGTGAAATATAAGCTGGTTTAAGGTGGGGGGAGAAGTGGTGGGGTGTGGTTGTAGGGACAAGCAAGCAGTGATAGGTGGAGATAACCAAAAGATGTCACAGACAAAAGAACAAAGAGGTGTTGAAGGTGGTGATATTATCTAAAAGAATGTGCTAATTAAGAATGGATAGCAGGACAAGCAAGGTACAGATAGCTCTAG
The DNA here is from genome assembly GCA_026770705.1 of Isurus oxyrinchus. NCBI lineage: Eukaryota > Metazoa > Chordata > Chondrichthyes > Lamniformes > Lamnidae > Isurus > Isurus oxyrinchus. The sequence goes on along the minus strand of JANJGN010000033.1, from coordinate 12,913,908 downwards.
TGGGCGGTGGGGTGAAATAAGACTAAAAGGGCATAAGAGGTATAGATTTAAAAATAATGGAAATAGGTGGGGAAAAGAAAAATCTATATAAATTATGGGAAAAAACGAAAGGAAGGGGAAAGAAACAGAAAGGGGGGTGGGGATGGAGGGGGGAGTTCAAGATCTAAAGTTGTTGTCAATATTCAGTCGGGAAGGCTGTAAGGTGCCTAGTCGGAAGATGAGGTGTTGTTCCTCCAGTTTGTGTTGGGCTTCACTGAGCCGTGGCTGGCGCTGAGAGACTGGTAGCTGAGCCTCTTTGTCTCTATGTTGACTGGTTGCAGCCTTTTATCGAGCTGCTGTCTGAGGCAGACATGTGCTGAGCTAACCTCCCGCACTCTTCTCTTCCAGGCTGGCTGCGCGATGGGACCGGGAACTACACGGCTTCCTTTGTGGTGGCCGGAACCTTCCTCCTCCTTGGCAGCCTCGTTCTCTTTGCCCTCCCCAGTGCCTTGTCCTGTTCCTGTCTCCCACCTGCCAGGCAGCCCCGGATAGAGGAGGAAGCGGAGGAGGAGGAGGAGGAGGAGGGGGAGGGGCAGGAGGGGGAGCGCAGGCCCATGGCTGTCCCTAATGGATCCGGGCAGCAGGCGCTGTGCCTTCCGATTGAGCCCAGCAGAGCAGCTTCGATAAACGCAGACGTGGTCTGAGCCGAGGTGTGACCTGCTAACGCTGGGAGTGGACATTGACGCTTAAATCGAGCTCTCTCTCTCCAACTCCAGTTAAGAACGGAGGGAGTATTGACACCTCTGTGTCAGCCAGTGGATTGGAGATGAGACTGAAATTGGCAGCAAACAGAGTCTATATTTAAACGGAGCCTCTGTGAATTACAGCAAGCAGATGCTCATGACTGAAACTACAGGAAAGTCCCCCCCCCCCGATTTAAAAGCAGGATAATTTCCCCAGCAAAAGGCAGTAGGTGGAGGATAGTTACATGATACAAATCACATGCGTAAAATCAATCACTTCCAATAGTGTGGCCTCCAGGCATGATTGACAGAGGCATTAGCCAATCATCTCCATGAGGCCAGGACTTGTGCCATGGCAGCCAGTTAAAAATGACCAACTCTTTCCCCCCTCGCTCTCTTCTCTCCCACCCCCACTTAGCTCAGTCCATTAAAGGCACGAGTTGGCGCTGACCATCATGGTTTCTGGTTCTGATCCCAGTCTGTTCGCTGTTGGCCGATCTTGGCAACAGTCAACCTCAGCGCCCCTCAGCTGGGGTGAAGCGGGTGTGGGACGCGAATGAAAGTACCACCTGACCAGTGTCCCAGCACTCCCCCCCCCCCCGCACCACCCCACAGCCCGGCCCCCTCTCCGCTGGACAGCCTGTCTGCACGTATGGCTGTCGGGAGAAGGCGAGAGCGGGCGTGGCGGTTGCTGTAGCGGAATAGCTTATTGCTGCTCACCTTTGGTGGGTTCAGTGTGTGGATGTGATGCTGGGGGGGGGTGGGGGGCAAGGACCCCCATGTGAGGAAGGGGTGAAAATGGAGGTGGATGGCGAGGGTCAGGGTGCGGGGTGACGCTCCCTGCAGCAGCGGGGAGGGCTGGACAACTGCTGTGCCCAGCTTGGGGCTGTCACTGGAGCAGATATACCCCGTGTGGTGACTGAAGCGAGTAACTGGGACCCCTCAAAGTGGGGATTGGTAGGACCGTTGCAATCGGAGTGGAAATGGGAGACCACCGCAGCCCGAGTGTGCCGCCTTCTCAAGGCCATTTTGTTTTGGACAGCTCGAGGTGCAGCCCAGCCCTATTGCCCAGAAGACCCCCAAGTTCCACCCCTTCTCGCACATGCACCCCCCCCCCCCTCCTCAACACAGCCCACACTATTGGAGAGCAGCACCAGCCCTTGAGGCAGCGAAGTTTGTTGGGTGTCTTTGAGCAGTGTGGTAAAGCAAGCGCCTCCTTCCCCCACTCCCCTACAAGACTGGGCCGCGTTGCCTCTGCTGCCTATAAAGAAGCTGCAACTCAGCCACAATCTTTTCCCACCTCTATGGTGGCAAACCCAGAGGAGCCAGAACAAGCCAGCCCGTCATCGCAAACACCAGCAGCCCACCTACCCCGAGCTCTCCAGAGGCTCCAGACCGAAGGTGATAATTGATGCTGCCGACGTTATGAAATCTAACGCCCACCTCTCCCCCCTCCCCCCTCCCCCCCCACAACTGCTAGAATCATTGCGGAACTGATAAATAGCTGGGATTCAGTCATGATGCAAGTCCCTCGTTCCATTTTATTCTCTCTCTATTTTTATTTCTTTGACACTTTCACCCGCTGGTTTGTGAGACCCGATGAAATGTGAATTTGGGCGTCTGGAGAGGGAGGGATGGCCGGAGTTGGACTTCTTTCCGATGGGATGTGCAGTCAGTATTCCAGTTCTCACTGCCTCTGGTCCCTCTCTCCCTCTCTCCCCCCCACCCCCCCCCCACCAGACTTGTGCCAGCTTTGTGCCTTGGGAGCCGGGGTTGAACTGTAACTCGGGGAGGGGGTGCGAGTGGGAGACGGCGCTAATTTGGGAAGGGGTCTCTCGGTGGCTCCCTCCCTGCGATCTCTCAGGAACCCCACGCTCCCGACTTCTCCCGGAAAGCCTTGTTGCCCATTGGTTGCTGCATCTTAACCCGAAATTGAGAATGTGAAAACAATAAAAAAAAATTTATAAAAAAGAATCCTCTGGTTCTCTGGTCTTTGTTAAAACGAGGCTGCTGCCGGCTGAGAGAGCTCCAGGCCCCGATCCCTGGGTGGGTCTGGGTTAGTTTAACTAGGCCGGAATGCTACCATTGACCCTGGGACACAGGGACTATGGGAAGATGGAGCACACCTGCTCCTGGGTGTGTGGCTGCCGGGTGTGGACAGGGCGGGCTGGGTTTTCGCAGGTTGAGACAATTAGCCTGCCTCCATTCACTGAACGGGCCCACACATTGAAGAGGTATGAGAGAGGAACAGAACCCCTGAGGATGAGATCCAGACCAGACACAAACAAATCGAATGGCACAACAGGCATGGTGGGAGGGACAGGCCCAGGGTGTGCCACACAGTGGGAGAAGCAATGCCCAGGGTGTGCCACACAGGAGGAGCAGTGCCCAGGGTGTGCTACACAGTGGGAGGTGCAGCGCCCAGGGTGTTCCACACGGGAAGGGCAGTGCCCAGGGTGTGCCACACAGTGGGAGGGGCAGTGCCCAGGGTGTTCCACACAGTGGGAGGGGCAGTGCCCAGGGTGTGCCACACAAGAGGAGCAGTGCCCAGGGTGTGCCACACAGTGGGAGAAGCAGTGCCCAGGGTGTGCTACACAGTGGGAGGGGCAGCGCCCAGGGTGTGCCACACAGTGAGAGGAGCAGTGCCCAGGGTGTGCTACACAGTGGGAGGGGCAGCGCTCAGGGTGTGCCACACAGTGGGAGGTGCAGCGCCCAGGGTGTGCCACACAGGAGGAGCAGTGCCCAGGGTGTGCTACACAGTGGGAGGTGCAGTGCCCAGGGTGTTCCACACGGGAAGGGCAGTGCCCAGGGTGTGCCACACAGTGGGAGGGCAGTGCCCAGGGTGTTCCACACAGTGGGAGGGGCAGTGCCCAGGGTGTGCCACACAAGAGGAGCAGTGCCCAGGGTGTGCCACACAAGAGGAGCAGTGCCCAGGGTGTGCCACACAGTGGGAGAAGCAGTGCCCAGGGTGTGCTACACAGTGGGAGGGGCAGCGCCCAGGGTGTGCCACACAGTGAGAGGAGCAGTGCCCAGGGTGTGCTACACAGTGGGAGGGGCAGCGCTCAGGGTGTGCCACACAGTGGGAGGTGCAGCGCCCAGGGTGTGCCACACAGTGGGAGAAGCAGTGCCCAGGGTGTGCCACACAGTGGGAGAAGCAGTGCCCAGGGTGTGCCACACAGTGAGAGGGGCAGTGCCCAGGGTGTGCCACATGAGGAGCAGTGCCCAGGGCGTGCTGCACTGTTGCAGGTGCTGTTCTATGCTGCATATATCCAAGAGAGCAGGACAGGGCCTCACTTTACAGCCTCATTTGACACGCCTGACAGTGCAGCACCCCCTCAGTACTGCATTCGGAGCGTCAGCTGAGATTATGTATCTCGGGTCTTGGTGAGACTTAGTTGAAAGGTCAGTCACGAGGGGGCACAAATTCAAGCTGAGGGGCAGGAGGTTTAGGGAGGACATGAGGAAAAACTCTTTCTTACTCAGAGGGTGGTGAGGGTCTGGAATGTGCTGCCTGGGAGGGTGGTGGAGGTGGGTTAGCCTCACATCCTTTAAAAAGTACCTGGATGAGCACTGGGCACGTCATAACATTCAAGGCTATGGGCCAAGTGCTGGTAAATGGGGTTAGGGAGGTAGGTCAGGTGTTTCTTACGTGTCGGTGCAGACTCGATGGGCCGAAGGGCCTCTTCTGCCCTGTGGGATTCTGCGGGACTTGAACCCACGACCTTCTGACTCCGAGGGCGAGCATAACAGCCGCTGAGCCGTGGCTGGCGCTGAGAGACTGGTAGCTGAGCCTCTTTGTCTCTATGTTGACTGGTTGCAGCCTTTTATCGAGCTGCTGTTTGAGGCAGACATGTGCTGAGCTACCCTCCCGCACTCTTCTCTTCCAGGCTGGCTGCGCGATGGGACCGGGAACTACACGGCTTCCTTTGTGGTGGCCGGAACCTTCCTCCTCCTTGGCAGCCTCGTTCTCTTTGCCCTCCCCAGTGCCTTGTCCTGTTCCTGTCTCCCACCTGCCAGGCAGCCCCGGATAGAGGAGGAAGCGGAGGAGGAGAAGGAGGAGGAGGGGGAGGGGCAGGAGGGGGAGGGGCAGGAGGGGGAGGGGGAGCGCAGGCCCATGGCTGTCCCTAATGGATCCGGGCAGCAGGCGCTGTGCCTTCCGATTGAGCCCAGCAGTGCAGCTTCCATAAACGCAGACGTGGTCTGAGCCGAGGTGTGACCTGCTAACGCTGGGAGTGGACATTGACGCTTAAATCGAGCTCTCTCTCTCTCTCTCTCTCTCTCTCCAACTCCAGTTAAGAACGGAGGGAGTATTGACACCTCTGTGTCAGCCAGTGGATTGGAGATGAGACTGAAATTGGCAGCAAACAGAGTCTATATTTAAACGGAGCCTCTGTGAATTACAGCAAGCAGATGCTCATGACTGAAACTACAGGAAAGTCCCCCCCCCCCCGATTTAAAAGCAGGATAATTTCCCCAGCAAAAGGCAGTAGGTGGAGGATAGTTACCTGATACAAATCACATGCGTAAAATCAATCACTTCCAATAGTGTGGCCTCCAGGCATGATTGACAGAGGCATTAGCCAATCATCTCCATGAGGCCAGGACTTGTGCCATGGCAGCCAGTTAAAAATGACCAACTCTTTCCCCCCTCGCTCTCTTCTCTCCCACCCCCACTTAGCTCAGTCCATTAAAGGCACGAGTTGGCGCTGACCATCACGGTTTCTGGTTCTGATCCCAGTCTGTTCACTGTTGGCCGATCTTGGCAGCAGTCAACCTCAGCGCCCCTCAGCTGGGGTGAAGCGGGTGTGGGAGGCGAATAAAGAATCACCTTTTGCCAAATACCTTAAACCTGCGTCTGTTCGTTCTTGATCCTCCGACCAGTGGGAACAGTTTCTGCCTGTCCACCTCTGTCCAGACCCCTCATAATTTGGAATACCTCGATCAAACATCATGTCGATTGATATGCGAAATACAGTCCCTAGCGATGAGTCCAGAATTAATCTGTTTGTCCAGTTTGACCCGAGATCGCTGATTGCGGCTAATTTTCAGTTCTAGTTGAAAGGAGAGGGAACGATTATTAAAGATCGGAGCTCTGGAAATGCTGCCTCCTGCCCCCCACCCCCCATGCTCCAGAATGTACCAGCACACACATGGGAATGCAGAAAGGGCTGCTTTTCTGCTCTGCTTGGTCTTGTGTAGGTTGGGGTAAGAGATCTCGATTCTGTCCTGATGACTCTGCGTCTAAGTGTTTCGCACAATCACTCCGGTGGGATGTTTTACTGTGTTGAAAGCGCCATATAAATGCAAGGTGTTGTTGGATGGTCTGCATCTTCAGCAGAGGATGGGGGTTGGGGAATTTCAAAACCCATCAGCCTTGACATTTTTCACAATTCCTAGTTGTCCTTGTGTCCAACAGCTGAAAGCAAGCCACGTTTATTTTGGAAATTTGCCTCTTCATTGATTTTATCCCACGTAAACAGTTGACACAATGGGTTGTTGGGAGTAATTCTTGGGAAAAGGCTTCCCAGAATGCTGACTCATGGTGTATATTTCCTGCACTGGTGGTTTCTTGCATAAAGGATTTCTCTTCGGATGTAGCTGGAAGCAGCTTACAGATCAAAAGATTTCTGGATCGTACGTCACTGTTGAATGCAGCCGAGCAGTTAAGGGGCCTTTCCTGTTTGTTAGGTGCACAACAGGTCACACCTACTCTCCCAAGTTGTACCTCTTTCATCAGGCAACAGTGAGGAGCCCAACTTGTCTCCTGAGGCTGTTGAATCACACTTAGGAAAGGGTCCCACACACACTGACTCTCACTGGGGTACGGGTCCCACACACACTGACTCTCACTGGAGTACGGGTCCCACACACACTGACTCTCACTGGGGTACGGGTCCCACACACTCTGACTCTCACTGGGCTACGGGTCCCACACACACTGACTCTCACTGGGCTACGGGTCCCACGCATACTGACTCTCACTGGGGTACGGGTCCCACACACACTGACTCTCACTGGGGTATGGGTCTCACACACACTGACTCTCACTGGGGTACGGGTCCCACACACACTGACTCTCACTGGGGTACGGGTCCCACACACACTGACTCGCACTGGGGTACGGGTCCCACACACACTGACTCTCACTGGGCTACGGGTCCCACACACACTGACTCTCACTGGGCTACGGGTCCCACGCATACTGACTCTCACTGGGGTACGGGTCCCACACACACTGACTCTCACTGGGGTACGGGTCTCACACACACTGACTCTCACTGGGGTACGGGTCCCACACACACTGACTCTCACTGGGGTACGGGTCCCACACACACTGACTCGCACTGGGGTACGGGTCCCACACACACTGACTCTCACTGGGGTACGGGTCCCACACACACTGACTCTCACTGGGGTACGGGTCCCACACACACTGACTCGCACTGGGGTACGGGTCCCACACACACACTGACTCTCACTGGGGTACGGGTCCCACACACACTGACTCTCACTGCGGTACGGGTCCCACAGGAGCTGAGTATTGAAGGGTTTGAGTGAAACAAAAGGATTGGGTGACAGGGAGGGAAGATTACAAGAGGCCCAGTGGCATGTTTAGAGGTTAAGGAAGGTGGATGTGGGTGGGAATTGATTCCAGAGAAAGGCAATACCCGGAACAGACACCACAACTTGCACCAGATTGACATAGCTCCCTTCCATGTTATGTGACTATGATACCGCACTAGTTCTGTGGGATCTTTAGCATATCTACAAGAAGTACCAGAGGAGGATTTGCTTTATTGTTTCATCAGAAAAGATCACTTGTGACAAAGCAGCATTCCTTCAGTATCAGTTAACTCCCAGAGTGGGAGGGTGAATCCCACAACTTTTGACCTTGAGTGCTGGCCAAACTGAGTGACACTGACACAGAGAAAGGAGTGTCCTCTGTAGCAGTGGGGTTGTAGGACAGCCCGTTTATATAGATTACAGTTTTAAGTGATAAAACACTGCAGATTGGAAAGTACAAAGGTGCTTGATGAATGATAAGATTGCTTACTAATTCACCCAGTGAAAAATCAAGTCTTTTAAAAAATAAAATCTTTCCTTAAACTTCACAGGGATGGATGTCAGTGGAAACTGCTCAGAACCAGCGTTTCCTTCCCAGGACAGGTACAGCACGGGGTTAGATACAGAGTAAAGCTCCCTCTACACTGTCCCCATCAAACACTCCCAGGACAGGTACAGCACGGGGTTAGATACAGAGTAAAGCTCTCTCTACACTGTCCCCATCAAACACTCCCAGGACAGGTACAGGACAGGTACAGCACAGGGTGAGATGCAGAGTAAAGCTCCCTCTACACTGTCCCCATCAAACACTCTCCAGGACAGGTACAGCACAGGGTTAGATACAGAGTAAAGCTCCCTCTACACTGTCCCCATCAAACACTCCCAGGACAGGTACAGCACGGGGTTAGATACAGAGTAAAGCTCCCTCTACACTGTCCCCATCAAACACTCCCAGGACAGGTACAGCACGGGGTTAGATACAGAGTAAAGCTCTCTCTACACTGTCCCCATCAAACACTCCCAGGACAGGTACAGGACAGGTACAGCACAGGGTGAGATGCAGAGTAAAGCTCCCTCTACACTGTCCCCATCAAACACTCTCCAGGACAGGTACAGCACGGGGTTAGATACAGAGTAAAGCTCCCTCTACACTGTCCCCATCAAACACTCCCAGGACAGGTACAGCACGGGGTTAGATACAGAGTAAAGCTCCCTCTACACTGTCCCCATCAAACACTCCCAGGACAGGTACAGCACGGGGTTAGATACAGAGTAAAGCTCTCTCTACACTGTCCCCATCAAACACTCCCAGGACAGGTACAGGACAGGTACAGCACAGGGTGAGATGCAGAGTAAAGCTCCCTCTACACTGTCCCCATCAAACACTCTCCAGGACAGGTACAGCACGGGGTTAGATACAGAGTAAAGCTCCCTCTACACTGTCCCCATCAAACACTCCCAGGACAGATACAGCACGGGGTTAGATACAGAGTAAAGCTCCCTCTACACTGTCCCCATCAAACACTCCCAGGACAGGTACAGCATGGGGTTAGATACAGAGTAAAGTCACTGAATGCTGTCAGCTTTCTATTGTGTAATGTGGGGCACTGCTGCATTCCTGGCTCCGGCTGTGTTACTGATGGGGATTTGTGTTGTCGAATCCCTGAATCTCCAGAAATTGGACATTAGTCTCCAGGACCTGCTTCAAGCAGCCCTGGAGAAAGGTTGTAGTGAAATCGTAAGTTGTGTTGTGTTCTAATCTGTGCTTTCTGATTGGAAGGTGGGTTGCTGCAGGGGATTGTAGGCATGTTGTGTGACAAATGATGAGAATGTGAGGGCATGGAGAGGGCGTGTGGTGATTGGCGGCGTTTGGAGGCTGGGTGTCCTATCATAACATCTCCAGGAATGTTTCCAACTCGGGCTGTCAATCCTGGAGCGAGGATTTATGTCCCTCAGCCTTTCGGGTGGGGGCCTGTCCTCCCTGATCCCTGATCCAGCTGGAGCCTAGAAACCTCGGAGGAGGCGTTGGCATCAACGGAGTAACTCGGGAGGAACTGTACATGGCGGATGTGCTCTCTCAAATGGGGAGGGAATTCGCAATTGGATCCAACTGCTCTACACTAACATCAGTAGCGCATTTTCAATCAATGGGTGAGAATCAGAAAGCTTTCCAATTAAATCTGGAGTCAGGCAGGGCTGCCCTCTCTCCCCTGTCCTGTCTGTGTGTTGCATTGAACCCTTTGCTGAGTCCATCAGGAAGGATCCGGGCATAAGAGGAGTGACGATCCCAGGCAGTGGAGACATTCAGGTCAAAGCCTCTCTGTACATGGACAATGTCACTGTCTTCTGCTCGGATCCGCTGTCGGTGCCCAGACTGATCCACATCTGCGACCAGTTCAAACTGGCCTTGGGAGCCAAGGTAAATCATGGAAAGAGCGAGGCCATGTTCTTTGGGAACTGCGCTGACCGATCCTTTGTCCCCTTCACTGTCAGGGCTGATGGCCTGTAGGTGCTGGGGATATGGTTCGGACGGACCGGGGTATGCGTTAGAAACTGGAAAGAGCGAGAGTCTATGGTGAAAAGGAAACTGGGCATGTGGGAGCGATGCTCCCTCTCCATTGTGGGTAAGAACCTGGTCATCAGGTGTGAGGCACTCTCCCTGTTGCTGTACGTGGCACAGGTCTGGCCCATTCCACACTCCTGTGCGATGGCGATCACCCGAGCCATCTTCCGCTTTATCTGGGGGTTGAAAATGGATCGTGTCCGCAGGGACGCGATGTACAAGCCTCTAGATAAAGGGGGAAAAAATGTGCCCAACATCGCCCTCATACTGATGGCCACCTTTGTGTGTGGCTGCATCAAGCTATGCGTAGACCCTCGGTACACAAACACCAAGTGTCGCTACGTGCTGAGGTTCTACCTGTCCCCGGTGTTGTGAAGGATGGGTCTGGCCACGCTGCCGTGGAACGCTCCAAGTAGTTGGACCGTGCTGCACCACCTGTCCCTCGTGGAAAAATTTATGCAGAGAAACACCTTTGACCACAAGTCCATCAGGCAGTGGTCAGCACGTAACGTCTTAGAGGCCCTGAGGGAAAAGGAGAGGGTGGATCCTGTGGGATGGTTCCCTGAGCAGACTGTCAGAGTCATTTGGCAGAAGGCCTCATCGCCAGAACTTTCCAACAAGCACCAAGACGTAGCTTGGCTGGTGATGAGAAAGGCCCTCCCCGTCAGATCCTTCTTACACACCAGGAGTCTCACCCCCTCTGCACGTTGCCCTCGAGGTGGCTGTGGTGGGGACGAGACCGTTGTTCACCTCCTTGTGGATTGTGCCTTTGTAAAGAAGGTCTGGAGAGAGATGCAGTGGTTGCTGTCGAGGTTCATCCCGAGCAGTTCTGTGACACAGGACTCCGTGCTCTACGGGCTGTTCCCAGGGACACACTCCGAGACAAACATCAGCTGCAGCTGGAGGATCATCAACTCGGTGAAAGACGCTCTTTGGTCTGCCCGAAACTTGTTGGTCTTCCAGCGCAAAGAGTTGTCCCCGACCGAGTGTTGCAGACTGGCACATTCCAAGGTCCAGGACTACGTGCTGAGGGACGCACTAAAGCTTGGGGCAGCCGCTGCAAAGGCCCAATGGGGAAGGGTCGCTGTCTAAGACCTTTCTGCTATAGGGCACCGAGGGACTGGGAGTTGTGTAGAACCCCTCAGGGTGTATGATTAACAATGAATGTCTGCAAATGGTTGTAATATTGATTGATTGTATTGATGCACCTTGTGATATAATGTTGTAAAAGTTAATCCTGATTGTACTTTTGTGATGGTGATTTTAAAATGGTTTGGAATGTTCTTCCAGATATTTTATGAATAAAGTATATTTTTCCCAAAAAAAAAACTCGGGATGAACTGTTTCCACAGGGAGAGGGGGTCGTTAATCAGTGGACCCGGGTCGAAGGTCACCCCAAAAGGGCCAGCACACTAAAGGCCTCTTTCTGTGCAGCGTCACTCTACGATTCAATGATGGGGACTTTGAGGGGGGAGGAGAGAGAATAAGGGGCCCCTCGGTTTCGAAAAACAAGAATGAGCTCAGATTCGGGGAACCCTACCCACCCACCCACCCACACCCCACCCACCCCCACCCGCCTTGCTTGAGGAAACTCAGGGTGCAGTAAGTTTTCTGCAGTTAAGCTTGGGCTGGAACAGTGAACTTGCAGCTCGTATTGATACTTTTATTTGTGGTTGGGTGATATGTGCAGCTCCAAGGCTCCATCTACTGGTATTGGGTTCCTCGTTTTATGTGAATCAGAGTCCCGCGCGTAACAGGAATGAACAGATTGTCTGTGTTCAGTGGTGTTGCCTGAGAGATAATTCTGGACTTAGGACACCGGGGGCCGGGGGGGGGGGGGGGGGGGGGGGGGGTGGTGGGGGGGGTGGTAGACAGAACAGGTCTGCTTTTCCCCACGTCGTGTTTTGGGGTCTTTCGCCTGAGAGGGTAGACGGGGCCATGGTTTAACGTTTTATTGCAGGAGTGAGATTAAAAGCACAGCAATCACATTGAGTCAGCCCACAGCACAGAAACAGGCCATTCAGCCCATCTAATATGTGCTGCTGCTTACGCCCCACACGAGTCTCCTCCCACCCCCCTCTTCACCTCACCCCCGTCAGCACAAACCCCTGTTCCTTTCCTGACCGAGCCTCCCCTTAAATCCATGTATCGCTATTCAACTCAACTGCTCTCTGTGGGAGCGAGTTCCACATTCTCCCCACCCTCTGGGTAAAGACTGAATCCCCCCATTGGATTTATTAGTGACTTCCTCATATCGACGAGATCAGGTTTTGGTCTGATCTGCAAGTGGAAGTCTATATCCATCGCTTCAAACTTCTTCGTTATCTTCCAATGATCACCATAAACAGGTTACCCACCTTCGAGAGGGGAGAGCCCCAGGCTGTTCAGCCATTCCTGACCTGTATAACCCCCCCAGACTGATGGCAGGTAGACAGAGATTAACAGAATGAAAGGGCATTCATCCTTCAACCAACAGGACAGCAACGGGGCTATCAGGTCATGATCGCATTGCTGTTTGTGGGATCTTGCTGTGCGGGAATTGGATGCCCCACTTCCGACGTGGCAACAGTGACAACACTTCAAAGGCATCGGCTGTGAAGTGCGTTGGGATCTGCTGGGGACGTGAAAGGTGCTATAGAAATGCAATGAAATGAGTCCATGAGAAAGTAACAGACACGGCTGTGATAGACCAGGACTGGGGTCTGGATAGATGGGACGAATGGCCTTTTCTCACCCTGGATTTTTACTATGGTCCTAGCTGAATGGTCCAGTCATTGTCCAGGGGATATTTCAGCTAAACCTGAAGCTGTGCTCACTGTAATGATTTAGATTACAAATCTTGGGTCCATCACTCCCTGACTGACTTGTCCCCTTCCCTTTGCGAGAGGGAGGGGCGGCGAGATCCCATTGTAGCGCTACCTGAGACAGAGCCAGTCTGCCAGGGAATCACGCGACCTCTGCCCCCCGGTCACGGTCAGTCAGCTCTGTTTGGGGAATCACGTCTCCCAGTCACTCCTGCCGGCAGCTGCCCGTTACCTCAGCCGGAGCGGGGGCGCTCTCTCCGCCAGCCCCAGCGCCGGCTGGATCGCCAGTCCGCTTCCCGGAGAGGACCACCGGGCGGACGGGAAAACCCGGAAGGAAGAGCAGGGCGAGGGATCCCACCAGGATGAAGCCACCTGCAGTCATGAAGGAGGAGCTGTAACTTCCTGTCGCGTCCGCCAGGAACCCTGGGAGAGAAGAGGCAAGTGGGGGGGGTCACAAGTCAGCAAATGTTGGTCTTTTCCACTGCGCCGGATTCGAACCCGCTCCCCCCCCCCCCACCACACCCCTGAGTCTACACCCAATTCCTTGTGTTAATGGCTGGACAGATGAGCTCGCAAGGTGAGCGCTAGTGAACGACAGGTGGCATCACAAGCAACCCTAAATCCTTGCTTTGTCAGATGCCCACAGCACACGTTTTCCACCAAATTCAATAAAGGCCACGGTTGTAGCATCTATATCTGCCCCGCCTGAGGACACTGAGGTCAAATATTCCAGGACGAACCTGGGATTGAACTGACGCCTTCCCTGGTTCTGATGACTCAGGGCCCACACCTCTATTCAAGGCTGTTCGAACAGCAAAACCTGCCTTTAGGAAGAGGGGGGGCCTAACGCAAAAATGAGGAAGTGATGCGAAGCCTTTTATAAATCGCTGGTTAGGCCCCAGCTGGAGTCTTGGAAGTCCGAATCTGGGCACCACAATTGAGGAAGGATGCCAAGGCCCTGGAGAGGGTTTGGAGGAGATTATCAGAGGGACTTCAGTCATGTGGAGAGACTGGAGGTCCTGGGACTGATCTCATTGGGACAGAAAAGGTTAAGGGTCGGTCGGGGGGGAAATGGGATGGTGGGTGTTCAATGTTATCAGGGGTTTTGATAGAGTGAATGAGAACAAAGAGTATGATTACCTCACTTGGACAGAGAATAATGCCAATGGGTTCAATGCCTTGGTAGATCTTCAGGCCTGAGGTACTTCTTGGGGCCTGAGGTAGTTATGGTGACCTGAGGTAGTGGGGTCATGAGGTATATCTTGGGGCCTGAGGTAGATCTTGAGGTCTGAGACAGATCTTTGGGCCTGAGGTAGTTATGGGGGGGGGCTGAGGTAGTGGGGTACTGAGATAGTTCTTGGAGTCTGAGGTACATATGGGGGCCTGAGGTAGTTGTGAGGGCCTGAGATAGATCTTTGGGTCTGAGGTAGTTATGAGGGCCTGAGGCAGATCTTGGGGCCTGAGGCAGATCTTGGGGCTGGAGATGGTTATGGGGACCTTAGATAGATCTTGGGGCCTGAGGTAGAAGCTGGGGCCTGAGGTAGATCTTGGGGCCTGAAGTAGATCTTGGGGCCTGAGGTAGATCTTGCGGCTTGAGGTAGTTCTTGAGGCCCGAGGTAGATCTTGGGGTCTGAGATAGATCTTGAGGCCTGAGTTAGTTATAGGGGCCTGAGGTAGATCTTGGGGCCTGAGGTAGTTCTTGAGGCCTGAGGTAGATCTTGGGGCCTGAGGTAGTCCTTGGGGCCTGAGGTAGATCTTGGGGCCTGAGGTAGATCTTGGGGCCTGAGGTAGTCCTTGGGGCCTGAGGTAGATCTTGGGGCCTGAGGTAGATCTTGGGGCCTGAGGTAGTCCTTGGGGCCTGAGGTAGATCTTGGGGCCTGAGGTAGGCCTTGTGGCCTGAGGTAGTCCTTGGGGCCTGAGGTAGATCTTGGGGCCTGAGGTAGTCCTTGTGGCCTGAGGTAGATCTTGGGGCCTGAGGTAGTCCTTGTGGCCTGAGGTAGATCTTGGGGCCTGAGGTAGATCTTGGGGCCTGAGGTAAATCTTGGGGCCTGAGATAGTTATGGGGGCCTGAGGTAGATCTTGGGGCCTGAGGTAGTCCTTGGGGCCTGCCTCCTCACCTTGCCCCCTAGTGATGTCACGGCTTGAGCCATGATTAGCCACCCTCGGATAGCAAGGACGCAACATAGAAAGAGAAATCGGAAGAAACCGTTACCACCGTCAGGAGGGTTGGTAACCAGAGGGACACAGAGGAAGGTAATTGAGAACTGGGGTGGGGTTGGGGGGGGGAGGGGGGGTGGTGGGGGTGGGGGGTGGGGTGAGAAGAGGAGGAATTGTTCATGCAGCGAGTTGTTCTGATCTGGGGTGCTCTGGCTGAAAGGGAAGTTGAAGCAGAACCTTTAATAATTTTCAAAAGGGAAGAGAACTGGAAATACTGGAAGGGGCCGAATTGTGTGGCTCTGGGGAAAGAGCGGGGGGATTGGGACGAATTGGGTGTGGCTGCTCTTTCAAAGCTAGGGGCCAAATAGCCTTCGGCGCTCCACGATTCTATACGGTTTTAAACACACTTTTCGATCTCCCTTTCAGTCGGGTTTACCCTGACACTTGACAGGACAGAGAGGATTCTTTCTGCAGTGACCACCAACAATGCCCAGCCAGTAAACCTCAGTAAAACAGGACTGTGGCATATATATCTAACAGAACACCGCAGGGATATAGCTGCAGGTAACTGTACGGAGACCGTCAATATCTTGATGAAATTGTATCTATGAGGCGTTTATTGAATAGGTTATGATGGAAGTTTTGAATTGTATCTGTACGTGCATAGTTCCAATTCGTTAAATTCAAAACTGGACAAATAAGTAAGACATATTTCTACAGCACCTTTCACAGCCTGGGGCTCCAAAAGTGCTTTACATTAAGGGCAAGAAAGCAGTTCAGCCCAGTACTCTCATTTCCCAGTTTTTACTCCTCATTCTGGGAGCTAATGACGTGCTCTTGGAAGTGTAGTGTAGTCACACGGACATGCCAACTCTGACCAACCGGTTACGGAAGGCATGTTCCCTCACTCAAATTCAGCCTGACCCGCGAGAGGGCTGAGAACTCTCGTGATCGGAACTGCAGGCCCTTCCCAGAGTTTTTGTCTGAGCCGGAGAGAAGGGACCAGGGGGCGAATTCGGGGTCACTTGGCCTGGTGCCGCCGTGGGGCATGCGTAAGAGGCCCTGAGGAGGAGGGGGAGGGGGAGGGGGAGGGGGAGGGGGAGGACTGGGGTCTGCTCCTTGTAGGAAGAACTGGGGAAAGTCTGGCAACCGCCCGGCCAGGGACCATTCCCTGGGAGGCTCAGCATTGGGACGCTTCCCCCTCACCCAGGAAGCTCGGTCCGACAGTGGCCTGCCTCCTGCTGGTGCCAAATCGCAAAATGACGATCTCGGGGGGGGGAATAACTTAATTATTCTCAATGAGCAAACTGAAGGGAATTGGCAGAAGAGGGCGAGATGAGGGGGAAATCGTTCACACGGTGAGTCGTTCTGACCTGGGAGTTGTGCCTGAAAGGGCACCGGAAGCGGATTCTTAAATAACTTTCTAAAGGGAATAGAACAGGGCGGGTAATTTGTGCTTTCAATTTGCAGTGAGGCCAGGTTCAAACTTCAAAACTAAGTTAGTTCCTGTTTGCCCACATTCCAACTACAGACTTTTTCCAGATTCCTGCCGTCTTATCTCACGGACTCATAGACGTTTTAAGCACAGAAAGAGGCCATTCGGCCCATCACGTCCACACCGGTCAACAGAGATCTGACTACACTAATCCCATTTTCCAGCGCTCGGCCCATCGCCCTGGAGACTATGGCAACGCCAGTGAATATCTAAATACTTCTTAAATGTTACGAGAGTTTCTGACTCAACCACCCTTTCAAGCAGTGAGTTCCAAAGTCCCACCACCCTCTGGATGAAAAAATTTCTCCTCCACTCCCCTCTTAGCCTTCTACCTCTTACCTTAAATCTCTGCCCCCTGGTTATTGACCCCTCTACTAATGGGAAAAAAATGCCTTCCAATCCACCCTATCTATGCCCCTCAATCTTATACACCTCTATCAGGTCCCCCCTCTCAACCTTCGCTGATATCTTGTACCTTGCATGAAACACAATGCCCTCCGTCTGAAGCACCTCCTTTGGAGGGTTCTAGCAGGTTTACAGCAGAGTTTGGGCTCTAAGTGCTCGACTGGGTCTCAGACAGTGAGTTAGGCTCAGGTCACATTGCTACACTGGCTCCCGTCAGTAACCCAAGCAGGACTGACACCTAAGCCTCGCCAATTCTGATCAGAGCCGGTGCGTCTTTTGCAGTTGTGCCGGGGAACTGAACTGAGCTGGCATGGCCGACTGACGATATCCTTCAGTGATGGGGTGGACCAAGAACTGGTCGAAAATCATTCTATCCGTTTCCAAGTTTGACCTGGACCTCTGTGTGTTTTACTCGCGGGGTAGACTATTTTCAAGTGGTTGTGGGATCAGTTGTGTCTGCTCCCACCCACAAGGGGAAAATATCCTCCCAGCATCTACCCAGCCAAACGGAGTGGTATTGTCACATGGATTCGTCTTGCAGCGGCCCCCAGGGTAATGCTCTGGGGACCCAGGTTCGAATCCCAGCACGGCAGATGTGAATTCAATAAAAACCTGGAGGTCAATGAAAACCCAACCCTTAGGGAGGGAAATCTGCCCTCCTGACCTGGTCTGTCCTACAATGTGACTCCTACAGCAATGTGTTTGAACAAGGGCAATTAGGAATGGGCAATAAATGATGGACTAGCCTTCCCATAAACGAATGGAAAAAAAAAAAGCCCCCTCAGAATCTTATTGAGACATATAGGCTTGCCTCACGTTCTCCTGGTGGGTTTTAAACTGCCACCCTGAGGGCCATTGCAAGTGGAATCAAGGTTCCACGATGCTATTTTAGGAAGAACGAGGGTGTGTCGGTGAACAATATTTATCCCTCAACCAACGTCACCAGAAACGCAGACTGTCTGTTCATTGTCACTGCACATTGTGCACAAAACGGTCACTGCGTTTCCCACGGTGACTCCACTTCAAGAAGTGCCTGATGGGTTGTGGGATGTCCTGCAGCGGAGAGAGGGGGCCTTCGAAGAGTGCTTGAGAGCGCCTCAAAGTCAGGCCAAACGTCGCAGCCCGAGCTCCAGCACCGAGCAGCTGCCACAGGAGGGACAGTTACCATTCACAACTCTCTCTCTCTCTCTCCGCCTTCTCCCTGGATGTCCGACTGGCGATCGGGCCCATTCGAGGCCGAGCTTTCTGTCAGTGGCAGCCTCCCGGCAGACGGCTGGTTTATAATAACAGGAAGGGCTCGGTTCCGTCCGCGGCTCAGCTGGAAAATTGTCTGTCCCAACCCTCTGCGTTAGTCCACCTTGGGGAGGCAGTGGCTGAGGGTGTCATTGTGGGCCTCAGTGCCCTAGGGAAAGGAAAATTGTCAGGGTTCCCACTCCTTTTTTAAAAAATTTAATCTTTCAAGGGGTATGGACATCGCGGGCAAGGCCAGCATTTGTTGACCATCCCTAATTGCCCTTGAACTGAGTGGCTTGCTAGGGCATTTCAGAGGGCAGTTAAGAGTCAACCCCATTGCTGTGGGTCTGGAGTCACATGTAGGGCCAGACCGGGTAAGGACAACAGATTTCATTCCCTAAAGGAACATTAGTGAACCAGAGGGGTTTTTACAGCAATTGTTGATAGTTTCATGGTCACCATTACTGAGACTAGCTTTCAATTCCAGATTTATTAATTGAATTTAAATTCCACCAGCTGCTGTGGGGGGATTTGAACCCCTGTCCCCAGAGCATTAGCCTGGGCCTCTGGATTACTAGCCCAGCGACATTACCACCAGGCCCCAATCTCCCCATAACCTGATAACTATTAAACGCTTCTTGGAACAGTTTGTATGCACACAGCGTAGAAACATGGCCTGTGATGCCCCCAGTGGTTAAGCGTGGGAGAAATCTGGCAGAGGGAGCGCAATGTGGGGAAAAGGTGCAGTTGTTCACTTTGGCAGGAAGAATAAAAAAGCGGAGTGTTACTTAAATGGAGAACGGCTGCATAATTCTGAGGTGCAGAGGGATCTAGCTGTCCTAGTGCATGAGTCACAAAAAGTTAGTGTGCAGGTACAGCAAGTAATTAAGTAGGCTAATAGAATGCTATCCTTTATTATGAGAGGGATTGAAATGTAAGGATGTTATACTTCAGTTAAACAGGGCATTGGTGAGACCACATCTCGAATACTGTGTGCAGTTTTGGTCTCCTTATTTAAGGAAGGATATAAATGCGTTGGAGGAGGTTCAGAGGAGGTTTACTAGATTGATACCTGGAATGAGTGGGTTGTCTTATGAGGGAGGGTTGGACAGACTGGGTTTGTCTCTACTGGAGTCTAGAAGAGTGAGGGGTGATTTGATTGAAGTTTACAAGATCCTGAACAGCCTGGACAAGGTGGACATGGAAAGGATGTTTCCTCTTGTGGGACAGTCCAGGACTAGGGAGCACTGTTTAAAATTAGGGGTCACCCTTTTAGGACAGAGATGAGGAGAATTTTTTTCTCTCAGAGGGTTGTGTGATTTTGGAACTCTCGGCCTCAGAAGGCGGTGGAGACGGGAGTCGCTGAATATTTTTGAGGCGGAGGTAGATAGATTCTTGCTAGGCAAGGGAATCGAAGGTTATCGGGGCTAGATGGGAATGTGATAATTCATAACACCATGATCTTATTGAATGGCCTACTCCGGCTCCTATTTCACACGCCGGTTTGCTGATACCCATTGTCCAGCCCTAGCACATGAAGAATTGCACAGAAATTACAGCAGAGAAACAGCCCTTCAGCTCAACTGCTCTGTGTTAGTTTTTATGCTCTGCATGAGGCTCCTCCCACCCTCCTTCATCTCGTCCCATCAACAGATCCTTCTATTTCCTTCTCCCTCATGTGTTTAACTAGCTTCCCCTTAAATACCGTCTGGGAAAATTACCTGAAGTGGCCAAGGAAGGAGTGACCCCCCCCCCCCCCCCCCCCCCCAGTTTCTCCAGAATTCCCAGTTGGTGACTATCGTATGTTTAAGAGCCGTAAATGATTACTTGGGTGAGGCAGACAGGGTTGACAAGGTTCCTTGGAATTGTATCCAGCGCGAGTCAACAGGCGCTCAGAGGGTGGAAATCAGAAAGAGAGGGGAAGGATACGGCAAACAAGAGCTTTTATTACCTGACAGGGGAGGCCCAAGGAGTCCACCGACACTCAGGAGCATCAGAAAGAGCCCAGTTGCATTGAGAATCCGTCCAATTCCTACAATGTCTGGGAGAGTGGAAAAGAAGAGTGGGGCGAGGCCTCCAGAACAGAAGCCATAAAAGAGACTGAGGCCCATTAGGCTGGAGTAGGTGTGCCCCACGGGAAGAAGCAGAAGGCTGACTCCAGTCAGAACGCTCCAGGCGAATAGTGTGTGGATTTTCCGAATCAGCTTGAGGTCAGCCAACCAGCCGGAAAACAGTCGAGCGATGGTCTCAGTGACGGCGGTGAAAGACATGAGGAAGGCAGCTTTGTAATCGCTCAGTCCGAGGTTCTTTCCGTGGGCCATCAGGTGGATGTAGGGGACAAAGTAGCCTGTGGTCATCAGGGTTACTGCCAAACTGTACACCACAAAGCCCCGGTGCAGGAAAAGGGTCAAATCGAAGGCGGAGGTCACCTTCCCCCAACACTCGGTGCTACTCCTTCCGCTGGCAGGGTGTCCCCTTGAGGTCACGAGGAGGTCCTCATGGAGCGTGATGGGCCTGAGCAGCGCCGCACACACACAGAGGTTCAACATCACTGCAGACACCACCTGGAGGGCCCCGCGCCAACCATACTCGTCGATCAGGAACTGAAACACCGGGGGCAAGAAGAACGACGCGACTCCCACTCCGGTAAAGGCCAAACCGGTTGCCAAGGCCCTGCGCCTCTTGAAGTACCTGGAGATCGTGGCCATTGTCGGGGTGAAGACTAAAGCCCAGCCAAAACCTGCAGAGCAAAACGAGGGACAGTGAAGCGTCTTCTCTCGATGGGTGTGTGGCCATTTCGCAGTCTTACCACCCGAACTCATTAGCATCTCGAAGCTGAAATCCTTCACCTCCCACAGTCTTTCCTTCCTCCTACAGACATTTCAAACCCGAGCCTGCCTCATGTAATCGCTGCTTTCCCACCTACTCCACCTTCTCTCCCACTCCTTCAAGAGGCAATTGGATAGGTACTTGCAAAGGAATAATTTGCAGGGCTTTGGGAGGTGGGACTAATCGGATAGCTCTTTCAAAGTGCTGGCACAGCTGTGATGGGTCAAATGGCCTCCTTTCTGGCCTGTAAGGGTCTAAGATGAAATGCCATTGATCAAATGCCATGTGACCTCCAGGGCTACGTCCAATCAGAGTTGGCAGCCTCAATGAGCAGCGTTCCCCCGAGTGGATCTGTACAAGCCCCCGAACATTGTTCAGTGGACGGACGAGTGGTGGGTACAGGGTCGTGACGGCCTTCAGAGTGGAATAGCCAGGCAGCGTTCCATATCAAGGCTGCGCGTGCAGAACAGCCCACTCGGGCAAGAAACGGGAGGGGTGCCACACTGCCCTGGAGCCCAGACCCCGGAGAGGGAGACACTTCCTGCAGGAGGGGGGTAACTGGAGAGAGGCGGACCGACTCAGTGACCCAGGATGGACCAGGGGGTGGTGCACCTCCCCTTGTCTGATGCTGTGGCAGCTGCAGAGCCAACAGGGCTCGGAGAGGGAAGACAAACCCCAGTGTTGGTGGGGGGAGGGGGGGGGGGATCTGAAGGAGGGCCTGCATTGACTCTACTGGGCTGACCTGTCAAGAGTCCGATGGAGAGGTACATGTGCAGAAGATTCTGTCCAAACGAGGCTGTGAGCATCCCCAGGGAAGCCAAGACTCCACCGACCATCACCACAGGGCGGGCTCCATAATGCATCCCGAATACACTCCCCACCGGACCTGCGAGTGGGAACAAAACGGCGGCCCAGGTTTGCATCTCGAGAGACCAGCGGACACGCGCAGGAGGAACGAACGAGGCAGGCTTAGCGGCGCGTTATCTTCCATCTCTGGGAGGCCCCGCTAGGCAGAGCAGCGAGTTACGCTGCAGCTCCGACTCGACTGCTCCAGGGGCTTCTGCGGTCAGTCCACAGGGCGTCACCCTTCACCTCGGAGGGTGCGTAGTGAAGGGTGACCAGAATCACACCGGGCCGAGAGGGATTGAGTGACGAGGGCTGGCTGCACAGACCTTGTACAAAACACCGCCGACGCTGGAAATCTGAAACAAAAACAGAAAAAGCGGGAAAAGACCAGCAGGTCCGACAGCGTCTGCGGAGAGAGAGAAACGGGGTTGACAGGGCTCCGAAGGAGGGTCGAAACCTTAACGCAGTCTCTCTCTCTCTCTCTCTCTCTCCGCAGTCGCTGTCAGACCTACTGAGCTATCCCAGCGTGTTCTGTTTTTTGTTTGCTG